>CM069907.1:83119446-83463557 GCA_036172215.1 Camellia granthamiana | reverse complement strand
ACACAACTCAACATAATCAACATAATCCGGCATAATCATCACCATCCAATATAATCCACACTATTTAACGTTATTCAACTCAATGCCACCGAATATAATTCAACATATTTCAAATTAAGTTGCTAAGGCTCATTTCAACATTCCATAGCCAAGTTTACATCATCCACATCATCAACAAATCTTTCCCCCAATTTCTTTGCTCATTAACACATGATTTACAATGTTCTTAACAAAGCTCATTCGCAAATTTTAAACATAATTTTCAAACATTTCCAAATTCAAATTAAACTTAAACACATACAATTCAATACCTCAATTTCATTATTCTACTTTCAATTTGGGCCAAAACTTTGACTATTATCCCTAATCAACCTAGGGTTTCAAGAAAAATGAGGATTTTTAACAAAAAATCAAACTTCTTAAATCATCACTTTTAATTCCAATTTTCCCAATGATTCTACATCTAGGATTCTCAAACCATCATTTAAACCCACCAATTTAACTCCCAACATCACAAACCCCCAAACCCCCAATTCTCATACTAGACATTACATGCTCAAAATTGGGAATTTGTACATTTATACCATGAAAATACCACAAATCTATCCATGAATGCAAATATTGAAGGGAATAAAGACCCCTACCTCAAGAATCAAACAAAGGAGCAAAGATTGAGAAGAATCCTCCAAAATCTCGAAATTCCAATCGGTAGAACATAATTATCTTCATGCTTCTTCACTTTTTGATGGATGATCTTGATCAAAACTAAGAGAAATGGAAGGTTTTGGAGATTAAGGACCTAGGGTTTTCGGACCTAGGGGAGAGGGATGAAGAGGGGAAAAGGAAAATGTGAGAAATGATCCAAAAAATCTCGTTTTAAGCTGCTGTCCCGTAATTCCCGCTCGAGCGGAGGAATTCCCGCTCGAGCGTACCTGTTTTCAGCACAGATTCCGAAACTTTGAACAGGTATAACTCTCTCATCCGGACTCCGTTTTAGGTCGTTCTTGTGTCCAAATTGAAGCCCCGGAAATAAGCTTTCCAATGGTTCTAACCTCACATCCAAATTCAAATTGTGGACAAAGAGATGGGAAAAAGAGTGACGGCTGATCATAAATTAACTATCCGAATTACATTCTATGGTCCAATCTTACTTTACCATCATATTACCGCCTCAAGCAACATCCCAAAATAAAATGAGGAGGTTCTAAACATACCAAGAAAAATATCAAAAACGAGCCCACGAGCCCCAGAAATTCAACTCAACCTGGTGACCCGCTCGAGCGTCCAACTTTGCGCTCGAGCGCGTAAACCAACAAAGCCTTCCGCTCGAGCGTCGACTCCCCCGCTCGAGCGGAAAATCACAACTCCCAGAATCTCAGGCCGTCTGCAAAAATTGCTGGGAACCCCAAAAGTCCGCTCGAGCGGAGGGAAAAGTTCTGGGTCGTCACAAAACAAATCTGTAAATTACTTAGTTAATTCTTATTAAATTACTTAGGAAAATCCTAGGAAATTAATTAGTGAATTAGTCATGAAATTCCCAATAAATTATTCTGTAAATTCTCAGTAATTAGTCAGTAAATTCTACGTAAATTCAAATAAATTCTCAGTTAATTCTCTGTAAATTACTCAGTAAATTCCCAGTAAATTACTCAATAAGTTACTCAGTAAATTCTCAATAATTTACTCAGAAAATTACTAAGTAAATTACTCAGAAAATTTTCAGCGAATCACTCAGTAAATTACACAATAAATTACAAGAAAATTCTAAGAAAATTAGACAGCAAATTACTCAGTAAATTGCAAGTAAATTCTCAGTAAATTATCAAAAAATTACTCTGTAAATTGTCGAAAAATTTAGAAGGAAATTCCCAGTAAATTACTCAATAAATTCACTGTAAGTTCTCAAAAAAATTATAAGAAAATTACTCAGTAAATTTTCAGTAAATTCGTTCTCAACAAATTGCCCAAAATTTTGTAGTAAATTCTCAGTAAATTACACAGTAAATTACCAATAAATTACTCAGTAAATTCTCAATAATTTCTTAGTAAATACACAAAAAATAAATCTGTAAATTACCCAGAAAATCTGTAAATTACTCAGAAAATTTTCAATGATTCTCACAACAAATTACTCAATAAATTACCAGTAAATTCTTAGAAAATTAGACAACAAATTACTCAGTAAATTCTCAGTAAATTCTCAACAAATTACTAAGTAAATTCTCAGTAAATTCTTATTAAATTACTTAGTAAATTTCCAATAAATTCACAGTTAATTCTCTGTAAATTTCTCAGTAAATTTCGAGTAAATTACTCAGTAAGTTACTTAGTAAATTCTCAATAATTTACTCAGTAAATTACTAAGTAAATTCTCAGTAAATTACTCAGAAAAATTCAAGTGAATTACTCAGTAAATTACTCAATAAATTACCAGTAAATTCTTAGAAAATTAGACAGCAAATTACTCGGTAAATTGCAAGTAAATTCTCAGTACATTACTTAGTAAATTCTTTATAAATTACTCAGTAAATTTTCAAAAAATTTAAAAGTAAAGTCCTAGTAAATTACTCAATAAATTCACTGTAAATTCTCAAAAAAATTATAAGAAAATTACTCAGTAAATTTTCGGTATATTCGTTCTCAGTAAATTGCCCGTAATTTTGTAGTAAATTCTCAGTAAATTACAAAGTAAATTCCCAATAAATTACCTAGTAAATTCTAAGTAAATTACGCCGTTAATTCCCAATAATTTCTTAGTAAATACACAATAAATAAATCTGTAAATTACTCAGTAAATTCTTAGTAAATTTTCAGTAAATTACTTAGTGAATTAATCATTAAATTCCAAGTAAATTATTTTGTAAATTCTCAGTAATTACTCAGTAAATTCTACGTAAATTCCAATTAAATTCTCAGTAAATTACTCATTAAATTCTGAGTAAATTTACAGTAAATTCCCAGTAAATTACTCAGTAAGTTACTTAGTAAATTCTCTATAATTTACTTAGTAAATTACAAAGTAAATTCTCAGTAAATTACTCAGAAAATTTCAAGTGAATTACTAAGTAAATTATTCAATAAATTATCAGTAAATTCTCAGAAAATTAGACAGCAAATTACTAAGTAAATTGCAAGTAAATTTTCAGTAAATTACTAAGTAAATTCCAGTAAATTACTTAGTGAATTACTCAGTACATTGCTCTGTAAGTTCTTTATAAATTACTCAGTAAACTTGCAAAAAAATTAGAAGTAAAGTCCCAGTAAATTACTCAATAAATTCACTGTAAATTCTCAACAAAATTCTAAGAAAATTACTGAGTAAATTTTCAGTAAATTCGTTCTCAGTAAATTACACAGTAAATTCCCAATAATTACTCAATAAATTCTGAGTAAATTACGCCGTAAATTCCCTATAATTTCTTAGTAAATACCCAATAAATAAATCTGCAAATTACTCAGTAAATTCTTAGTAAATTCCCAGGAAATTACTTATTAAATTAATCATTAAATTCAAAAAAACATTGTTCTATAAATTCTTAGTAATTACTCAGTAAATTCTTTGTAAATTCCAATTAAATTCTCAGTAAATTACTCATTAAATTCCGAGTAAATTTAAAGTAAATTCTCATTAAATTACTTAGTAAATTCCCAGTAAATTTCCAATAAATTCTCAGTTAATTCTCTGTAAATTACTCAGTAAATTCCCAGTAAATTACTCAGTATGTTATTTAGTAAATTCTCAGTAAATTACTCAGTAAAATCCCAGAAAATTAGACACCAAATTACTAAGTAAATTGTAAGTAAATTCTCAGTAAATTACTCAGTAAATTCCCAGTAAATTACTCAGTACATTACTCAGTAAATTACTCAATAAATTCTTTATAAATTATTCAGTAAATTTTAAAATAATTTAGAAGTAAAGTCCCAGTAAATTACTCAATAAATTCTAAAAAAAATTCTAAAAAAATTACTTAGTTAATTTTCAGTAAATTCGTTCTCAGTAAATTGCCCTTAATTTTGTAGTAAATTCTCAACAAATTACACAGTAAATTCCCAATAAATTACTCAGTAAATTCTGTGCAAATTACGCAGTAAAATCCCTATAATTTCTTAGTAAATACACAATAACTAAATCTGTAAATTACTTAGTAAATTCTTAGTAAATTCCCAGGAAATTTCTTAGTAAATTAATCATTAAATTCCCAGAAAATTATTCTGTAAATTCTCAGTAATTACTCAATAAATTCTATGTAAATTCCAATTAAATTCTCAATAAATTACTCATTAAATTCTGAGTAAATTTATAGTAAATTCTCGTTAAATTACTTAGTATATTCTCAGTAAATTCCCATTAAATTCTCAGTTAATTCTCTGTAAATTAGTCAGTAAATTCCCAATAAATTACTTAGTAAGTAACTTAGTAAATTCTCAATAATTTACTCAGTAAATTACTAAGTAAATTCTCAGTAAATTACTCAAAAAAATTTCAGTGAATCACTCAGTAAATTACTCAATACATTACCAGTAAATTCTCAAAAAATTAGACAGCAAATTACTCAGTAAATTGCAAGTAAATTCTCAGTAAATTCCCAGTAAATTTTCAAAAAAATTAGAAATAAATTCCCAGTAAATTACTCAATAAATTCACCGTAAATTCCAAAAAAAAAATATAAGAATATTACTCAGTAAATTTTCAGAAATTAGCTCTCTGTAAATTGCCTGTACTTTTGTAAGAAATTCTCAGTAAATTCCCAATAAATTACTCTGTAAATTCTGAGTAAATTACACCGTAAATTCCCTATAATTTCATATTAAATACACAATAAATAAATCTTTAAATTACTCAGTAAATTCTTAGTTAATTATTTAGTAAATTCCTAGGAAACTACTTAACGAGTTAATCATTAAATTTTCAGTAAATTATTCTGTAAATTCTACGTAAATTCAAATTAAATTCTCAGTAAATTACTCATTAAATTTCGAGTAAATTTAAAGTAAATTCTCATTAAATTACTTAGTAAATTCTCAGTAAATTCCCAATAAATTCTCAGTTAATTCTTTGTAAATTACTTAGTAAATTCCCAGTAAATTACTCAGTAAGTTACTTAGTAAATTCTCAATAATTTACTCAGTAAATTACTAAGTAAATTCTTAGTAAATCACTCAAAAAAATGTCAAGTGAATTACTCAGTAAATTACTCAAAAATTACCAATAAATTCTCACAAAATTAGACAGCAAATTACTCAGTAAATTGCAAGTAAATTCTCAGTAAATTAGTTAGTAAATTACTCAGTACATTACTCAGTAAATTACTCTGTAAATTACTCAATAAATTATTTATAAATTACTCAGTACATTTTCAAAAAATTTAGAAGTAAAGTCCTTGTAAATTACTCAATAAATTCACTGTAAATTTTCAAAAAAATATTAAGAAAATTACTCAGTACATATTCAGTAAATTCGTTCTCTGGAAATTTCCCGTAATTTTGTAGTAAATTCTTAGTAAATTACACAGTAAATTCCCAATAAATTACTCAGTAAATTCTGAGTAAATTACGCCGTAAATTCCGTATAATTTCTTAGTAAATACAAAATAAATAAATCTGTAAATTACTCTGTAAATTCTTAGTAAATTACTTAGTAAATTCCGAGGAAATTACTTAGTGAATTAATCATTAAATTCCCAGTAAATTATTCTGTAAATTCTCAGTAATTACTCAGTAAATTCTACGTAAATTCAAATTAAATTCTCAGTAAATTACTCATTAAATTTCGAGTAAATTTAAAGTAAATTCTAATTAAATTACTTAGTAAATTCTCAGTAAATTTTCAATAAATTCTTAGTTAATTCTCTGTAAATTACTCAGTAAATTACTCAAAAAAATTACCAGTAAATTCTAAGAAAATTAGATTGCAAATCACTCAGTAAATTGCAAGTAAATTCTTAGTAAATTACTCATTAAATTCCAAGTAAATTACTTAGTAAATTACTCAGTAAATTCTTTATAAATTACTCAGTAAATTTTCGAAAAATTTAGAAGTAAAGTCCCAGTAAATTACTCAATAAATTCACTGTAAATTCTCAAAAAAATTATAAGAAAATTACTCAGCAAATTTTTAGTAAATTCGTTCTCTGTAAATTGGCCGTAATTTTGTAGGAAATTCTCAGTAAATTACACAATAAATTCCCAATAAATTACTCAGTAAATTCTGAGTAAATTACGCCGTAAATTCCATATAATTCCTTTGTAAATACACAATAAATAAATCGGTAAATTATTCAGTAAATTCTTAGTAAGTTATGTAGTAAATTCCAAGGAAATTACTTAGTGAATTGATCATTAAATTCCCAGTAAATTATTCTTTAAATTCTCAGTAATTACCTAATAAATTCTACATAAATTCCAATTAAATTCTCAGTAAATTACTCATTAAATTCCGAGTAAATTTACAGTAAATTCGCAATAAATTCTCAGTTAATTCTCTACAAATTACTCAGTAAATTCCTAGTAAATTACTCAGTAAGTTACTTAGTAAATTCTCAAAAATTTACTCAGAAAATTACTCAGAAAATTTCAAGTAAATTATTAAGTAAATTACCAGTAAATTCTCAGAAAATTAGACTGCAAATTACTTAGTAAATTGCAAGTAAATTCTCAGTAAATTACTTAGTAAATTGCTCAGTACATTACTCTGTAAATTACTCAGTAAATTCTTCATAAATTACTCAGTAAACTTTCAAAAAATTTAAAGTAAAGTCCCAGTAAATTACACAATAAATTCACTGTAAATTGTCAAAAAAATTATTAGAAAATTACTTAGTAAATTTTTAGTAAATTCGTTCTCTGGAAATTGCCCGTAATTTTGTAGTAAATTCTCAGTAAATTCCCAATAAATTAGTTAGTAGATTCTCAGTAAATTCCCATTAAATTCTCAGTTAATTCTCTGTAAATTACTCAGTAAATTCCCAGTAAATTACTCAGTAAGTTACTTAGTAAATTCTCAATAATTTACTCAGTAAATTACTAAGTAAATTCACAGTAAATTACTCAGAAAATTTTCAGTAAATCACTCAGTAAATTACTCAATAAATTACCAGTAAATTCTCAGAAAATTAGACAGCAAACTACTCAGTAAATTCCCAGTAAATTACTAACTAAATTACTCTGTACATTACTCAGTAAATTACTCTTTAAATTACTCACTAAATTTTCAAAAATTTAGAAATAAATTCACTGTAAATTATTGAATAAATTCGCTGTAAATTCTCAAAAAAAATTATGAAAAAATTACTCAGTAAATTCATTCTTAGCAAATTGCCCTTAATTTTGTAGTAAATTCTCAGTAAATTAAACAGTAAATTCCCAATAAATTACTCAGTAAATTCTGAGTAAATTACGCCGTAAATTCCCAATAATTTCATAGTAAATACACAATAAATGAATCTGTAAATTACCCAATTAATTCTTAGTAATTACTTAGTAAATTCCTAGGAAATTACTTAGTGAATTAATCATTAAATTCCCTGTAAATTATTCTGTAAATTCTTAGTAATTACTCAGTAAATTCTACGTAAATTCAAATCAAATTCGGAGTAAATTTACAGTAAATTCTTAATATATTCTCAGTTAATTCTCTATAATTACTCAGTAAATTTCCAGTAAATTACTTAGTAAATTCTCAATAATTTACTCAGTAAATTTCTAAGTAAATTCTCAGTAAAATACTCAGAAAATTTTCAGTGAATCACTCAGTATACTACTTAATAAATTACCAGAAAATTCTAAGAAAGTTAGACAGCAAATTTCACAGTAATTTCTCAATAAATTACTCAGTAAATTTTTAAAAAATTTAGAAGGAAATTCCCAGAAAATTACTCAATAAATTCACTGTAAATTCTCAAAAAAATTATAAGAAAATTACTCAGTAAATTTTCAGTAAATTTGTCACGACCCCAAACCGCCCCTAGTAGTTTGGTGCCGAGATGGCCAGTAAATCCGAGATTCACCAAAGGCCTCTTACAAAAGTTCACACACAACAGAGCATAACATGTGGGGCTTACAAGTGCGGAAGCAATAAATCAAATATAAATGGTCCATAAGAGCAGTGCATAGATCAAATGTGATGACATACGGAACATGACTGCACTTCGGCAGCTAACAAACAAAAGTCAAGTTACATCCTGATCAAAAGGCTTCTCAGCCGACATATACAAAATACAACGATTACAAGCAAAGAAGCATAATTTTCAAGATCTGCCGACGTAAATACACAATGCCGAGGTAATCACAAAACAAGGCCGATATATGCAAAAATCCCAAAACAAGCTTTACAAGTACTTCTAGGCGTCGTCGCCGCCCTGCTCATCACCTACATATATATAGAGAGGGGTGAGCTTGGGAACTCAGTGAATGGTACTAGAAATAAAGGTTTGCATGAATAATAGCCGAAGTCTTTCAAAACAAAGCATACCAAACCATTCAAGTGTTAGCCGAGGTTCCATCCGAAGCAAAACATAGCAAGTTATATCAAATCAAGAGATGAACCGTATTCATCTATCAAGTCTTACAAGTCAAAGCATTTCCGAGATCATACAAGTAGTAGCCGAGGTCCTCCTCCAGGCAAATCATAACAAGCTGTATCAAGTCAAGGGGGTGAACCATTTTCATAAAGCACATTCTTACCAAACCTGTTGCTTTTGTGACTTAGGCCCGTAGCCCTTTTTCACTGTCTCATGTCACTTAGGCCCGTAGCCCTTTTTGACCAAGCGGTGCTGCGAAAGTTTAAAGTCCTCTAGCACAAGGGACTGGTGTTACTTAGGCCCGTAGCCCGCTTTAACACTTATCTTTTCAAGAAAGGACCGTATCCTTTTTAACAAGAGGGTACTGCAAAAGTTTAGAGTCCTCCAGTACAAGGGACTTTCTAAGGATATCAAACAAGGCTCAAACTCATTACAAGGACATCATCAAGACAAGCTCATACTTACCCTTTTTCACTCTTAGTGCTGCGAAAGTTTAACGTCCTCCAACACAAGGGACTTTCAAGAATACCATTAAGCAAGCTCATATTCATCACATCAAAATAGGCTAGTCATTCATGCGTAACAAATACTTTTATCAAGCGAAACAAACAAGGTTTATCAAAAGCTTTATAACATAGCTTTATTAAAAGCACCACTCACCTCGGTCTTCAGGTGTAGGCTCAAGCAAAGATCAAAGTCCTACAATCACATGGCAAATCGTATTCTCAAAACGAGCTTTACATACATGCAATGATCTCGGCACTCTCACCGGATCCAAGTCAAAAGTAAGCAAAACATGCCAAGAGTCAAACATTATTTCCCATCTCTGGGAAACACACTGGGTACCATCCAGGTATAGCCGAGGTCCTACACCTCCCCGCCGAGGTGCGGACTCGATGGCCACGATCAAAGCAAAGTTAGGAAAAGCCTGGGTTTCCTTTCAAGGAACATGAAGAACAAGATCATCAAGATCATGCATGCTGAAATCTTAGCTTATTTATACGAAATCTGAGGTTTTCATGCTAAGAGTTTAAAAACGTGGACTTGGGTACCCAACCAAGAAGAACATGCAAGAACAAACACAAAAACATAGCTCTTGTTCCAAACTTTCGGATCAAAACAAGACTTTATTCAAGAACACATGAATATCATCTTTTTCATTCAAAACCAATTTCAAATCGTTGCATGGCATGCAAAACAAACTCAATCATGCAATGCAGCTAGATAACCAACAAGAGTAACCAAAGTAGAGCAAGAATCTAACCTCCGAATTCAAATCTAACGGCTGGATCTTCCAAGATCGAGCTCGAACTCCACTTCTCTCTCTAGAGTTCTTCCTTCAAACTTGAGAGCTTCTCTCTCTAAACAAAACAAAGATTGAGACAAAATGATTTGTCTCTAAGGCTGTCGGCTGCTAAAAGCTTCAGCTCGGACACGTGTCGTCACCGGGTTGGCTCAGCCCAAAAGGTGACTGATTGACAAGACAAGTCTCTGACAAAGCGTACACAACACGCTGAGGCGAAGCGTGTCGGCAATCAAGGACATCGGCCAAGGTCAAGTCCTCGGCAAACTGGGTAACAAAGACGTCGGCTAGGGAGGACGACACTTGACTAAGCTGTGCCACACCTTGGCCTGGGTGTGCCACATCTCGGCCTAGGTCATACCCGCCCAAGGACACGGGGTTACCAATACAAAACATCTCGGCCTCTGCTCTAAGCTCGTCGGCCCAAAGAGTGACATCTCGGCGAACATGCCGAGGTCAAGGTGGTGGTCAATCAAGGTTCCAAAACGATTCTAAGTACAAAAGCTCAAAAGTGAACTAATGCTCAAGGTGATCTCGGCCACAACCGAGCAAGGATCAAAATCAAGCAAGCAATACTTAAACATGGCAAGTCGAAACAAGATCAATAAGATTCATAACACATCAAGACAAGATCATACACAGATGTATGCAAGTATAGCTAAGTTGAGAATGAGGGTTGTTACATCCTACCCTCCTTAAAGAAGTTTGGTCCCCAAACTTAAGTTACCTTGTTCCAAGAACAGCTCTGGATGTCGAATTCTCATTTCTTCTTCCATTTCCCATGTGGCATCCTTGCCGTAATGTTCTTTCCATTCGATCTTCACCATTGGTATCGACTTGTTTCTCAACTGTCTAACTCGTCTGTCAATAATACACATCGGCTTCCCTTCATAGCCCAAATTCTCATTAATTTCAATCCCAGAATAATCAATCACATGCTGTGGATCTCGAATGTACTTCCTTAACATCGAAACATGAAACACATTATGAACTTGGCTCAATTCTGGTGGCAAAGCAAGTCTGTATGCAACTAAGTTGACCTTGTCAAGAATTTCAAATGGCCCAATATAACGAGGTGCTAATTTACCTTTCTTGCCAAATCTGGAAACTCCTTTCATCGGCGAAACTCTTAGGAATACATGATCTCCCACTTCAAATTCTAACTCATTCCTTCTCTGGTCGGCGTAGCTCTTCTGCCTGCTCTGTGCAGTTCTAATCCTTTGTTGAATAAGTTTGATCTTCTCTGTTGTTACTTGAATCACCTCGGGACCAAGCAGAGCTTTGTCCCCAACTTCGGTCCAACATATCGGCGATCTACACTTTCTTCCGTACAAAGCTTCATATGGCGCCATGCCAATGCTAGCTTGATAGCTGTTGTTGTAAGCAAATTCTACTAAAGGCAAATGCATTCCCCAACTTCCTTGGAAGTCCAATACACAAAGTCTCAGCATATCTTCGAGTGTCTGAATTGTTCTCTCTGTTTGCCCATCTGTTTGAGGATGAAAAGCAGTACTAAACCTCAACTCGGCTCCAAAAGATTTCTGTAGACTCTGCCAAAATCTGGAAACGAATTTCGGATCTCGGTCTGACACAATTGACATCGGCACTCCGTGAAGTCTAACAATCTCATTCACGTATAACAAGGCAAGTTGGTCGGCACTGAAGGTAGTCCTAACAGGCAAAAAGTGTGCTGACTTGGTTAATCTATCAACAACAACCCAAATCGAGTCCATACCTTTCTGTGTCTTCGGCAAAGCAACCACAAAATCCATGGAGATGTGCTCCCACTTCCACTCAGGAATCGGCAAAGGTTGTAGAAGTCCTGCTGGTCTTTGATGTTCTGCTTTTACTCGTTGACAATGCAAACACTGAGACACAAACTCAGCTATTTCCCTTTTCATATTCGGCCACCAGAAGGTCTGTTTCACATCTTGGTACATTTTGGTATTCCCTGGATGAACAGCAAACTTGGAATTATGAGCCTCTTGCAAAATTTTTCTCTTTAACTCTGGGACATCGGCTACACACAATCTTCCTTCAAACTTGAGCACTTGGTTCTCAAAAGTGTACCCTGATCTCGGCTTGGTAACAATCTCATCGGCTACTCTTTTGAAGAACACATCCTCCATTTGTCTAGCCTTTACTTCTTCAACAACCGTTGGTTCCACTATTATCACTGATAGGCATGCTAAACTCCCAACTGTCTTTCTGCTCAACGCGTCGGCTACGCTGTTAGCTTTTCCTGGGTGATATTGAATTTGCATATCGTAGTCTTTCAACAACTCGAGCCATCTTCTCTGCCTCAAATTCAATTCTTTCTGCGTGAACAGGTACTTCAAACTCTTGTGATCTGTAAAAACCTGACAAGAAGCTCCATACAAGTAGTGACGCCAAATTTTTAAAGCAAATACAACGGCTGCTAACTCCAAATCATGGGTAGGATAATTCTTTTCATGTGGCTTCAACTGACGGGATGCATAGGCTATGACCTTACCCTTTTGCATTAATACACAACCCAAACCCCTGTGTGATGCATCACTATAGACATGAAACTCTTCATTACCTGATGGAAGTACAAGTACTGGTGCTGTAACCAACCTCGTCTTCAGTTCCTGGAAAGCTGACTCCCGATCTTCAGTCTATTCGTACGGTACTCCCTTCTTGGTTAGTTGTGTCAATGGGACTGCAACCCTTGAAAAATCCTTCACAAACTTCCTGTAGTAACCTGCCAAACCCAGAAAACTGCGAATCTCGGAAACATTAGTCGGCCTCGGCCAATTCACTACGGCCTCAATTTTGCTAGGATCAACTGAGATACCCTCTTCATTAATCACATGACCCAAGAATGAGATAGTAGAAAGCCAAAACTCACACTTGCTAAACTTAGCATACAATTTCCGGTCTCTCAAAATCTGTAGAGCAAGTCTCAAATGATTCTCATGTTCAGTTTCACTCTTGGAATAGATTAATATATCATCAATGAAGACAACTACAAACTCATCTAAATGTGGCTTGAAGACTCTGTTCATTAAATCCATGAATGCAGCAGGGGCATTGGTTACTCCAAAAGGCATCACTAGAAATTCATAGTGGCCATATCTTGTCCGAAAAGCAGTCTTCTCAACATCCTCGGCTTTAACTTTAAGCTGATGGTAGCCCGACCTAAGGTCTATCTTAGAAAAGACACGTGCTCCGTGTAGCTGATCAAGCAAATCATCAATCCTAGGTAGTGGGTATTTGTTCTTAATGGTGACCTTGTTAAGTTCTCTGTAGTCGATGCAAAGGCGAAGTGAGCCGTCCTTTTTC
Organism: Camellia granthamiana; assembly: GCA_036172215.1. Classification (NCBI taxonomy): domain Eukaryota; kingdom Viridiplantae; phylum Streptophyta; class Magnoliopsida; order Ericales; family Theaceae; genus Camellia; species Camellia granthamiana. The sequence continues at coordinate 83,450,426 of CM069907.1, read as the reverse complement.
TTAACAAATAAAACGGGTGCTCCCCAAGGTGAAGTGCTCGGCCTAATAAATCCTTTATCTAATAGTTCCTGTAACTGCAGTTTCAATTCTCTAAGTTCAGCTGGAGCCATTCTATACGGCGTTTTAGAGATCGGCTGTGTTTCCGACGTGATATTAACAGTAAACTCTATTTCTCTATCGACCAAGTGGCCAGGTAAATCATTAGGAAAGACATCGGCGAATTCACTAACAACTGGGATGTCGGCTAAACTAACATTTCCATCCTGATCCTTCAATATACTACACAAATAACCTCGGCACCCTTTTTGAATTAACTTATAGGCTCTAACGGATGAGATCAAATAAGGTGGGGGCACTACCCCTTTCCCATGGAAAATAACCTCGGCCAAATTTGGGGGTTTCAATGTAACACTCTTCGAAACACAATCAATGAATGCATGATTTGCTATTAACCAGTCCATTCCCAATATAACATCAAAATGATCTATATCCAAAGGCATTAAATCAACTAGCAGTTCAACATTCTCAATAACAACAACACACGCTCTATAAATGGATGCAACAATTACGGATCTCCCAGACGGAGTAGACACAGATAGCACATAATCAAGAGGTTCTAATTTCCTATTAATCTTCTCGGCAAACTTAGTAGAAACAAACGAGTGCGTAGAACCCGAATCAATTAACACATAAGCATCTCGGAAGCAAATTAGAAGTATACCTGACACCACAGTTTCAGTATTCTGAGTATCTCCTGGCACTAGTGCAAACACTCTGCCCTGTCTCATCGGCCCTTTTTCAGCATTACCCTTCTGGACGTTGCCCGAGGTGTTCCCACCTTTCTTGCTGTTGTCAGTCTTTCCCTTAGGACAATCTCTCACGTAATGCCCCATTTCACCACATTCATAACAGGCTCCCGACGTCCGACGACAAACTCCGGAATGCTGCTTTCCACAATCTGGGCACATCGGCTTAGCATTACCTTCCTGCCTTCGATAACTAGTACTGCCCATGTTCGGTCTCTTCTTGGCGCCCAACTGAGCTCGGCTACTGTCATAATTCTGTCTCTTCCTCTGGTTCTCTCCTGAGCTCTGGTATCTGTTCAAGTTAGCCTCGGCCAAAAATGGCCTTGTCCAATACTTCGGCGTAGGTCGGTAGGTCGTGCAAGTTAACCCGATCTTGAATCGGTACTCGGAGTCCACTTTCAAACTTCCTTGCCTTCATATACTCATCGTTAGCCATGTGAGGTACAAACCTCACTAATTCAGTAAAGGCACGATCATATTCTGCTACTGTTCGGTTGCCCTGAGACAAGGTCTGAAATTCCGTAGCCTTACGGTTCCGTACACTTAATAGAAAGTGTTTCTTGTAGAACAACTCCAAAAATCTAGCCCAGGTTAAGTCTGGATTCCTTTCTCGAACCATCAACCACCATCTGCGAGCGTCATCATCCAATGTGAAGGTTGCCAATGTCACCTTCTGAGTGTCAGTGCTAGGGAAGATCTCAAACAGCTTTTCCATTTCCAAAGCCCATGCCTCAGCCTTCATCGGCTCTATACCTCCAGAGAATCTCGGTGGTCTCATCTTCTTAAACTCCCTGATCAAAGCTATTGTGCCATCCCCATATAAGGCTGGTTGTGGGGCGACTTGGGGCACTGGGGGAGGTGGAGGCGGAACTACATTTCGGCCGTTTGTCTGCTCGGCTTGAGTTGAAGTAGCACTAGCATACGGCTGCCTGGTTTGCCTCATCTCGCGGGCCAAACCTTCAAATAACCTTTCCAGTCGGTCCAATCTGTCTTCGGGCCTATCTCGGCCAAGTGGAGGTCTACCTCTCCTCATGATGCTATGAGTTTACAAAGTGTGACTTTTAAGCAAAACAAGCAAATAATCACATAGGCAAGTAACAAACAAACATGTCAAGACAATGCACACCTTGTTCAAATAGCAAGCACTATGATGCAATCTTAATATCTTTCTAAGGGGAATCTTATGCTCTTTAGGACTCAAGGTGTGTGAATAACGTACTATGAGGAACTTGTGCTCTGATACCACTCTGTCACGACCCCAAACCGCCCCTAGTAGTTTGGTGCCGAGATGGCCAGTAAATCCGAGATTCACCAAAGGCCTCTTACAAAAGTTCACACACAACAGAGCATAACATGTGGGGCTTACAAGTGCGGAAGCAATAAATCAAATATAAATGGTCCATAAGAGCAGTGCATAGATCAAATGTGATGACATACGGAACATGACTGCACTTCGGCAGCTAACAAACAAAAGTCAAGTTACATCCTGATCAAAAGGCTTCTCAGCCGACATATACAAAATACAACGATTACAAGCAAAGAAGCATAATTTTCAAGATCTGCCGACGTAAATACACAATGCCGAGGTAATCACAAAACAAGGCCGATATATGCAAAAATCCCAAAACAAGCTTTACAAGTACTTCTAGGCGTCGTCGCCGCCCTGCTCATCACCTACATATATATAGAGAGGGGTGAGCTTGGGAACTCAGTGAATGGTACTAGAAATAAAGGTTTGCATGAATAATAGCCGAAGTCTTTCAAAACAAAGCATACCAAACCATTCAAGTGTTAGCCGAGGTTCCATCCGAAGCAAAACATAGCAAGTTATATCAAATCAAGAGATGAACCGTATTCATCTATCAAGTCTTACAAGTCAAAGCATTTCCGAGATCATACAAGTAGTAGCCGAGGTCCTCCTCCAGGCAAATCATAACAAGCTGTATCAAGTCAAGGGGGTGAACCATTTTCATAAAGCACATTCTTACCAAACCTGTTGCTTTTGTGACTTAGGCCCGTAGCCCTTTTTCACTGTCTCATGTCACTTAGGCCCGTAGCCCTTTTTGACCAAGCGGTGCTGCGAAAGTTTAAAGTCCTCTAGCACAAGGGACTGGTGTTACTTAGGCCCGTAGCCCGCTTTAACACTTATCTTTTCAAGAAAGGACCGTATCCTTTTTAACAAGAGGGTACTGCAAAAGTTTAGAGTCCTCCAGTACAAGGGACTTTCTAAGGATATCAAACAAGGCTCAAACTCATTACAAGGACATCATCAAGACAAGCTCATACTTACCCTTTTTCACTCTTAGTGCTGCGAAAGTTTAACGTCCTCCAACACAAGGGACTTTCAAGAATACCATTAAGCAAGCTCATATTCATCACATCAAAATAGGCTAGTCATTCATGCGTAACAAATACTTTTATCAAGCGAAACAAACAAGGTTTATCAAAAGCTTTATAACATAGCTTTATTAAAAGCACCACTCACCTCGGTCTTCAGGTGTAGGCTCAAGCAAAGATCAAAGTCCTACAATCACATGGCAAATCGTATTCTCAAAACGAGCTTTACATACATGCAATGATCTCGGCACTCTCACCGGATCCAAGTCAAAAGTAAGCAAAACATGCCAAGAGTCAAACATTATTTCCCATCTCTGGGAAACACACTGGGTACCATCCAGGTATAGCCGAGGTCCTACACCTCCCCGCCGAGGTGCGGACTCGATGGCCACGATCAAAGCAAAGTTAGGAAAAGCCTGGGTTTCCTTTCAAGGAACATGAAGAACAAGATCATCAAGATCATGCATGCTGAAATCTTAGCTTATTTATACGAAATCTGAGGTTTTCATGCTAAGAGTTTAAAAACGTGGACTTGGGTACCCAACCAAGAAGAACATGCAAGAACAAACACAAAAACATAGCTCTTGTTCCAAACTTTCGGATCAAAACAAGACTTTATTCAAGAACACATGAATATCATCTTTTTCATTCAAAACCAATTTCAAATCGTTGCATGGCATGCAAAACAAACTCAATCATGCAATGCAGCTAGATAACCAACAAGAGTAACCAAAGTAGAGCAAGAATCTAACCTCCGAATTCAAATCTAACGGCTGGATCTTCCAAGATCGAGCTCGAACTCCACTTCTCTCTCTAGAGTTCTTCCTTCAAACTTGAGAGCTTCTCTCTCTAAACAAAACAAAGATTGAGACAAAATGATTTGTCTCTAAGGCTGTCGGCTGCTAAAAGCTTCAGCTCGGACACGTGTCGTCACCGGGTTGGCTCAGCCCAAAAGGTGACTGATTGACAAGACAAGTCTCTGACAAAGCGTACACAACACGCTGAGGCGAAGCGTGTCGGCAATCAAGGACATCGGCCAAGGTCAAGTCCTCGGCAAACTGGGTAACAAAGACGTCGGCTAGGGAGGACGACACTTGACTAAGCTGTGCCACACCTTGGCCTGGGTGTGCCACATCTCGGCCTAGGTCATACCCGCCCAAGGACACGGGGTTACCAATACAAAACATCTCGGCCTCTGCTCTAAGCTCGTCGGCCCAAAGAGTGACATCTCGGCGAACATGCCGAGGTCAAGGTGGTGGTCAATCAAGGTTCCAAAACGATTCTAAGTACAAAAGCTCAAAAGTGAACTAATGCTCAAGGTGATCTCGGCCACAACCGAGCAAGGATCAAAATCAAGCAAGCAATACTTAAACATGGCAAGTCGAAACAAGATCAATAAGATTCATAACACATCAAGACAAGATCATACACAGATGTATGCAAGTATAGCTAAGTCGAGAATGAGGGTTGTTACAAAATTCGTTCTCAGCAAATTGCTCGTAAATTTGTAGTAAATTCTCAGTAAATTACACAGTAAATTCCCAATAAATTATTCAGTAAATTCTGAGTAAATTACGCCGTAAATTCTCAATAATTTCTTAGTAAATGCACAATAAATAAATCTTTAAATTCCTCAGTAAATTCTTAGCAAATTCCCAAGAAATTACTTTGTAAATTAATTATTAAATTTTCAGTAAATTACTCAGTAATTACTCAGTAAATTCTATGTAAATTCCAATTAAATTCTCAATAAATTACTCATTAAATTCTAAGTAAATTTATAGTAAACACTCATTAAATTCCTTTGTAAATTATCCATAAATTACTCAGTAAATTCTCAGTAAATTACTCAGTAAGTTACTTAGTAAATTCTCAATAATTTACTCAATAAATCACTAAGTAAATTCTCAGTAAATTACTCAGAAAATTTTCAGTGAATCACACAGTAAATTACTCAATAAATTACGAGTAAATTCTCAGAAAATTAGACAGCAAATTACTCAGTAAATTGCAAGTAAATTCTCAGTAAATTACTCGGTAAATCACTCTATAAATTACTCAGTAAATTCTTTATAAATCACTCAATAAATTCACTATAAATTCTCAAAAAAATTATAAGAAAATCACTCAGTAAAATTTTAATAAATTCGTTCTCAGCAAATTATCCGTAATTTTGTAGTAAATATTCAGTAAATTACACAGCAAATTGGCAATAAATTACTTAGTAAATTATGAGTAAATTACGCCGTAAATTTCCTATAATTTCTTAGTAAATACAAAATAAATAAATCTGTAAATTACTTAGAAAATTCTTAATAAATTACTAGGAAATTACTTAATGAATTAATCATTAAATTCCCGGTAAATTATTCTGTAAATTTTCAGTAATTACTCAATAAATTCTATGTAAATTTCAATTAAATTCTCAGTAAATTACTCATTAAATTCCGAGTAAATATACATTAGATTCCCAATAAATTCTCAGTTAATTCTCTGTAATTATTCAGTAAATTCCCAGTAAAATACTCAGTAACTTACTAAGTAAATTCTCAATAATTTACTCTGTAAATTACTCAGTAAATTACTTAGTAAATTCTCAATAATTTACTCAGAAAATTTCAAGTGAATTACTCAGTAAATTACTCAAAAAATTACCAGTAAATTCTTACAAAATTAGACAGCAAATTACTCAGAAAATTGCAAGTAATTCTCAGTAAATTACTCAGTACATTACTCAGTAAATCACTCAGTAAATTGCTTAGTAAATTCTTTATAAATTACTCAGTAAACTTTCAAAAAATTTAGAAGTAAAGTCCCAGTAAATTACTTAATAAATTCACTGTAAATTCTCAAAAAATTATAAGAAAATTACTCAGTAAATTTTTAGTAAATTCATTCTCTGTAAATTGCCCGTAATTTTGTAGTAAATTTCCAGTAAATTACACAGTAAATTCCTAATAAATTACCCAGTAAATTCTGAGTAAATTATGTCATAAATTCCCTATAATTTCTTATTAAATGCACAATAAGTAAATCTGTAAATTACTCAGTGAATTCTTTGTAAATTCCTAGGAAATTACTTAGTGAATTAATCATTAAATTCTCGGTAAATTATTCTGTAAATTTTTAGTAATTACTCAGTAAATTCTACGTAAATTCAAATTAAATTCATAGTAAATTACTCATTAAATTTTGATTAAATTTACAGTAAATTCCCAATAAATTCTCAGTTAATTCTCCATAAATTACTCAGTAAATTCCCAGTAAATTACTTAGTAGGTTACTTACTAAATTCTTAATAATTTACTCAATAAATTACTATGTAAATTCTCAAAAAATTACTCAGAAAATTTCAAGTGAATTGCTAAGTAAATTACTCAATAAATTACCAGTAAATTCTCAGAAAATTAAGTAACAAATTACTCAGTAAATTGCAAGTAAATTACTCAGTAAATTTCCAGTAAATTACTTAGTACATTACTCTGTAAATTACTCAGTAAATTCTTTATAAATTACTCAGTAAACTTTCAAAAAATTTAGAAGTAAAGTCCCAGTAAATTACTCAATAAATTCACTGTAAATTCTCAAAAAAATTATAAGAAAATTACTCAGTAAATTCATTCTCTGTAAATTGCCCGTAATTTTGTAGTAAATTCTTAGTAAATTACACAGTAAATTCCCAACAAATTACTCAGTAAATTCTGAGTAAATTACGCCGTAAATTCCCTATAATTTCTTAGTAAATACACAATAAATAAATCTGTAAATTACTCAGTTAATTCTGAGTAAATTACTTAGGAAAATCCTAGGAAATTACTTAGTGAATTAGTCATTAAATTCCCAATAAATTATTCTGTAAATTCTCAGTAATTAGTCAGTAAATTCTACGTAAATTCAAATAAATTCTCAGTTAATTCTCTGTAAATTACTCAGTAAATTCCCAGTAAATTACTTAGTAAGTTACTCAGTAAATTCTCAATAATTTACTCAGAAAATTACTAAGTAAATTCTCAGTAAATTACTCAGAAAATTTTCAGCGAATCACTCAGTAAATTACAAGAAAATTCTAAGAAAATTAGACAGCAAATTACTCAATAAATTGCAAGTAAATTCTCAGTAAATCATCAAAAAATTACTCTATAAATTACTCAGCAAATTCTCTATAAATTACTCTGTAAATTTTCGAAAAATTTAGAAGGAAATTCCCAGTAAATTACTCAATAAATTCACTGTAAGTTCTCAAAAAAATTATAAGAAAATTACTTAGTAAATTTTCAGTAAATTCGTTCTCAGCAAATTGCCCATAATTTTGTAGTAAATTCTCAATAAATTACACAGTAAATTTCCAATAAATTACTCATTAAATTCTGAGTAAATTACGTCGTAAATTCTCAATAATTTCTTAGTAAATACACAATAAATAAATCTGTAAATTACCCAAAAAATCTGTAAATTACTCAGAAAATTTTCAGTGATTCTCACAACAAATTACTCAAGAAATTACCGGTAAATTCTGAGAAAATTAGACAACAAATTACTCAGTAAATTCTCAACAAATTACTCAGTAAATTCTCAACAAATTACTCAGTAAATTCTCAGTAAATTCCCAATAAATTCACAATTAATTCTCTGTAATTTTCTAAGTAAATTCCGAGTAAATTACTATGTAAATTCTCAGTAAATTACTTAGAAAATTTCAAGTGAATTACTCAGTAAATTACTCAATAAATTACCAGTAAATTCTCAGAAAATTAGACAACAAATTGCTCAGTAAATTGCAAGTAAATTCTCAGTACATTACTCAGTAAATTAATTAGTAAATTCTTTATAAATTACTCAGTAAATTTTCAAAAAAATTAGAAGTAAAGTCCCAGTAAATTACTCAATAAATTCACTGTAAATTCTCAAAAAAATTATAAGAAAATTACTCCGTAAATTTTCGGTAAATTCATTCTTAGTAAATTGCCCGTAATTTTGTAGTAAATTCTCAGTAAATTCCCAATAAATTACGCCGTTAATTCCTTATAATTTCTTAGTAAATACACAATAAATAAATCTGTAAATTACTCAGTAAATTCTTAGTAAATTCCCAGGAAATTACTTAGTCAATTAATCATTAAATTCCCGACAAATTGTTCTGTAAGTTCTCAGTAATTACTTAGTAAATTCTACGTAAATTTCAATTAAATTCTCAGTAAATTACTTATTAAATTCTGAGTAAATTTATAGTAAATTCTCACTAAATTCCTTTCTAAATTCTCCGTAAATTACTTAGTAAATTCTCAGTAAATTACTCAGTAAATTCTCAGTGTCTTACTCAGAAAATTTTCAGTGAATCACTCAATGAATTACTCAATAAATTACCAGTAAATTCTCAAAAAATTAGACAGCAAATTACTGAGTAAATTGCAGGCAAATTCTCAATAAATTTCTCAGTAAATTCTCTATAAATTACTCAGTAAATTTTCAAAAAATTTAAAAGTAAATTCCTAGTAAAATACTCAATAAATTCACTAAAATTCTCAAAAAAATTAAAAGAAAATTACTCAGTAAATTTTCAATAAATTCGCTCTCAACAAATTGCCCATAATTTTGTAGTAAATTCTCAGTAAATTCTGAGCAAATTACGTCGTAAATTCCCTATAATTTCTTAGTAAATACACAATAAATAAATCTGTAAATTACTCAGTAAATTCTTAGTAAATTAATCATTAAATTCCGAGTAAATTATTCTGTAAATTCTCAATAATTACTCAGTAAATTCTACGTAAATTCCAATTAAATTCTCAGTAAATTTATAGTAAATTCGCAGTAAATTACTCAATAAATTACCAGTAAATTCTAAGAAAATTAGACAGCAAATTACTCAGTAAATTGCCAGTAAATTCTTAGTTAATTACTTAGTAAATTTCTAGGAAATTACTTAGTGAATTAATCATTAAATTCCCAGTAAATTATTCTGTAAATTCTCATTAAATTTATTGTAAACTCCCAGTAAGTTACTTAGTAAATTCTCAATAATTTACTCAGTAAATTACTAAGGAAATTCTCAAAAAATTACACAGAAAATTTCAAGTGAATTATTCAGTAAATTACTCAATAAATTACCAGTAAATTCTCAGAAAATTAGACAGCAAATTACTTAGTAAATTGCAAGTAAATTCTAAGTAAATTTCTCAGTAAATTATTTAGTAAATTACTCACTAAATTACTCAGTACATTACTCAGTAAAGTCTTTATAAATTACTCAGTAAATTTTCAATAAATTTAGAAGTAAAGTCCCAATAAATTACTCAATAAATTCACTAGAAATTCCCAAAAAAATTATAAGAAAATTACTCAGTAAATTTTCAGTAAATTCGTTCTCAGTAAATTACCCGTAATTTTTTAGTAAATTCTCAGTAAATTACACAGTAAATTCCCAAAAAAGTAATCAGTAAATTCTGAGTAAATTACGGCGTAAATTCCCTATAATTTCTTTGTAAATACACAATAAATAAATCTGTAAATTTTTCAGTAAATTCCCAGGAAATAACTTAGTAAATTAATCATTAAATTCCTAGTAAATTATTCTGTAAATTCTGAATAATTTACTTAGAAAATTACTAAGTAAATTCTCAGTAAATTACTCAGAAAATTTTCAGCGAATCACTCAGTAAATTACTCAATAAACTACAAGAAAATTCTAAGAAAATTAGACAGCAAATTACTCAGTAAATTGCAAGTAAATTCTCAGTAAATTATCAAAAAATTACTCCGTAAATTACTTAGCAAATTCTCTATAAATTACTCTGTAAATTTTCAAAAAATTTAGAAGGAAATTCCCAGTAAATTACTCAATAAATTCACTGTAAGTTCTCAAAAAAATTATAAGAAAATTACTCAGTAAATTTTCAGTAAATTCGTTCTCAGCAAATTGCCCATAATTTTGTAGTAAATTCTCAGTAAATCACACAGTAAATTCCCAATAAATTACTCAGTAAATTCTGAGTAAATTACGCCGTAAATTCTCAATAATTTCTTAGTAAATACACAATAAATAAATCTGTAAATTACTCAGTAAATTCTTAATAAATTTCCAGGAAATTACTTTGTAAATTAATCATTAAATTCAAAAAAATTATTCTATAAATTCTCAGTAATAACTCAGTCAATTCTACGTAAATTCCAATTAAATTCTCAGTAAATTACTCATTAAATTATGAGTAAATTTATAGTAAATTCTCATTAAATTACATAATAGATTCTCAGTAAATTCTCAATAAATTCTCAGTTAATTCTCTATAAATTACTCAGTAAATTCCCAGTAAATTACTCAGTAAGTTACTTAGTAAATTCTCAATAATTTACTCAGTAAATTACTAAGTAAATTCTCAGTAAATTACTCAGAAAATTTTCAGTGAATCACTCAGTAAATTACTTAATAAATTACTAGTAAGTTCTGAGAAAATTAGACTGGAAATTACTCAGTAAATTGCAAGTAAATTCTGAGTAAATCACTCAGTAAATTTCAAGTAAATCACTCAGTAAATTACGCAGTACATTACTCAGTAAATTACTCTGTAAATTACCCAGTAAATTCTCTATAAATTACACAGTAAATTTTCAAAAAATTTAGAAGTAAATTCCAAGAAAAATAATCAATAAATTTTGTAGTAAATTCTCAGTAAATTACACAGTAAATTCCCAATAAATTACGCCGTAAATTTCCTATAATTTCTTAGTAAATACACAATAAATAAATCTGTAAATTACTCAATAAATTCTTAGTAAATTCCCAGTAAATTCTTCTGTAAATTCTTCGAAATTACTCAGTAAATTCCACGTAAATTCCAATTAAATTCTCAGTAAATTACTCATTAAATTCCTAGTAAATTTATAGTAAATTCTTATTAAATTACTTAGTAGATTCTCAGTAAATTCCCAATAAATTCTCAGTTAATTCTCTGTAAATTACTCAGTAAATTCCCAGTAAATTATTAAGTAAATTCTCAGTAAATTACTCAGAAAATTTTTAGTGAATCACTCAGTAAATTACTCAATAAATTACCAGTAAATTCTCTGAAAATTAGACAGCAAATTACACAGTAAATTGCAAGTAAATTCTTAGTAAATTACTTAGAAAATTTTCAGTAAATTACTCAGTACATTACTCTGTAAATTCCTTAGTAAATTTTCTATAAATTACTCAGTAAATTTTCAAAAAATTTAGAAGTAAATTCCTAGTAAATTACTCAATAATTTCACTGTAAATTCTGAAAAAAATTGTAAGAAAATTACTCAATAAATTTTTAGTAAATTAGTTCTCTATACATTGCCTGTAATTTTGTAGTAAATTCTCAGTAAGTAACACATCAAATTCCCAATAAATTACTCAGTAAATTCTGAGTAAATTCCCTATAATTTCTTAGTAAATACACAATAAATAAATCTCTAAATTACTCAGTAAATTCTTAGTTAATTCCCAGGAAATAACTTAGTAAATTAATCATTAAATTCCCAGTAAATTATTTTGTAAATTCTCAGTAATTACTCAGTAAGTTCTACGTAAATTCCAATTGAATTCCCAGTAATTTACTCATTAAATTCCTAGAAAATTTATAGTAAATTCTCATTAAATTATATAGCAGATTCTCAGTAAATTCGCAATAAATTCTCAGTTAATTCTCTATAAATTACTCAGTAAATTCCCAGTAAATTACTCAGTAAGTTACTTAGTAAATTCTCAATAATTTACTCAGTAAATTACTAAGTAAATTCTCAGTAAATTACTCAGAAATTTTTCAGGGAATCACTTAGTAAATTACTCAATAAATTACCAGTAAACTCTCAGAAAATTAGACAGCAAATTACTCAGTAAATTGCAAGTAAATTCTCATTAAATTACTCAATAAATTTCCAGTAAACTACTCAGTACATTACTTAGTGAATTACTCAGTAAATTTTCAAAAAATTTAGAAGTAAATTCCCAGTAAATTACTCAATAAATTCAATGTAAACTCTTAAAAAAGTTATAAGAAAATTACTCAGTAAATTGTTAGTAAATTCGTTCTCTGTAAATTGCCCGTAATTTTGTAGTAAATTCTCAGTAAATTACACAGTAAATTCGCAATAAATTACTCAGTAAATTATGAGTAAATTACGCCGTAAATTCCCTATAATTTCTTAGTAAATACACAATAAATAAATCTTTAAATTACTCAGTAAATTCTTAGTAAATTCCCAGAAAATTACTTAGTAAATTAATCATTAAATTCCCAGTAAATTATTCTATAAATTCTCAGTAATTACTTAGTAAATTCTACGTAAATTTCAATTAAATTCTCAGTAAATTACTCATTAAATTCCGAGTAAATTTATAGTAAATTCTCATTAAATTACTTAGTAAATTCTCAGCAAATTCTCCGTAAAGTACTCAGAAAAATCCCAGTAAATTACTCAGTAAGTTACTTAGTAAAGTCTCAATAATTTACTTAGTAAATTAGTAAGTAAATTCTTTGTAAATTACTTAGAAAATTTTCTGTGAATCACTCAATAAATTACCAGTAAATTCTCAGAAAATTAGAAAGCAAATTACTCAGTAAATTGCAAATAAATTCTCAGTAAATTACTCAGTAAATTCCCAGTACATTACTCAGTAAATTACTCTGTAAATTACTCAGTAAATTCTCTATAAAATACTCAGTAAATTTTCAAAAAATTTAGAAGTAAATTCCCAGAAAATTACTCAATAAATTCACTGTAAATTCTCAAAAAAATTATAAGAAAATTGCTCAGTAAATTCGTTCTCAACAAATTGCCCGTAATTTTGTAGTAATTTCTCAGAAGATTACGCCGTAAATTCCCAATAAATTACTCAGCAAATTCTGAGTAAATTACGCCGTAAATTCCCTATAATTTCTTAGTAAATACACAATAAATAAATCTGTAAACTACTTAGTAAATTCTTAGTAAATTACTTAGTAAATTCCTAAGAAATTACTTTGTGAATTAATTCTTAAATTCCCAGTAAATTATTCTTTAAATTCTTCGTAATTACTCAGTAAATTCTATGTAAATTCCAATTAAATTATTAGTAAAGTACTCATTAAATTCTGAGTAAATTTGCAATAAATTCTCATTAAATTACTAAGTAAATTCTCAGTAAATTCCTAATAAATTCTCAGTTAGTAAGTTACTTAGTAAATTCTTAGTAAATTACTCAAAAAATTTCAAGTGATTACTCAGTAAATTACTCAACAAATTACACAGTAAATTGCAAGTCAATTCTCTGTAAATTTCTCAGTAAATTACATAGTAAATTACTCAGTACAATACTCAGTAAATTACTCATTAAATTATTTATAAATTACTCAGAAAATTTTCAAAAAATTTAGAAGTAAAGTCCCAGTAAATTACTCAATAAATTCACTATAAGTTCTCAAAAAAATTATAAGAAAATTACTCAGTAAATTGCCCGTAATTTTGTAATAAATTCTCAGTAAATTACACAGTAAATTCCAAATAAATTACTCAGTAAATTTTTAGTAAATTACGTCGTAAATTCCCTATAATTTCTTACTAAATACACAATAAATAAATCTGTAAATTACTCAGTAAATTCTTAGTAAATTACTTAGTAAATTCCTAGGAAATTACTTAGAGAATTAATCATTAAATTCCCGGTAAATTATTCTATAAATTCACAGTAATTACTTAGTAAATTCTACGTAAATTCTAAGTAAATTACTCATTAAATTCCAAGTAAATTTACAGTAAATATCCAATAAATTCTCAGTTAAATTTTTGTAAATTACTCAGTAAATTCCCAATAAATTACTCGGTAAGTTACTTAGTAAATTCTAAATAATTTACTCAGTAAATTACTAAGTAAATTCTCAGTAAATTATTCAGAAAATTTTCAGTGAATCACTTAGTAAATTACTCAATAAATTACCAGTAAATTCTCAGAAAATTAGACAGCAAATTACTCAGAATATTGCAAGTAAATTCTTAGTAAATTACTCAGTAAATTCTCTACAAATTACTCAGTAAATTTTCAAAAAATTTAGAAGTAAATTCCAAGTAAATTACTTAATAAATTCACTGTAAATTCTCAAAAAAAAATTATAAGAAAATTAATCAGTAAATTTTTAGTAAATTTGTTTTCAGTAAATTGCCCGTAATTTTGTAGAAAATTCTCAGCAAATTACACAGTAAACTCCCAATAAATTACTCAGTAAATTCTGAGTAAATTACGCCATAAATTCTCTATAATTTCTTAGTAAATACACAATAAACAAATCAGTAAATTAATCAGTAAATTACTTAGTAAATTCCTAGCAAATTACTTAGTGAATTAATCATTAAATTTTCATTAAATTATTCTGTAAATTCTCAGTAATTACTCATTAAATTCTACGTAAATTTCAATTAAATTTTCAGTAAATTACTTATTAAATTCCGTGTAAATTTACAGTAAATTCTAATTAAATTACTTACTAACTTCTCAGTAAATTCCCAATAAATTCTCAGTTAATTCTCTGTAAATTACTCAGTAACTAACTTAATAAATTCTCAATAATTTACTCAGTAAATTACTAAGTAAATTCTCAGTAAATTACTTAGAAAATTTCCAGTGAATTACTCAGTAAATTACTCAATAAATTACTAGTAAATTCTCAGAAAATTGGACAACAAATTACTCAATAAATTGCAGGTAAATTCTTAGTAAACTCCCAGTAAATTACTCAGTACATTACTTAGTAAATTACTCTAAAATTCTCTATAAATTTCTCAGTAAATTTTAAAAAAATTTAGAAGTAAATTCCCAGTAAATTACTCAATAAATTCACTATAAATTCTAAAAAAATTTATAAGAAAATTACTTAGTAAATTTTCAGTAAATTCATTCTTAGAAAATTTCCCGTAATTTTGTAGTAAATTCTCAGTAAATTACATAGTAAATTCCCAATAAATTGCTCAGCAAATTCTGAGTAAATTACGCCGTAAATTCCCTATAATTTCTTAGCAAATACACAATAAATAAATCTGTAAATTACTAAGTAAATTCTTAGTAAATTACTTAGTAAATTCCAAGGAAATTACTTAGTGAATTAATCATTAAATTCTCAGTAATTACTCAGTAAATTCTACGTAAATTCCAATTAAATTCACAGTAAATTACTCATTAAATTCTGAGTATATTTATAGTAAATTCTCATTAAATTACTTAGTAAATTCCCAATAAATTCTCAATTAATTCTTTGTAAATTACTCAGTAAATTCCCAGTAAATTACTCAGTAAGTTATTTTGTAAATTCTCAGTAATTTACTTAGTAAATTACTAAGTAAATTCTTAGTAAATTACTCAGAAAATTTCCAGTGAATCACTCAGTAAATTACTCAATAAATTACCAGAAAATTCTCAGAAAATTAGATACCAAATTACTCTGTAGTTTGCAAATAAATTCTCAGCAAATTTCTCAGTAAGTTCCCAGTACATTACTTAGTAAATTACTCTGTAAATTCTCTATGAATTACTCAATAAATTTTGAAAAAATTTAGAAGTAAATTCCCAGTAAATTACTCAATAAATAAACTGTAACTTCTCAAAAAAATTATAAGAAAATTACTCAGTAAATTTTCAATAAATTCGTTCTCAGCAAATTGCCCGTAATTTTGTAGTAAATTCTCAGAAAATTACACAGTAAATTCTGAATAAATTACTCAGTAAATTCTGAGTGAATTATTCCATAAATTCCCTATAATTTCTTAGTAAATACACAATAAATAAATCTATAAATTACTCAGTGAATTCTTAGAAAATTACTTATTAAATTCCTAGCAAATTACTTAGTGAATTAATCATTAAATTCCCAGTAAATTATTCTGTAAATTCTCAGAAATTACTCAGTAAATTCTTCGTAAATACCAATTAAATTCTCAGTAAATTACTCATTAAATTACTTAGTAAACTTTCAGTAAATTCCCAATAAATTCTCAGTTAATTCTCTGTAAATTACTCAGTAAATTCGCAGTAAATTACTCAGTAAGTTACTTAGCAAATTTTCATTAAGTTAGTCAGTAAATTACTAAGTAACTTCTCAGTAAATTACCAAGAAAATTTTCAGTGAATTACTCAGTAAATTAATCAATAAATTACCAGTAAATTCTCAGAAAATTTGATAGCAAATTACTCAGTAAATTGCAAGTAAATTACCAGTACATTACTATGTAAATTACTCCGTACATTACTCTGTAAATTTTCAAGAAATTTAGAAGTAAATTCCCAATAAATTACTCAATAAATTCACTGTAAATTGTAAAAAAAATTATAAGAAAATTTGTCAGTAAATTTTCAAAAAATTCGTTCTCAGTAAATTGCCCGTAATTTTGTAGTAAATTCTTAGTAAATTACACAGTAAAATCTCAATAAATTACTCAGTAAATTCCCCATAATTTCATAGTAAATACACAATAAATTACTCAGTAAATTCTTAGTAAATTCTAAGGAAATTTCTCAGTAAATTAATCATTAAATTCCCAGTAAATAATTCTGTAAATTCTCAGCAATTACTCAGTAAATTCTACGTAAATTCGAATTAAATTCCCAGTAAATTACTCATTAAATTCCGAGTAAATTTACAGTAAATTCTCATTAAATTACTTAGTAAATTCTCAGTAAATTCCCAATAAATTCTTAGTTCATTCTCTGTAAATTACTCAGTAAATTCCTAGTAAATTACTCAATAAGTTACTTAGTAAATTCTCAGTAAATTACTCAGAAAATTTTCAGTGAATTACTCAGTAAATTACTCAATAAATTACTAGTAAATTCTCAAAAAATGAGACAGCAAATTACTCAATAAATTCTCAGTAAATTACATTGTAAATTACCCAGTACATTACTCAGTAAATTCTCTATAAATTACTCAGTAAATTTTCAAAAAATTTAGAAGTAAATTCTCAGTAAATTACTCAATAAATTCACTGTAACTTCTCAAAAAAATTATAAGAAAATTAATCAGTAAATTTTAAGTAAATTCGTTCTCAGTAAATTGCCCGTAATTTTGTAGTAAAATTCTCAGTAAATCACACAGTAAATTCTGAATAAATTACTTAGTAAATTCTGAGTGAATTACGCCGTAAATTCCCTATAATTTCTTAGTAAATACACAACAAATAAATCTGTAAATTACTCAGTAAATTCTTAGAAAAGTACTTATTAAATTTCTAGCAAATTACTTAGTGAATTAATCATTAAATTCCCAGTAAATTATTCTGTAAATTCCCAGTAATTAGTCAGTAAATTCTTCGTAAATTCCAATTAAATTCTCAGTAAATTACTCATTAAATTCCGAGTAAATTTATAGTAAATTCTCATTCAATTACGTAGTAAACTTTTAGTAAATTCCCAATAAACTCTCAGTTAATTCTCTGTAAATTACTCAGTAAATTCGCATTAAATTACTCAGTAAGTTACTTAGCAAATTTTCAATAATTTACTCAATAAATTACTAAGTAACTTCTCAGTAAATTACTCAGAAAATTTCCAGTGAATTGCTCAGTAAATTACTCAATAAATTACCAGTAAATTCTCAGAAAATTAGCCAGCAAATTACTCAGTACATTACTATGTAAATTACTCCGTACATTACTCTATAAATTTTCAAAAAATTTAGAAGTAAATTCCCAATAAATTACTCAATAAATTCGCTGTAATTCTCAAAAAAATTATAAGAAAATTACTCAACAAAATTTTCAGTAAATTCGTTCTTAGTAAATTGCCAGTAATTTTGTAGTAAATTCTTAGTAAATTACACAGTAAATTCCCAATAAATTACTCAGTAAATTCTGAGTAAATTACACCGTAAATTCCCAATAATTTCTTAGCAAACACAAAATAAATAAATAAGTAAATTACTCAGTAAATTCCCAGGAAATTACTTAGTAAATTAATCATTAAATTCCCACTAAATTATTCTGTAAATTCTCTATAATTACTCAGTAAATTCTACATAAATTCCAATTAAATTCTCAGTAAATTACTCATTAAATTTTGAGTAATTTTTCAGTAAATTCTCATTAAATTACTTAGTAAATTCTCAGCAAATTCCCAATAAATTCTAAGTTAATTCTCTGTAAATTACTCAGTAAGTTACTTAATAAATTCTCATTAATTTACACAATAAATTCTCAGTAAATTACTCCGAAAATTTTCAGTGAATTACTCAGTAAATTACATAATAAATTACTAGTAAATTCTTAGAAAATTAGACAGTAAATTCTCAGTAAATTACTCTGTAAACTACTCAGTAAATTTTCAAAAAATTTAGAAGTAAATTCCCCGTAAATTACTTAATAAATTCACTATAAATTCTCAAAAAATTAATAAGAAAATTATTCAGTAAATTTTTAGCAAATTCATCCTCAGTAAATTGCCTGTAATTTAGTAGTAAATTCTTAGTAAATTACACATTAAATTCCCAATAAATTACTCAGTAAATTCTGAGTAAATTACGGCGTAAATTCCCTAAAATTTCTTAGTAAATACACAATAAATAAATCTGTAAATTACTCAGTAAATTCTTAGTAAGTTACTTCGTAAATTCTTAGGAAATTACTTAGTGAATTAATCATTAAATTGCCAGTAAATTACTCAGTAAATTCTCAATAAATTACTCAGTAAATTCCCAATATATTATGAGTTAATTCTTTGTCAATTACTCAGCAAATTCCCAGTAAATTACTCAGTAAGTTACTTAGTAAATTCTCAATAATTTACTCAGTAAATTACTAAGTAAATACTCAATAAATTACATAGTAAATTCTCAGTAAATTCCAAATAAATTCTCTGTAAATTACTCAGTAAATTCCCAATAAATTACTATATAAGTTATTGAGTAAATTATTAATAATTTACTCATTAAATTACTAAGTAAATTCTCAATAAATTACTCAGAAAATTTCCAGTGAATTACTCAGTAAATTACTCAATAAATTGCCATTAAATTCTCAAAAAATAGAAAGCAAATTACTCAGTAAATTTCAAGTAAATTACTCAGTACATTACTCAGTAAATTAGTCAGTAAATTCTCTATAAATTACTCAGTAAATTTTAAAAAAAAATTAGAAGTAAATTCTTAGTAAATTACTCAATAAATTCACTATAAGTTCCAAAAAAAATTAAAAGAAAATTGCTCAGTAAATTTTCAGTAAATTAGTTCTCAGTAAATTACAGAGTAAATTCCCAAATAAATTACTCAGTAAATTTTGAGTAGATTACGCCGTAAATTCCCTATAATTTCTTAGTAAATACACAATAAATAAATCAGTAAATTACTTAGTAACTTCTTAGTAAATTCTAAGGAAATTACTCAATAAATTAATCATTAAATTTCAGGAAATTATTCTGTAAATTCTCAGTAATTACTCAGTAAATTCTACGTAAATTCCAATTAAATTCTCAGTAAATAACTCATTAAATTCTGAGTAAATTTACACTAAATTCAGTAAATTACACAGTACATTACTCTGTAAATTGCTCAGTAAATTACTCAGTAAATTTTCAAAAAATTTAGAAGTTAAATTCCAAGTAAATTACTTAATAAATTCACTGTAAATTCTCAAAAAAATTATAAGAAAATTAATCAATAAATTTTTAGTAAATTTGTTCTCAGTAAATTGCCCGTAATTTTATAGTAAATTCTCAGCAAATTACACAGTAAACTCCCAATAAATTACTCAGTAAATTCTGAGTAAATTACGCCGTAAATTCCCTATAATTTCTTAGTAAATACACAATAAATAAATCTGTAAATTACTCAGTAAATTCTTAGTAAATTACTTAGTAAATTCCTAGGAAATTACTTAGTGAATTAATCATTAAATTCCAGTAAATTACTCAGTAAATTCCCAATATATTATGAGTTAATTCTTTGTCAATTACTCAGTAAATTCCAAGTAAATTACTTTGTAAGTTACTTAGTAAATTCTCAATAATTTACCCAATAAATTACTAAGTAAATACTCAGTAAATTTCTCAAAAAATTTTCAGTGAATCACTCAGTAAATTACTCAATAAATTACCAGTAAATTCTCAGAAATTAGACAGCAAATTACTCAGTAAATTGCAAGTAAATTCTAAGTAAATTTCTCAGTAAATTCCCAGTAAATTACTCCGTACATTACTCAGTAAATTCTCTATAAATTACTCAGTAAATCGTCAAAAAATTTAGAAGTAAATTCCCAGTAAATTACTCAATAAATTCATTGTAAATTCTCAAAAAATTATAAGAAAATTACTTAGTAAATTTTTGGTAAATTCGTTCTCAGGAAATTGCCCGTAATTTTGTAGTAAATTCTCAGTAAATTACACAGTAAATTCCCAATAAATTACTCAGTAAATTCTGAGTAAATTA
Source organism: Camellia granthamiana (assembly GCA_036172215.1). Lineage (NCBI taxonomy): Eukaryota > Viridiplantae > Streptophyta > Magnoliopsida > Ericales > Theaceae > Camellia > Camellia granthamiana. The sequence continues at coordinate 83,429,881 of CM069907.1, read as the reverse complement.
CGCCGTAAATTCCCTATAATTTCTTAGTAAATACACAATAATTAAATCTGTAAATTCCTTAGTAAATCCTCAGGAAATTACTTAGTAAATTACTCAGTAAATTACACAGTAAATTTCCAATAAATTACTCAGTAAATTCCCAGTAAATTACGCCCTAAATTCCCTATAATTTCTTAGTAAATACACAATAAATAAATCTGTAAATTACTCAGTAAATTACTTAGTGAATTAATCATTAAATTCTCAATAAATTATTCTTTAAATTTTCAGTAATTATCAGTAAATTCCAATTAAATTCTCAGTAAATTGCTCATTAAATTCCGAGTAAATTTACAGCAAATTCTTATTAAATTACATAGTAAATTCTCAGTAAATTCCAAATAAATTCTCAGTTAATTCTCTGTAAATTACTCAGTAAATTCCCAGTAAATTACTCTGTAAGTTACTGAGTAAATTTTCAATAATTTACTCATTAAATTACTAACTAAATTCTCAATAAATTACTCAGAATATTTCCAGTGAATTACTCAGTAAATTACTCAATAAATTGCCATTAAATTCTCAGAAAATTAGAAAGCCAATTACTCAGTACATTACTCAGTAAATTAGTCAGTAAATTCTCCATAAATTACTCAGTAAATTTTAAAAAACTTCTAAATTCGTAGTAAATTACTTAATAAATTCACTATAAATTCTAAAAAAAATTATAAGAAAATTGCTCAGTAAATTTTAAGTAAATTCATTCTCAGTAAATTGCCCGTAATTTTGTAGTAAATTCTCAATAAATTACATAGTAATTTCCAATAAATTACTCAGTAAATTCTGAGTAGATTACGCCGTAAATTCCCTATAATTTCTTAGTAAATACACAATAAATAAATCAGTAAATTACTTAGTAAATTCCAAGGAAATTACTTAGTAAATTAATCATTAAATTCCCACTAAATTATTCTGTAAATTCTCAGTAATTACTCAGTAAATTCTACGTAAATTTCAATTAAATTCTCAGTAAATTACTCATTAAATTTCGAGTAATTTTTCAGTAAATTCTCATTAAATTACTTAGTAAATTCTCAGCAAATTCCCAATAAATTCTAAGTTAATTCTCTGTAAATTACTCAGTAAATTCCCAGTAAATTACTCAGAAAATTTTCAGTGAATTACTTAGTAAATTACTCAATAAATTACCAGTAAATTCTTAGAAAATTAGACAGCAAATTACTCAGTAAATTGCAATTAAATTCTCAGTAAATTGCTCTGTAAATTCTCTAGAAATTACTCAGTAAATTTTCAAAAAATTTAGATGCAAATTCCCAGTAAATTACCCAATAAATTCACTGTAAATAAGTTTGGAGGACCACGCTATCAACATTTGTTTCCCGACGAAGGTAAAATAAGTTTGGAGGACCAAACTTATTAAAATGGGGGAAGACTGTGATAAACCTGTTTCGTATTATGCTAATTGGTCCTTATTATGATTGTGATTATGTGTTTGATATGATTTTGTGTACCATTTATGTGAAAATATGTGGTTTTGAATTTCTATCTGTTCACCGTAGGAATATCTGTTTGATTATCTGCTTTGGAATTTAAATTGAAGGCCTTATCGGCCATGAAACCCGAAATCGATTACGCCATTGTGATTAGCGTAATTTTTAGAGCCTGAGGTGAAATTTAATTGAAAATTGATTCGGATCAAATTAAAGAGATTAAATTGGTATTATAGTGCTCAATTATTTAATTTTAATCAATTATGGCTAATGGGACTTATAAAGAGGGGCACTACACACTCAATTTCTCTCTTTGTTCATTTGAGCCGAAAATTGCTCTAAGGAAGGAGAGTGAGGGTCAGCTAGAGAGAGAGAGAGAGGGAAACAATTGAAGTTTTGATCTTGAGCTTGAGTGATTTGAAGACCAACTCAAGAATTAAGCATAAGTTTGGAAGATTAAAGCTCCTAGGTGAGTAATCAACCCTTAGCTCATGAGTTTGAGTTGTGTTTTTGTGAATTGAAGACTAAATGGTGAGTTAGATCATGAGTTGTGTTGATTTGATGAGATATGCACATGCATGCATAGAATTGCTATGAATTGCCATAAATTTATATAATCTAACATGTAGCATGTCAATTATAAAAGATTGAGGGTTGGATCATGCATGCAGCATGTTTTTGTTGAGTTTCATGAGAATGGACACCATTTGCATCATTTGAAATAGAAATGAAGTCAAAATTTGCATGCATGTTTGATTATAAAAAATGTGGAGCTTATATGAGATTGAAAGCATGAGCCATGATTAATTTGAATAATTGGACCATGATTTTGGGTGATTGGCTTCATGTTATTTACATCCATGTGCTATATAATGTAATTGCATGTTTTGGACCGAAATCATGAGCTTGGAACCTTTGAATGTCAATTTGAGCTCAAGAACAAGTTCTGGAAAACCCAGAATTCTTGACGTCCGCTCGAGCGGGGAAACCGCCGGTCGAGCGTAAAATACGAGCTCCTAGCATATTTTGCAGACAATGATGCCCGCTCGAGCAGGGAAGTTAACGCTTGAGCGGGGAGCTATGTAGACTGAACTTCAGCTCAAGCGCCCGACTTCACACTCGAGCGTAAATTTGATGTAACCAGTACTTTTGCAGACCTCATGGGTCCGCTCGAGCGGGGGAGTCCGCTCTCGAATGGGGGACCCCTGTTTCTGAAATTTTGAAAATGCATTATGTGCTTCGTTTCCGTTCTCTTTCACTTCTGAGTAGTCTTAGGCATGCATTGAGTATTGTAAATGAGTTAAAAAGATAAAAATAAAGCCTGAAGAGGAATATGTGAATTAAGAACGGATTGAATCATTTGTGACCCTTATGTGTTATGTAATGTGTAGGGTCAAGCTCTAGGGCAAATCAACCAGCCGATCACTGTGAGTAATATCTGATTAAAGATATCTGAAATATATCATTTGTCCAATTGCTTACTTCTATGTCAGTCTTATGAGTTTGTTTATCTGAATGGTGGACAAATGTTTGCTATGCCAAATGAATGGGGCCAGAGGGCCAGTTTGATATGAATGAATGAATGGGCCAGAGGCCAGTATGATCTGAATGAAAGAATGAATGGGCCAAAGGCCAGTTTGACATGAAAGTATAAATGGGCCAGAGGCTAGTTTGACATGAAAGTATGAATGGGCCAAAGGCTAGTTCGACATGAATGAAGTGTGAATGGGCCAGAGGCCAGTTCGACATGAATGAAAGTATGACTAAAATGATAGTCTGACATGAATGGATGGGCCAGAGGCCGTATGACATGAACGAATGGGCCAGAGGCCGTATGACATGAATGATTGGGCCAAAGGCCGTCGGATACAAATGAATTAGGCCCGAGGCCGTCCGATGTATGTTGTTCTGAATTTCGTTTGCACATCTTCTTTATTTGATATTATTCACTGGGCTTTCGCTCACGCTCATTCATGTGTTTGTAGGTGAGCCAAGACAGGTCCAAACCCAGCCTCAGTGAAGTTTGTGTGGAATAACTAAGGTTTTGAAGAGTCAGCTCTTACGTCTCTCGCACGAGACTCGTCTTCGTTCTTTTGCTACCTTATTTTATTTTGTCATGTTGGTGAGGACTTTGGTTTGTGTTGTATATATATAGTCTTGATTTGGCTGACCTAGGACTTGATAGATCTTGTATGTACAGAGCTTTGTATTAGTACATATTTTGGTGTGAGTTATTAATACGCATATGTATGGTTTGTTATGATGTGCCATGTAAGCACAGCTCTATGGACAAAGTTTTAAATTTTGCTTCCATTTGGCGCCTTTACTCTGATGAGTTATGTCTTGTTTGGTTTGAGGCTGTAGGTAATCTCAGGATTACTGGCCGGTTATGTCCCTAACCCATGGGAGTGGGTTCGGGTCATGACAGTCCCTAACCCATGGGAGTGGGTTCGGGTCATGACACTTTCTTAGTAAATACACAACAAATAAATCAGTAAATTACTCAGTAAATTCTTAGTAAATTCCAAGGAAATTACTCAGTAAATTAATCATTAAATTCCCAGTAAATTATTCTGTAAATTCTCAGTAATTACTCAGTAAATTCTACGTAAAATTCCAATTAAATTCTCAGTAAATTACTTATTAAATTCTAAGTAAATTTATAGTAAATCCCCATTAAATTACTTAGTAAATTCTCAGTAAATTTCTAATAAATTCTCAGTTAATTCTCTGTAAATTACTCAGCAAATTCCCAGAAAATTACTCAGTAAGTTACTTAGTAAATTCTCAATAGTTTACTCAGTAAATTCTCAATAAATTACTCAGAAAATATCCAGTGAATTACTCAGCAAATTACTCAATAAATTACCAGTAAATTCTCAGAAAATTAGACCGCAAATTACTTAGTAAATTCTCAGTAAATTACTCAGTAAATTCCCAGTAAATTTGTAAAACAACCCTCATTCTTGACTTAGCTATAGTTGCATACATCTATGTATGATCTTGTCTTGATGTGATATGAACCTTGTTATCTTGCTTTGTCTTGCTTGTTTAAGTATTGCTTGCTTGTTTTGATCCTTGCTCGGTTGTGGCCGAGATCATCTTGAGCTTTTGTTCACTCTTGACTTTTGCACTTAGAATCGTTTTGGGAACCTTGTTTGATCTTTGTCTTCACCTCGGCATGCTTGCCGAGATGTCACCCTTTGGGCCGTAGTGCTTAGAGCCTAGGCCGAGTTGTTTTGCATTTGTGATCCTCGCCCTGGGGCAGGTATGACCTAGGCCGAGATGTGGTACACCCAGGCCAAGGTGTGGCACAGCTTAGTCAAGTGTTGTTCCTCCCTAGCCGATGTCTTTGACATCTCTTGCCAAGGCTTGTTATTAGCCGACGTCCTTGTTATTTGGTCGCTGAGGTTTTGACCTTGGCCGATGTTCTTGTTTGCCGACACGCTTCGCCGCGGCGTGTTGTGTACGCTTTGTCAGTGACTTGTCTTGTCAATCAGTCACCTTTTGGGTTGAGCCAACCCGGTGACGCCACGTGGCCCGAGCCGCCTGTTAAGAGACGGCCGACAGCCTAGAGAACCATCATTTTGTCTCAATCCTTGTCTCTTTAGAGAGAGAAGCTCTCAAGGAAGAAGAAGGAGAGTTCTAGAGAGAGAGAGTTGATTTTCGAGCTTGATCTTGGAAGACCGAACCGTTGGATTCGTGATCGGAGGTAAGATTCTTCACCTCCTCTTGTTGTTCTTGTTGTTGAGCTAGCTGCATTGCATTGATCCGATTCGTTTTGCATGTCATGTATTGGATTGAAGTTCGTTTTCGGAAAGAGAAAGCTTGTATTCATGTGTTCTTGATGAAAGTCCCCCTTTGATCCGAAAGTTTGGACTAGGGACTGTGTTCTTGTGTTTGTTCTTGCATGTTCTTGATGACCTTGTTCTTCAGGTCTTTTGAAAGGAAACTTAGGTTTTCCTAACTTAGTCTTGTTTTGGCTTTCGAGTCCACACCTCGGCGGGGAGGTGTAGGACCTCGGCTTGACCTTGGATGGTACCCAGTGCACTTCCCTGTGATGGGAAATCATGTTTTGACTCCTTGCATGTATGTAAAGCTCGTTTTGAGAGTATGGTTTGCTATGTGATTGTAGGACTTTGATCTGTGCTTGAGCCTACACTTGAAGACCGAGGTGAGTGGTGCTTTTAATAAAGCTATGTTATAAAGCTTTTGATAAATCTTGCTTGTTTCGCTTTGGTAAAAGTATTTGCTAAGCATGAATGATTAGCCTATTTTTGATGTTTTGTATATGAGCTTGTTTTGATGGTATTCTTGAAAGTCCCCTGTGCTGGAGGACTCTAAACTTTAGCAGCACTAGATGTAAAAGGTAAGTATGAACTTCGTCTTGATGATGTCCTTGTAATGGGTTTGAGCTTTGTTTCGGTATGCTTGGAAAGTCCCTTGACTGGAGGACTCTAAACTTTCGCAGTACCATCTTGTTAAGGAAGGCTACGGGCCGAAGTCCCCTTGACTGGAGGACTCTAAACTTTCGCAGTACTTCTTGTTAAAAGGATACGGTCCTATCTTGCAAAGATAAATGTTAAAGCGGGCTACGGGCCTAAGTAACACAAGTCCCTTGTGCTAGAGGACTTTAAACTTTTGTAGCACCACTTTGGTGAAAAAGGGTTACGGACCTAAGTCACAAACTTTGGTGAAAAGGGGTTACGGACCTAAGTCACATATTTTGGTGAAAAGGGGTTACGGACCTAAGTCACATATTTTGGTGAAAAAGGGCTACGGGCCTAAGTCATATAAGCTTGATATGTTTTGTCTTGAAGAGAACCTCGGCTACTACTTGTGCTACCCCGGCAATGTTTTGACTTGTAAGACTTGTTAGATGAATACGGTTCATCTCTTGTTTTGGTACAGCTTGATATTCTTTGTTTGGCAGGAACCTCGGCTATTGTTTGAATGGTTTTGATATGCTTTGTTTTGGCAGACTCCGGCTATTATTCATGCAAACCTTTATTTCTAGTACCATTCACTGAGTTTCCAAGCTCACCCCTCTCTATATATATGTAGGTGATGAGCAGGACGGCGGCGACGCCTAGAAGTATTTGTACAGCTTGTTTTGGGATTTTTGTTATGCCGACTTGACTTGCTTACATCGGCATTTTTGTGATTACCTCGGCATATGTGTTACTTCGGCAGATTCTTGAAAATCATGCTTCTTTGCTTGTAATCGTGTATTTTGTATATGTCGGCTGAGAAGCCTTTTGATCAGGATGTAACTTGTATTTGGTTTGTTATCTGCCGAGGTGCAGTTCTGTTATGTATGTTATCACATTTGATCTATGCACTGCTCTCAAGGACCTCTTGTATATTGTTTTATAGCTTCCGCATATGTGAGCCCCCTATGATTACTCTGTTGTGTGTGAACTTTTGTAAGAGGCCTTTGGTGAATCTTGGATTTACTGGCCATCTCGGCACCAAACTACTAGGGGCGGTTTGGGGTCGTGACAGAGTGGTATCAGAGCACAAGTTCCTCATAGTACGTTATTCACACACTTTGAGTCCTAAAGAGCATAGGATTCCCCTTAGAAAGATGTTAAGATTGCATCATAGTGCTTGCTATTTGAACAAGGTGTGCATTGTCTTGACATGTTTGTTTGTTACTTGCCTCTGTGCTTATTTGCTTGTTTTGCTTAAAAGTCACACTTTGTAAACTCATAGCATCATGAGGAGAGGTAGACCTCCACTTGGCCGAGATAGGCCCGAAGACAGATTGGACCGACTGGAAAGGTTATTTGAAGGTTTGGCCCACGAATTGAGGCAGACCAGACAGCAGTATGCTAGTGCTACTTCGACTCGGGCCGAGCAGACAAACGGCCGAAATGTAGTTCCGCCTCCACCTCCCCCAGTGCCCCAAGTTGCCCCACAGCCAGCCTTATATGGGGATGGCACAATAGCTTTGATCAGGGAATTTAAAAAGATGAGACCACCGAGATTTTCTGGAGGAATAGAGCCGATGAAGGCCGAGGCATGGGCTTTAGAAATGGAAAAGCTGTTTGAGATCTTCCCTAGCACTGACGCTCAGAAGGTGACATTGGCAACCTTCACATTGGATGATGACGCACGAAGATGGTGGTTGATGGTTCGAGAAAAGAATCCCGACTTGACCTGGACCAGATTTTTGGAGTTGTTTTACAAGAAACACTTTCCATTGAGTGTAAGGAACCGCAAGGCCACTGAATTTCAGAACTTGACACAGGGCAGCCGAACAGTGGCAGAATATGATCGCATTTTTACTGAGCTGGTAAGATTTGTACCTCACATGTCTAATGATGATTACATGAAGGCAAGGAAGTTTGAAAGTGGGCTCCGAATGCCAATTCAAGATCGGGTTAACTTGCACGATCTGCCGACCTACGCAGAAGTATTGGACAAAGCCATTCTAGCCGAGGCTAACTTGAATAGTTACCAAAGTTCAGTTGAGAACCAGAGAAAGAGGCAGAGTTATGACAGTCGCCGAGCACAGTTGGGCGCCAAGAAGAAATCGAACATGGGCAGTACTAGTTACCGAAGACAGGAAGGTAATGCTAAGCCGATGTGTTCAGACTGTGGAAAGCAGCATTTTGGAGTTTGTCGTCGGACGACAGGAGCCTGTTATGAATGTGGTGAAATGGGACATTATGTGAGAGATTGTCCTAAGGGAAAGACTGATAACAGCAAGAAGGGTGAGAACACCTCGGGCACCGTTCAGAAGGGTAATGCTGGAAAAGGGACGATGAGACAAGGCAGAGTGTTCGCACTAGTGCCAGGAGATACCCAGAATGCTGAGACTGTGGTATCAGGTATACTTCTAATTTGCTCCCGAGATGCTTATGTGTTAATTGATTCGGGTTCTACACATTCGTTTGTTTCTACTAAGTTTGCCGAGAAGATTAATAGGAGATTAGAACCTCTTGATTATGTGCTATCTGTATCTACTCCGTCTGGGAGATCCATGATTGTTTCATCCATATATAGAGCATGTGTTGTCGTTATTGAGAATGTTGAACTCTAGTTGATTTAATGCCTTTGGATATAGATCACTTTGACGTTATATTGGGAATGGATTGGTTAGTAGCAAATCATGCATTCATTGATTGTGTTTCGAAGAGTGTTAAACTGAAACCCCCAAACCTAGCCGAAGTTATTTTCCAGGGTAAAGGGGTAGTGCCCCCACCTTATTTGATCTCGTCCGTTAAAGCCTATAAGTTAATTCAGAAAGGATGTCAAGGTTACTTGTGTAGTATATTGAAGGATCAGGATGAAAATGTTAGTTTAGCCGACATCCCAGTTGTTAATGAGTTCGCCGACGTCTTTCCTAATGATTTACCTGGCCACTTGATTGATAGAGAAATAGAGTTCACAGTTGATATCATGTCGGGAACACAGCCGATCTCTAAAACACCGTATAGAATGGCTCCAGCTGAACTTAGGGAATTAAAACTGCAGTTACAGGAGTTGTTAGATAAAGGATTCATCAGGCCAAGCACTTCACCTTGGGGAGCACCCGTTTTATTTGTTAAGAAAAAGGATGGTTCACTTCGCCTTTGCATTGACTACAGAGAACTTAATAAGGTCACCATTAAGAACAAATACCCACTACCTAGGATTGATGATTTGCTTGATCAGCTACAAGGAGCACGTGTCTTTTCTAAGATAGACCTTAGGTCGGGCTACCATCAGCTTAAAGTTAAGGCCGAGGATGTTGAGAAAACTGCTTTTCGGACAAGATATGGCCACTATGAATTTCTAGTGATGCCTTTTGGAGTAACCAATGCCCCTGCTGCATTTATGGGTTTAATGAACAGAGTCTTCAAGCCACATTTAGATGAGTTTGTAGTTGTTTTCATTGATGATATACTAATCTACTCCAAGAGTGAAACTGAACATGAGAATCATTTGAGACTTGCTCTGCAGATTTTAAGAGACCGGAAATTGTATGCTAAGTTTAGTAAGTGCGAATTTTGGCTTTCTACTATCTCATTTTTGGGTCATGTGATTAATGAAGAGGGTATCTCAGTTGATCCTGGCAAAATTGAAGCCGTAGTGAATTGGCCGAGGCCGACTAATGTTTCCGAGGTTCGAAGTTTTCTTGGATTGGCAGGTTACTACAGGAAGTTTGTGAAGGATTTCTCAAGGGTTGCAGTCCCATTGACACAACTAACCAAGAAGGGAGTACTGTATGAATGGACTGAAGATCGGGAGTCAGCTTTCCAGGAACTGAAGACGAGGTTGGTCACAGCACCAGTACTTGTACTTCCATCAGGTAATGCAGAGTTTCATGTCTATAGTGATGCATCTCATAAGGGTTTGGGTTGTGTATTGATGCAAAAGGGTAAGGTCATAGCCTATGCATCTCGTCAGTTGAAGCCACGTGAAAAGAATTATCCTACCCATGATTTGGAATTAGCAGCAGTTGTATTTGCTTTAAAAATTTGGCGTCATTATTTGTATGGAGCTACTTGTCAGGTTTTTACAGATCACAAGAGTTTAAAGTACCTATTCACGCAGAAAGAATTGAATTTGAGGCAGAGAAGGTGGCTTGAGTTGTTGAAGGACTATGATATGCAAATTCAATATCACCCAGGAAAAGCTAACAGCGTGGCCGACGCATTGAGCAGAAAATCAGTTGGAAATTTGGCATGCCTAACCATGATTTCGGCAGAACCAACTATTATTGCAGAAGTAAAGGCAAGACAAATGGAGGATGGGTTCTTTAGAAAGGTAGCCGAGGAGATTGTCACCAAGCCGAGATCAGGGTACACTTTTGAGAACCAAGTGCTTAAGTTTGAAGGAAGGCTGTGTGTGGCCGACGTTCCAGAACTAAAGAGGAGAATTTTGCAGGAGACTCATGGTTCTAAATTTGCTGTTCATCCAGGGAATACCAAGATGTATCAAGATGTGAAACAAACCTTTTGGTGGCCAAATATGAAAAGAGAGATAGCCGAGTTCGTGTCTCAATGTTTGCATTGTCAACAAGTAAAAGCAGAACATCAAAGACCAGCAGGACTTCTACAACCTTTGCCGATTCCTGAGTGGAAATGGGAGCACATCTCCATGGATTTTGTGGTTGGTTTGCCAAGAACACGGAAAGGAATGGATTCAATTTGGGTTGTTGTTGATAGGTTAACTAAATCAGCACACTTTTTGCCTGTTAAGACTACCTTTAGTGCCGATCAGCTTGCCGTGCTATATGTGAATGAAATTGTCAGACTTCATGGAGTGCCGATGTCAATTGTGTCGGACAGAGATCCTAAGTTTGTTTCCAGATTTTGGCAGAGTCTACAGAAGGCTTTTGGAGCCGAGTTGAGATTCAGTACTGCTTTTCATCCCCAGACAGATGGGCAAACAGAGAGAACAATTCAGACACTCGAAGATATGCTGAGACTTTGTGTACTGGACTTCCAAGGAAGTTGGGGAAAGCATTTGCCTTTAGTGGAATTCGCTTACAATAACAGTTATCAGGCTAGTATTGGCATGGCGCCATATGAAGCTTTGTACGGAAGAAAATGTAGATCACCGATATGTTGGACCGAAGTTGGGGACAAAGCTCTGCTTGGTCCCGAGGTAATTCAAGTAACAACAGAGAAGATCAAACTCATTCAGCAGAGAATCAAAACTGCCCAGAGCCGACAAAAGAGCTACGCCAACCAGAGAAGGAATGAGTTAGAATTTGAAGTAGGGGATCATGTATTCCTGAAAGTTTCGCCGATGAAAGGAGTTTCCAGATTCGGCAAGAAAGGTAAATTAGCACCTCGCTACATTGGACCATTTGAGATTCTTGACAAGGTCAACTTAGTTGCCTACAGACTTGCTTTGCCACCAGAATTGAGCCAAGTTCATAATGTGTTCCATGTTTCAATGTTGAGAAAGTACATTCGAGATCCACAGCATGTGATTGATTATTCTGGGATTGAAGTTAATGAGAATTTGGGCTATGAAGAGAAGCCGATATGTATTACTGACAGACAAGTTAGGCAGTTGAGAAACAAGTCAATACCAATGGTAAAGATAGAATGGAAACAGCATTATGGCAAGGATGCCACGTGGGAAATGGAAGAGGAAATGAGAATTCGGCACCCAGAACTGTTCTTGGAACAAGGTAACTTAAGTTTGGGGACCAAACTTCTTTAAGGGGGGTAGGATGTAACAACCCTCATTCTTGACTTAGCTATAGTTGCATACATCTATGTATGATCTTGTCTTGATGTGATATGAACCTTGTTATCTTGCTTTGTCTTGCTTGTTTAAGTATTGCTTGCTTGTTTTGATCCTTGCTCGGTTGTGGCCGAGATCATCTTGAGCTTTGTTCACTCTTGACTTTTGCACTTAGAATCGTTTTGGGAACCTTGTTTGATCTTTGTCTTCACCTCGGCATGCTTGCCGAGATGTCACCCTTTGGGCCGTAGTGCTTAGAGCCTAGGCCGAGTTGTTTTGCATTTGTGATCCTCGCCCTGGGGCAGGTATGACCTAGGCCGAGATGTGGTACACCCAGGCCAAGGTGTGGCACAGCTTAGTCAAGTGTTGTCCTCCCTAGCCGATGTCTTTGACATCTCTTGCCAAGGCTTGTTATTAGCCGACGTCCTTGTTATTTGGTCGCTGAGGTTTTGACCTTGGCCGATGTTCTTGTTTGCCGACACGCTTCGCCGCGGCGTGTTGTGTACGCTTTGTCAGTGACTTGTCTTGTCAATCAGTCACCTTTTGGGTTGAGCCAACCCGGTGACGCCACGTGGCCGAGCCGCCTGTTAAGACGGCCGACAGCCTAGAGAACCATCATTTTGTCTCAATCCTTGTCTCTTTAGAGAGAGAAGCTCTCAAGGAAGAAGAAGGAGAGTTCTAGAGAGAGAGTTGATTTTCGAGCTTGATCTTGGAAGACCGAACCGTTGGATTCGTGATCGGAGGTAAGATTCTTCACCTCCTCTTGTTGTTCTTGTTGTTGAGCTAGCTGCATTGCATTGATCCGATTCGTTTTGCATGTCATGCATTGGATTGAAGTTCGTTTTCGGAAAGAGAAAGCTTGTATTCATGTGTTCTTGATGAAAGTCCCCCTTTGATCCGAAAGTTTGGACTAGGGACTGTGTTCTTGTGTTTGTTCTTGCATGTTCTTGATGACCTTGTTCTTCAGGTCTTTTGAAAGGAAACTTAGGTTTTCCTAACTTAGTCTTGTTTTGGCTTTCGAGTCCACACCTCGGCGGGGAGGTGTAGGACCTCGGCTTGACCTGGATGGTACCCAGTGCACTTCCCTGTGATGGGAAATCATGTTTTGACTCCTTGCATGTATGTAAAGCTCGTTTTGAGAGTATGGTTTGCTATGTGATTGTAGGACTTTGATCTGTGCTTGAGCCTACACTTGAAGACCGAGGTGAGTGGTGCTTTTAATAAAGCTATGTTATAAAGCTTTTGATAAATCTTGCTTGTTTCGCTTTGGTAAAAGTATTTGCTAAGCATGAATGATTAGCCTATTTTGATGTTTTGTATATGAGCTTGTTTTGATGGTATTCTTGAAAGTCCCCTGTGCTGGAGGACTCTAAACTTTAGCAGCACTAGATGTAAAAGGTAAGTATGAACTTCGTCTTGATGATGTCCTTGTAATGGGTTTGAGCTTTGTTTCGGTATGCTTGGAAAGTCCCTTGACTGGAGGACTCTAAACTTTCGCAGTACCATCTTGTTAAGGAAGGCTACGGGCCGAAGTCCCTTGACTGGAGGACTCTAAACTTTCGCAGTACTTCTTGTTAAAAGGATACGGTCCTATCTTGCAAAGATAAATGTTAAAGCGGGCTACGGGCCTAAGTAACACAAGTCCCTTGTGCTAGAGGACTTTAAACTTTTGTAGCACCACTTTGGTGAAAAAGGGTTACGGACCTAAGTCACAAACTTTGGTGAAAAGGGGTTACGGACCTAAGTCACATATTTTGGTGAAAAGGGGTTACGGACCTAAGTCACATATTTTGGTGAAAAAGGGCTACGGGCCTAAGTCATATAAGCTTGATATGTTTTGTCTTGAAGAGAACCTCGGCTACTACTTGTGCTACCCCGGCAATGTTTTGACTTGTAAGACTTGTTAGATGAATACGGTTCATCTCTTGTTTTGGTACAGCTTGATATTCTTTGCTTGGCAGGAACCTCGGCTATTGTTTGAATGGTTTTGATATGCTTTGTTTTGGCAGACTCCGGCTATTATTCATGCAAACCTTTATTTCTAGTACCATTCACTGAGTTTCCAAGCTCACCCCTCTCTATATATATGTAGGTGATGAGCAGGACGGCGGCGACGCCTAGAAGTATTTGTACAGCTTGTTTTGGGATTTTTGTTATGCCGACTTGACTTGCTTACATCGGCATTTTTGTGATTACCTCGGCATATGTGTTACTTCGGCAGATTCTTGAAAATCATGCTTCTTTGCTTGTAATCGTGTATTTTGTATATGTCGGCTGAGAAGCCTTTTGATCAGGATGTAACTTGTATTTGGTTTGTTATCTGCCGAGGTGCAGTTCTGTTATGTATGTTATCACATTTGATCTATGCACTGCTCTCAAGGACCTCTTGTATATTGTTTTATAGCTTCCGCATATGTGAGCCCCCTATGATTACTCTGTTGTGTGTGAACTTTTGTAAGAGGCCTTTGGTGAATCTTGGATTTACTGGCCATCTCGGCACCAAACTACTAGGGGCGGTTTGGGGTCGTGACAAAATTACTCAGTACATTACTCAGGAAATTACTCTATAAATTACTCAGTAAATTCTCTATAAATTACTCAGTAAATTCTCTATAAATTACTCAATAAGTTCACTATAAATTCTCAAAAAAATTATAAGAAAATTACTCAGTAAATTTTTAAGAAATTCGTTCTCAGCAATTGCCTGTAATTTTGTAGTAAATTACACAGTAAATTCCCAATAAACTACTCAGTAAATTCTGAGGAAATTAAGCCGTAAATTCCCAATAATTTCTTAATAAATACACAACAAATAAATCTGTAAATTACTCAGTAAATTCTTAGTAAATTCCTAGGAAATTACTTAGTGAATTAATCATTAAATTCCCAGTAAATTATTCTGTAAATTCTCAGTAATTACTCAGTAAATTCTAGGTAAATTCTAATTAAATTCTTAGTAAATTACTCATTAAATTTCGAGTAAATTTACAATAAATTCTTATTAAATAACATATTAAATTCTCAGTAAATTCCCAATAAATTCTCAGTTAATTTTCTGTAAATTACTCAGTAAATTCCAAGTAAGTTACTTAGTAAATTCTCAATAATTTACTCAGTAAATTACTAAGTAAATTCTCATTAAATTACTCAGAAAATTTCAAGTGAATTACTTAGTAAATTAGTCAATAAATTACCAGTAAATTCTAAGAAAATTAGAAAGCAAATTACTCAGTAAATTGCAATTAAATTCTCAGTAAATTACTCAGCAAATTCCCAGTAAATTACTTAGTACATTACTCAGTAAATTACTCTGTAAATTACTCAATAAATTCTCTATAAATTATTCAGAAAATTAGACAGCAATTTACTCAGTAAATTGAAATTAAATTCTCAGTAAATTACTCATTAAATTCTCTATAAATTACTCAGTAAATTTTCAAAAAATATAGATGCAAATTACTCAATAAATTAACTGTAAATTCTCAAAACAATTATAAGAAAACTACTCAGTAAATTTTCAGTAAATTCGTTCTCAGTAAATTGCCCGTAACTTTGTAGTAAATTCTCAATAAATTACACAGTAAATTCCCAATACATTACTCAGTAAATTCTGAGTAAATTACGCCGTAAATTCCCTAAATTTCTTAGTAAATACACAATAAATAAGTTTGTAAATTACTCAGTAAATTACTTAGTAAATTCTCAGGAAATTACTTAGTGAATTAATCATTAAATTCCCAGTAAATTATTCTGTAAATTCTCAGTAATTACTCAGTAAATTCTACGTAAATTCCAATTAAATTTTCAGTAAATTACTCATTAAATTCCGAGTAAATTTGCAGTAAATTCTCATTAAAAAAACTTAGTAAATTACTCAATAAATTTTCTATAAATTACTTAGTAAATTTTTTAAAAATTTAGAAGTAAATTCCCAGTAAATTACTCAATAAATACACTGTAAATTCTCAAAAAATTTATAAGAAAATTACTCAATAAATTTTCAATAAATTCGTTCTCGGTAAATTGCCCATAATTTTGTAGTAAATTATCAGTAAATTACACAGTCAATTCTGAATAAATTACTCAGTAAATTCTACGTAAATTACGCTGTAAATTCCCTATAGTTTCATAGTAAATACACAATAAATAAATCAGTAAATTACTCAGTAAATTCTTAGTAAATTCCAAGGAAATTACTTAGTAAATTAATCATTAAATTACTTAGTAAATTATTCTGTAAATTCCCAATAATTGCTTAGTAAATTACTCAGTACATTACTCAGTAAATTACTCTGCAAATTACTCTGTAAATTCTATATAAATTACTCAGTAACTTTTCAAAAAATTTAGGCGTAAATTCCCACTAAATTACTCAATAAATTCACTGTAAATTCTCAAAAAAATTATAAGAAAATTACTCAGTAAATTTTCAGTAAATTCGTTCTCTGTAAATTGCCCATAATTTTCTAGTAAATTCGCAGTAAACTACACAGTAAATTCACAATAAATTACTCAGTAAATTCTAAGTAAATTACGCCGTAAATTCCCTATAATTTCTTAGTAAATACATAATAAATAAATCTGTAAATTACTCAGCAAAATTCTAAGTAAATTTCCAAAAAATTACTTAGTGAATTAATCATTAAAGTCCCAATAAATTATTCTGTAAATTCTCAGTAATTACTCAGTAAATTCTACGTAAATTCCAATTAAATTCTCAGTAAAATACTCATTAAATTCCGAATAAATTTATAGTAAATTCTCATTAAATTACATAGTAGATTCTCAGTAAATTCCAAATAAATTCTCAGTTAATTCTTTGTAAATTACTCAGTAAATTCTGAGTAAATTACGCCGTAAATTCCCCATAATTTCTTAGTAAATACACAATAAATAAATCTATAAATTACTCGGTAAATTCTTAGTAAATTCCCAGGAAATTACTTAGTAAATTAATCATTAAATTCCCAGTAAATTATTCTGTAAATTCTCAGTAATTACTCAGTAAAGTCTACATAAATTCCAATTAAATTCTCAGTAAATTACTTATTAAATTCCGAGTAAATTTACAGTAAATTCTCATTAAATTACTTAGTAAATTCTCAGTAAATTCCCAATAAATTCTCAGTTAATTCTCTATAAATTACTCAGTAAATTACTCAATAAATTACCAATAAATTCTCAAAAAATTAGACGACAAATTACTCAGTAAATTGTAATTAAATTCTTAATAAATTACTCATTAAATTCACTATAAATTACTCAGTAAATTTTCAAAAAATTTAGAAGTAAATTCCCACTAAATTACTCAATAAATTCACTGTAAATTCTCAAAAAAATTATAAGTAAATTACTCAGTAAATTTTCAGTAAATTCGTTCTCTGTAAATTGCCCGTAATTTTCTAGTAAATTTTCAGTAAATTATACAGTAAATTCCCAATAAATTACTCAGTAAATTTTGAGTAAATTACTTCGTAAATTCCCTATAATTTCTTGGTAAATAAACAATAAATAAATCTGTAAATTATTCAGTAAATTCTTAGTAAATTACTTAGTAAATTCCCAGGAAATTACTTAGTAAATTAATCATTAAATTCCCAGTAAATTATTCTGTAAATTCTCAGTAATAACTCAGTAAATTCTACGTAAATTTCAATTATATTCTCAGTATATTACACATTAAATTCCGAGTAAATTTATAGTAAATTCTCATTAAATTACCTAGTAGATTCTCAGTAAATTCCCAATAAATTCTCAATTAATTCTATGTAAATTACTCAGTAAATTACTCAGAAAATTTCCAGTGAATTACTCAATAAATTACTACTAAATTCTTAGAAAATTAGACAGCAAATTACTCAGTAAATTGCAAGTAAATTCTCAGTAAATTCCCAGTAAATTACTTAGGAAATTTCTCAATACATTACTCAATAAATTCTCTATAAATTACTCAGTAAATTTTCAAAAAATTTGGAAGTAAATTCCCAGCAAATTACTTAATAAATTCACTGTGAATTCTCAAAAAAATTATAAGAAAATTACTTAGTAAATTTTTAGTAAATTCGTTCTCAGTAAATTGCCTTTATTTTTGTAGTAAATTCTCAGTAAATTACACCGTAAATTACCAATAATTTCTTAGCAAATACACAATAAATAAATCTGTAAATTACTCAGTAAATTACTTAGTAAATTCTAAGGAAATTACTTAGTAAATTAATCATTAAATTCCCAATAAATTATTCTGTAAATTCTCAGTAATTACTCAGTAAATTCTATGTAAATTCCAATTAAATTCTCAGTAAATTACTCATTAAATTCCGAGTAAATTTACAGTAAATTCTCATTAAAGTTCTTAGTAAATTCTCAGTGAATTCCCAAAAAATTCTCAGTTAATTCTCTATAAATTACTTAGTAAATTTCCCAGTAAACTACTTAGCAAGTTACTTAGTAAATTCTCAATAATTTACTCAGTAAATTACTAAGTAAATTCTAAATAAAATACTCAAAAAATTTCCAGTGAATTACTCAGTAAATTACTCAATAAATTACCAGTAAAATCTCAGAAAATTAGACAGCAATTTACTTAGCAAATTGCAAGTAAAATTCTCAGTAAATTCCCAGTAAATTACTTAGTAAATTACTCAGTACATTACTTAGTAAATTTTCTATAAATTACTCAATAAATACACTGTAAATTCTCAAAAAATTTATAAGAAAATTATTGAATAAATTTTCAGTAAATTCGTTCTCAATAACTTGCACGTAATTTTGTAGTAAATTCTTAGTAAATTACACAGTCAATTCCAAATAAATTACTTAGTAAATTCTGCATAAATTACGTCGTAAATTCCCTATAATTTCATAGTAAATACACAATAAATAAATACGTAAATTACACGGTAAATTCTTAGTAAATTCAAAGAAAATTACTTAGTAAATTAATCATTAAATTACTTAGTAAATTATTCTGTAAATTCTCAGTAATTGCTTAGTAAATTACTCAGTAAATTACTCTGAAAATTACTCATTAAATTCTATATAAATTACTCAGTAAATTTTCAAAAAACTTAAAAGTAAATTCCCACTAAATTACTCAATAAATTCACTATAAATTCTCAAAAAAATTATAAGAAAATTACTCAGTAAATTTTTAGTAAATTCGTTCTCTGTAAGTTGCACATAATTTTCAAGTAAATTCGCAGTAAATTACACAGTAAATTACCAATAAATTACTCAGTAAATTCTGAGTAAATTACGCCGTAAATTCCCTATAATTTCTTAATAAATACACAACAAATAAATCTGTAAATTACTCAGCAAAATTCTTAGTAAATTCCTAGAAAATTACTTAGTGAATTAACGATTAAATTTCCAGTAAATTATTCTGTAAATTCTCAGTAATTACTCAGTAAATTACTCATTAAATTTCGAGTAAATTAATAGTAAATTTTCATCAAATTACCTAGTAGATTCTTAGTAAATTCCCAATAAATTCTCAGTTAATTCTCTGTAAATTACTCAGTAAATTCTGAGTAAATTACGCCATAAATTCCCCATAATTTCTTACTAAATACACAATAAACAAATCTATTAATTACTCGGTAAATTCTTAGTAAATTCCCAGGAAATTACTTAGGAAATTAATCATTAAATTCCCAGTAAATTATTATGTAAATTCTCAGTAATTACTCTGTAAATTCTACGTAAATTCCAATTATATTCTCAGTAAATTACTCATTAAATTCCGAGTAAATTTACAGTAAATTCTCAGTTAATTCTCCATAAATTACTCAGTAAATTACTAAGTAAATTCTCAGTAAATTACTCAGAAAATTTCCATTGAATTACTCAGTAAATTACTCAATAAATTACCAGTAAATTCTCAAAAAATTAGACAACAAATTACTCAGTAAATTGCAATTAAATTCTCAGTAAATTACTCATTAAATTCTCTATAAATTACTCAGTAAATTTTCAAAAAATTTAGAAGTAAATTTCCACTAAATTACTCAATAAATTCACTGTAAATTCTCAAAAAAATTATAAAAAAATTACTCAGTAAATTTTCAGTAAATTCGTTCTCTGTAAATTGCCCGTAATTTTCTAGTAAATTGCACAGTAAATTTCAAATAAATTACTCAGTAAATTCTGAGTAAATTACTCCATAAATTTCCTATAATTTCTTAGTAAATACACAATAAATAAATCTGTAAATTACTCAATAAATTCTTAGAAAATTACTTAGTAAAATTCCTAGGAAATTACTTAGTAAATTAATCATTAAATTCCCAGTAAATTATTCTGTAAATTCTCAGTAAATTCTCAATAAATTCTCTGTAAATTACTCAGTAAATTCCCAATAAATTACTCAGTAAGTTACTTAGTAAATTCTCAGTAAATTACTCAGAAAATTTTCAGTGAATTACTTAGTAAATTACTCAATAAATTACTAGTAAATTCTCAGAAAACTAGACATCAATCTACTCAGTAAATTGCAAGTAAATTCTCAGTAAATTACACAGTAAATTCCCAGTAAATTACTTAGTAAATTTCTCAATACATTACTCAGTAAATTCTCAATACATTACTTAGTAAATTCTCTATAAATTACTCAGTAAATTTTCAAAAAATTTAGAAGTAAATTCCCAGTAAATTACTCAATAAATTCACTGTAAATTCTCAAAAAAATTATAAGAAAATTACTCAGTAAGTTTTTATTAAATTCGTTCTCAGTAAATTGCCTTTAATTTTGTAGTAAATTCTCAGTAAATTACGCCGTAAATTCCCAAAAATTTCTTAGTAAATACACAATAAATAAATCTGTAAATTACTCAGTAAATTACTTAGTAAATTACAAGGAAATTACTTAGTAAATTAATCATTAAATTACTTAGTAAATTACAAGGAAATTACTTAGTAAATTAATCATTAAATTCCCAATAAATTATTCTATAAATTCTCAGTAATTACTCAGTAAATTCTATATAAATTCCAATTAAATTCTCAGTAAATTACTTATTAAATTCTGAGTAAATTTACAATAAATTCTCATTAAAGTTCTTAGTAAATTCTCAGTAAATTCCCAATAAATTCTCAGTTAATTCTCTGTAAATTACTCAATAAATTTCCCAGTAAACTACTCAGCAAGTTACTTAGTAAATTCTCAATAATTTACTCAGTAAATTACTAAGTAAATTCTAAGTAAATTACTCAAAAAATTTCCAGTGAATTACTCAGTAAATTACTCAATCAATTACCAGTAAATTCTCAGAAAATTTGACAGCAAATTACTTAGCAAATTGCAAGTAAATTCTCAGTAAATTTCCAGTAAATTACTTATTAAATTACTCAGTACATTACTCAGTAAATTTTCTATAAATTACTTAGTAAATTTTCAAAAAATTTAGAAGTAAATTCCAGTAAATTGCTCAATAAATACACTGTAAATTCTCAAAAAATTAATAAGAAAATTACTCATTAAATTTTCAGCAAATTCGTTCTCAGTAAATTGCCCGTAATTTTGTTGTAAATTCTCAGTAAATTATACAGTCAATTCCGAATGAATTACTCAGTAAATTCTAGGTAAATTACGCTGTAAATTCCCTGTAATTTCATAGTAAATACATAATAAATAAATCAGTAAATTACACAGTACATTCCTAGTAAATTCATAGGAAATTAGTAAATTAATCATTAAATTACTTAGTAAATTATTCTGTAAATTCTCAGTAATTGCTTAGTAAATTACTCAGTGCATTACTCAATAAATTACTCGGTAATTACTCAGTAAATTCTATATAAATTACTCAATAAATTTTCAAAAAATTTAGAAGAAAATTCCCACTAAATTACTCAATAAGTTCACTGTAAATTCTCAAAAAAATTATAAGAAAATTACTCAGTAAATTTTCAGTAAATTCGTTCTCTGTAAATTGCCTTTAATTTTGTAGTAAATTCTCAGTAATTACACAGTAAATTACGCCGTAAATTCCCAATAATTTCATAGTAAATACACAATAAATAAATCAGTAAATTACTCAGTAAATTACTTAGTAAATTCCAAGGAAATTATTTAGTAAATTAATCATTAAATTCCCAGTAAATTATTATGTAAATTCTCAGTAATTACTCAATAAATTCTATGTAAATTTCAATTAAATTCTCAGTAAATTACTCATTAAATTCTGAATAAATTTACAGTAAATTCTCATTAAAGTTCTTAGTAAATTCTCAGTGAATTCCCAGTTAATTCTCTGTAAATTTCCCAGTAAACTACTCAGCAAGTCACTTAGTAAATTCTCAATAATTTACTCAGTAAATTACTAAGTAAATTCTAGGTAAATTACTCAAAAAATTTCCAGTGAATTACTCAGTAAATTACTCAATAAATTACCAGTAAATTCTCAGAAAATTAGACAGCAAATTACTTAACAAATTGCAAGTAAATTCTCAGTAAATTACTCAGTAAATTTTCTATAAATTACTTAGTAAATTTTCAAAAAATTTAGAAGTAAATTCCCAATAAATTTCTCAATAAATACACTGTAAATTCTCAAAAAATTTATAAGAAAATTACTCAATAAATTTTCAGTAAATTCGTTCTCAGTGAATTGCCCGTAATTTTGTAGTAAATTCTAAGTAAATAACACAGTCAATTCTACGTAAATTACGCCGTAAATTCCCTGTAATTTCATAGTAAATACACAATAAATAAATCAGTAAATTACTCAGTAAATTCTTAGTAAATTCCAAGGAAATTACTTAGTAAATTAATCATTAAATTACTTAGTAAATTATTCTGCAAATTCTCAGTAATTGCTTAGTAAATTACTCAGTACATTACTTTGTAAATTACTCAGTAAATTCTATATAAATTACTCAGTAAATTTTCAAAAAATTTAGAAGTAAATTCCCACTAAATTACTCAATAAATTCACTGTAAATTCTCAAAAAAAATTATAAGAAAATTACTCAATAAATTTTCAGCAAATTCGTTCTCTGTAAATTGCCCATAATTTTCTAGTAAATTCGCAGTAAATTACACAAGAAATTCCCAATAAATTACTCAGTAAATTCTAAGTAAATTACGCCGTAAATTTCCTATAATTTCTTAGTAAATACACAATAAATAAATCTGTAAATTACTCAGCAAAATTCTTAGTAAATTCCCAGGAAATTACTTAGTGAATTAATCATTAAATTCCCAATAAATTATTCTGTAAATTCTCAGTAATTACTCAGTAAATTCTACGTAAATTCCAATTAAATTCTCAGTAAATTACTCATTAAATTACTTAGTAAATTTTCAATAAATTCCCAATAAATTCTCAGTTAATTCTCTATAAATTACTCAGTAAATTACTAAGTAACTTCTCAGTAAATTACTCAGAAAATTTCCATTGAATTACTCAGTAAATTACTCAATAAATTACTAGTAAATTCTTAGAAAATTAGACAACAAATTACTCAGTAAATTACAATTAAATTCTCCGTAAATTACTCATTAAATTCTCTATAAATTACTCAGTAAATTTTTAAAAAATTTAGAAGTAAATTCCCACTAAATTGCTCAATAAATTCACTGTAAATTCTCAAAAAAATTATAAGAAAATTACTCAGTAAATTTTTAGTAAATTCGTTCTCTGTAAATTGCCCGTAATTTTCTAGTAAATTCTCAGAAAAAAAAAACAGTAAATTCCTAATAAATTACTCAGTAAATTATGAGTAAATTACTCCATAAATTCCCTATAATTTCTTAGTAAATACACAATAAATAAATCTGTAAATTACTCATTAAATTCTTAGTAAATTACTTAGTAAATTCTCAGGAAATTACTTAGTAAATTAATCTTTAAATTCCAGTAAATTATTCTGTAAATTTTCAGTAATTACTCAATAAATTCTACGTAAATTCCAATTAAATTCTCAGTAAATTACTCATTAAATTTCGAGTAAATTAATAGTAAATTCCCATTAAATTACCTAGTAGATTCTAGTAAATTCCCAATAAATTCTCTGTAAATTACTCAGTAAATTCTGAGTAAATTATGCCGTAAATTCCCTATAATTTCTTAGTAAATACACAATAAATAAATCTATTAATTACTCGGTAAATTCTTAGTAAATTCCCAGGAAATTACTTAGTAAATTAATCATTAAATTCCCAGTAAATTATTCTGTAAATTCTCAGTAATTACTCAGTAAATTCTACGTAAATTCCAATTATATTCTCAGTAAATTACTCATTAAATTCCGAGTAAATTTACGATAAATTCTCATTAAATTACTTAGTAAATTCTCAATAAATTCCCAATAAATTCTAAGTTAATTCTCTATAGATGAGATGTCATCATCTAGGCCGAGGTGTGCATCGCCTAGGCCGAGATGTGTATCATCTAGGCCGAGATGTTATCATCTAGGCGTCCTAGATCATTGATCCTTGCACCTAGTGATCTTGTTCCTGGACTGGAATGACCTAGACCGAGGTGTGGCACATCTAGGCCAAGGTGTGGCACAGTTAGGCCAAGTGTTGTCCTTCCTAGCCGAGATCATTGTTCCCTTACTTGCCGAAGCCTATGTCCTAGCCGAGATCATTACCTGCCGGAGTGCCCATGTCATCTTACTTGTTGTATACACTTTGTCTTACACATGTCTTGTCTTTTTATCACCTTTTGAGGAAGTCCAATCCGGTAGTGCCACGTGTCCCAACAGAGGGTTAAGTCAGCCGGTAGAGAGAGAGAAAACATATAATTTGTCATATCCTTGTCTTTGAAGAGAGAGAAGCTCTAGGAAGAGGAGAAAGGAGTTCTTAGAGAGGGAATAGATTTCCAAGCTTGATCTTCACACCTTGAACCGTTAGATCCGTGTTTTGAGGTTAGATTCTTGATCTACTCTTGTTGTTCTTTGTATTGATCCGATTACATTGCAGGATCTAGCATGATTCATGAGCCATGCATTGCTTTAAAGTTCGGTTTTAGAAAGAGAAAATGATGTTCTTGTGTTCTTGAAGAAAAATCATGTTTTGATCCGAAAGTTTGTATCAAGATCCATGTTTTTGTGTTTGTTTTCATAAGATCTTCAAGTATGGGTACCAAGGTCCATGTTTTCGAACTCATCTCATGAAATCTCAGATTTTGTAATAGCAAGTTATGATTTTAGCATTCATGTTCTTCATGTTCTTCATATTCATGTTCTCCATGTCCTTCAAGGAGGAAACCCAGATTTCTAGAATTCATTTCCCTAGGTGTGATCACCGAGACCACTCTTGTTTAGATCACACACCTAGGCCAAGCATCGTATCTCACATTGGCCTACCTTGCATGATCACTTGCACCATTAGCCTATCTTACATGCACACCTAGGCTAACCACTGCATCACCTAGGCCGAGATGTTCATCATCTAGGCCAACCATGGTACACCCTTGCCGGCACCTTGTAACACCTCAGCAGGCAGCTGCACACCGAAGCTTAGGTAACCACACCTCGGCCAAGAGGTGTGGGACCTCGGCCAAGACCTCCTGAGTTCACCTAGCTAGGTCATTTTTGTCACGACCCCAACCCGCCCCTAGAAGGTCGGCGCCGAGATGGCCAGTAACCCGAGGTTACCAAAGGCCTCTTACAAGAAATCACACACACAAACAGAGTATACGTATGGGGCTTACAAATGCGGAAGCGATAAATTAACATACAAGCAGTCCATAAGAGCAGTGCTTAAGTTGAATGAAATGACATACATCTTTGATGGTTCCAATATAACAAAATAGAGTACAAAAATTACATCTTGACAAAAAGGCTTCTCGGCCTTCAAATACAAAATACAATGAAAGAACTAAGAAGCATGTTCTTCAAGATGTTCACAAAAATGTGAATCAAAACACGTCGGCAAAACACCTCGGCAAACACATCTAGGCGTCGCCGCCCTGCTCATCACCTACATATATATAGAGAGGGTGAGCTTGGATACTCAGTGAATGGCATAAACAATAAAGGGTTCACATGAATGATATCCGAGGTCTTTTAACAAAACAATACAAGGTATACATCAAGTTCTTATATCAAATCTTTCAAGCTTCATCAATCAAGTCTTTCAAGTTCCAAGGGATGACATCAAGAGTTGTGCTACAAATGCTTATAGTCCCCTAGCACGTACGGACTTTCAAGAGTTGTGCTACAAATGCTTATAGTCCCCTAGCACGTACGGACTTTCAAGAGTTGTGCTACAAATGCTTATAGTCCCCTAGCACGTACGGACTTTCAAGAGTTGTGCTACAAATGCTTATAGTCCCCTAGCACGTACGGACTTTCAAGAGTTGTCATCAAACGAGGTATAATACAAGGCATACAAAATAGGGATAAACATTCATGCTTACAAATACTTTTCAAAACAAGGCAAAACGAAACTTTTATCAAAACATTACAATATAGCTTTATTAAGAATGCCACTCACATAGTTCTTCAGACGTCGGGGTCAAAGCAAGTCCAAGTCCTACAAACACATAACGAGTCTATTGAATGCACTTTCAAACAAGCTTCATATGCACGCAAATGACCTCGGCAGTCGCTCAAGCTAAGTCAAATCATATCAAACACTGCTTCTTACTTTGGGAAAACATGCTGGGCACCATCCAGGTCTTGGCCGAGGTTCCACACTCTCTCGCCGAGGTGTGGTCCCGAGGGCCACATTCAAGGATAAAGGAAGCCGGGGAAAACCTGGGTTTCCCTCTGCTCAAGAACATGAACAAGATGAATGCAAAGATCATAACTTACATTTATAAAGTCTGAGATTTCGTGCCATAAGTTTGAAAACATGGACCTGGGTACCCATACTAGAAGACCTTGGTAAAACAAACACAAAAGCATGGATTTCAATGCAAGCTTTCGGATCAAATCAAGGCATTTCCTCAAGAACACATAAATGTCTTATTTTCTTTCTAAAACCAACTGTAAATCTATGCATGGCACACAAAACAAACTCAATCATGCAATGCAGCTGGACAAACAATAAGAGTAATCAAAGGAGAGCAAGAATCTAACCTCAAAACTCAAATCCAACGGTTTGATCTTCAAGGATCAAGCTCGAACTCCACTTCTCTCTCTAAACTCCCTTTCCTAGAGCTTCTCTCTCTAAGACAAAGATTTGAGACCAAATGATGTGTTTCTAAGGCTGTCGGCTGCTTTAACCTACAGCTCGGACACGTGGCAGCAGGTGGTTGGCTCTATTCAAAAAGGTGACTGATTGAAGGGACAAGACTCTGACAAGGCGTATCTAACAAGTTTCCCAGTGAAACACTCCGGCGGGTAATGACATCGGCTATCAACAAGACTTCGGCAAGCAATAACATCGGCCAAAGGTAGGACTTCGGCTACAGGGTAACAAGGACATCGGCTAGGGAGGACGACACTTGACTAAGCTGTGCCACACCTTGGCCAGGGTGTGCCACACCTCGGCCTATGTCATACCATCCCGGGAACAAGGTCACTAATGCAACATACCTCGGCTAAGTAGTAACATCTCGGCTAGAGTGCCGGGGTGAAGGTGAAGGTCAATCAAGTGGTTCCAACATCATTCTAAGTACCAGGGTTCAAAGGTGAACTAGTCCCAAGGTGACCTCGGCTACACACACACAACAGTAAGGAACAAACACTCAAGTAGTACTTATGCAAGACAAGTCAAAGATGCAAGGCAAGTCAAGATTCAAGATGCAAACTTAACAAAGCAAAATCATATAAAATGCATGTGAGCATGGCTAAGACAGTGGGAGGGTTATTACAATTTTAGCCTAGATCATCTCTGTGCATCCATTCCAAGACCTGGTTGGTACCCAGCATGTTTTCACTAGATGAAAAATAGTGTTTTAACTCCCAGCATGTTTTACTTTGTCTTGACTTGGTTTTGGAAAGAAATGCCGGGATCATTTACACTCATGTAAAGCTTGTTTTGATAATGCATTGCATAGCCATCTTTGAGCATCCTTTCTTGTCTTCTTGAAGTGCATTTAGTAGAATTTATTATATATTTGTAGGTCTTGGATCCTTGCCTTAATCCATACGTCCGAAGAGCTATGTGAGTGGTATTTTTAATAAAGTTATGTTATAAAGTTTTGATAAAGCCTTGCTTCATTTTGGAAAAGTATTTGATTAAGCATGAATTATTATCCCTAGTTTTGTATCAAGTATTATCTTGTTTTGATGACATTCTTGGAAAGTCCTTCCATGCTAGGGGACTCTAAGCCCATGTAGCACCATGTTTGAGAGATCTCTGCCATCGACGGTCTTGTACGGATGGCCCCACTGACGGCCTTGTGCGGGTGGATTTGTCTAATCGATTCCGGGTCAATTATTCCCTTGTTTTGTCCGGAATGTCATCCCCCATGTATTATGTAGATGTTATTAAACATCCCAAGAAGATTTGAAAGACTATAATTGATGAACTTGATTCATTCCATGTTTTGTTACAAGCTATGATATGTATTGTTTTGATAAAGATCTCAGATATCATTCATTTAAACCTTTATTACTAATATCATTCACTGAGTATCCAAGCTCACTCTCTCCTTATATATATATATATGTAGGTGGCAAGCAAGAAGGCGGTGACGCCTAAGATGTTATGTGCAAGATGTTTGATTCATATTTTGTATCGTCTTGAAGATTATGCTTCTTAGTTTGTAATTCATGTCTTTTGTATACTTCGACTTAAGAAGCCTTTTGATCAAGATGTAACATGTACTTTATTTTATTTGTATCCAAGTTGTAACCCATGTTAAAATGTATATTATTTCATTTGATCTATGCACAGCTCTTATGGACTATTTAGATTTAAATTTATTGCTTCTGCACATGTAAGCCCCATATGTATACTCTGATTGTGTGTGAATCTTTGTAAGTTGGCCTTTGGTAATCTCGGATTACTGGCCATCATGGCACCATTCTACTAGGGGTGGAATGGGGTCGTGACATAAATTCTTAGTAAATTACTTAGTACATTACTCAGTAAATTTTCAAAAAATTTAGAAGTAAATTCTTAGTAAATTACTCAATAAATTCTCAAAAAAATTATAAGAAAATTACTCAGTAAATTTTCAGTAAATTCGTTCTCAGTAAATTGCCCGTAATTTTGTAGTAAATTCTCAGTAAATTACACAGTAAATTCCCAATAAATTACTCAGTAAAGTCTGTGTAAATTACGCCGTAAATTCCCTATATTTTCTTAGTAAATACACAATAAATAAATCTGTAAATTACTCAATAAATTCTTAGCAAATTCCTAAGAAATTACTTAGTAAATTAATCATTAAATTCCCAGTAAATTATTCTGTAAATTCTCAATAATTACTCAATAAATTCTATGTAAATTCCAATTAAATTCTCAGTAAATTACTCATTAAATTCTGAGTAAATTTATAGTAAATTCCCAATAAATTCTCAGTTAATTCTATGTAAATTACTCAATAAGTTACTTAGTAAATTCTCAATAATTTACTCAGTAAATTACTAAATAAATTCTCAGTAAATTACTCAGAAAATTTTCAGTGAATTACCCAGTAAATTACTTAATAAATTACCAGTAAATTGCAAGTAAATTCTCAGTAAATTCCTAGTAAATTACTCAGTACATTACTTAGTAAATTACTCAGTAAATTTTCAAAAAATTTAGAAATAAATTCCCAGTAAATTATTCAATAAATTCACTGTAAATTCTCAAAAAAATTATAGGAAAATTACTCTGTAAATTTTCAGTAAATTCGTTCTCAATAAATTTCCCGTAATTTTGTAGTAAATTCTTAGTAAATTACCCAGTAAATTCCCAATAAATTACTCAGTAAAATCTGAGTAAATTACGCCATAAATTTCCTATAATTTCTTAGTAAATACACAATAAATAAATTTGTAAATTACTCAATAAATTACTTAGTAAATTCCCAGGAAATTACTTTGTAAATTAATCATTAAATTCTCAATAAATTATTCTGTAAATTCTCAATAATTACTCAGTAAATTCTACGTAAATTCCAATTCAATTCTCAGTAAATTACTCATTAAATTCTGAGTAAATTTACAGTAAATTTTCATTAAATTACTTAGTAAATTCTCAGTTAATTCTTTGTAAATTACTCAGTAAATTCCCAATAAATTACTCTGTACAGACCCTAATTTTTGAAAGTCCATTAAATCCCTAACCTTGAGTTTATTTCAATAAAGCCCTTGAATTTTCACTTAATTGCGTTTTAAACCCTAGAATCGAGAAGCATCGCGAATTAATTCGAGTAAACCCTAATCGATTCTGTAGATTAATAATCATGTTTAAAACCCTATTATTAATTATTAGACCCTATAATTATAGATTAATCACTTTAAAATCTTAATTCCCGGTAATGTCGTTTTTGCTCGGTTTCTCGCCTTTGTTTGCGCTTTAATTTAACGGGACCCAAATTTATTATTTTAACTATTTTCTAATGTTAGTATATTAATTATAAATATCAAGGTTTTATAAATTTAGACTTGGTCCCTATGTACTTCTATTTTATTTCATTACAACCCTTGATTGTAATATTTTATTAATTAATGTACTTGTGCCTATTATATTATGTTTATAAATACAAATATCTCATACAAATATCTCATATATATATATATATATGTCTTGGAGCCCAAGTTGTTGACCATGTGATGGATGAAAGGGCCATAATGGCAACTTTGACAATTTGCACTTTTTTTTGGGGGTAAATAAGTCATAAAATAAAAACAATGAAATTTACAAGTTTACAAGGGGCATACCCCAGGCACCCCCAAACAACAAATAAAAAACATATATAACCAACAAAACTACCACTACACCCCCTAAGAAAGGGGGTAAACAAGAAACTGAAAACACAAAAAACCTAACTTTGCCCATATATCCTTTTTGTCCTCAAGTAAGCCTTACCATCAGAGATAATAGAAGGGAACTTGAGGTGGATATATGGGCAAAGAAATACAAAAACATCACAAAGTTCAAGAAACAAAACACACACAATGACAAAGCAACAACCCTCAAGCCGAAACAAAGATGATGATCAACCCCACAAGCCTCCAGTCTCTGCTGCAGATAAAAACATGGAATCCAATAAGCGTCCCACTTCTCACAGCCGTGACATCCAAGCCACTTAACCAAAGCCAGGACGGAGGAAAAGATATACCCCAAGAGAAATCCCAGCAAAGTCACATGAAGCTAACACGATCAAAAACCATATGCCACGGACTAGGGAGTTGAAGTAAAAGACAATAACCCCTCAGCAACAAACCAATACACAGCCAACAAAATCATGAAATCAGTCATCACATCCCCCAGTCCCTTCCTTGATAGATCACAAGCCTCAAACCCCATGGCAGTGTGACCAGCACTCCATGTCAGGCGTGGCAATACAATCAATTAGGACGGGTCACATGAAGACAAGAAGCTACCAGAAAGCCGGTAGCTATCCTCCCGCTCATCTCCTAATCTCTAACTCGGCTAGTTATTGAACCACTATTCCCCATAGCAGTGACTCCCCAATCACTCTTGGTGGAGATGGCTCAAAACCACCCTCATATCGAGTCACATGAGGATCACACGATCAATCTCCATAAAATAATCAACTATAAAAGATCCGCTGCAAAGAGGTTAAACGAAAAATTTCCAAAATAACCCAATTATGACTACAAGACCACGAGCACCTTAAAAGGAGGCCCACGGACTGCCCATAATGGGAAAACCAAGCCCACCGCCCACTAAAAGTGAACCCAAAATTATATAGTGGGCCCACGAAAAATATATATAAATATGAAGTTCAAAAAACCACTGTGAGCCCAAAACAATAATACCCATGGGTCAGAAAAACCCCACTTTGCAGCTCAACGCATATAATATAATATGCACACCCATATAAGCCGAGTTCAGATCATCTGTCATAGTCTCCTGCAATGCTTCCTGCCGTGGTTACAAAACGTCGTCGTTTTGTATTTTTTATTTTATTTTATTTTCTTTGTGCGTCTTTCCCCCTGTTCTTTTCTCTCTCATTGTTGAGAACCCTAAACCATGAAACGAGAGAGGTGAACACAGACAGGTTGAGAGCGACGGCGTTTCTATGGCGGCGAAGCAAGGAGCTTGAAATCTGGGCAATTTCATGAGGGATAGATCCCTCATGCAGCTCAATCTTCATCACCCACAAAGCAATGTTCATCATGTTCATGGTTTTGTAATCCAATGAATGGCATGATCTATGGTAAATATGATGATGACCCATTAACCCAGAATTTCAAAGCAAATGACCAAGTTTATGGTGATTCAAAAAAAGAGAGTTTAAAGACACACCATAGATATAGAAATCTGGGCAATTTCATGGTCCGCCATTTTCAGTTTTTAGAGTACATAGTCCCATAGTTGGAAACTCTGCTTATTTGGCATAAATTGATCAAAACATCATTGTATCAATTTTTTAACAAGAAATTACAAAGAAACCATATCTAAAGAGCTGAAATAACAACAATTAAAAACAAAATCAACACAATTTTGGCACCTGAACAATTACCCACTATCAGAATTCTTCAATTCTTTTAACAAATCATGTGAAAATGTGCATATACACATGGGATTTGATGAGCTTAAAACCGGAATGCGAAATCAGAATCCAAATTCAAAAACCCATATCGATCTCTGATTGTTTCATTTTGTGGGTTCTGACATGTGCTTTGTAGGATTGCAAATTTGCTGGTTTGCTGGTTTGTTGGTTTCTTAGTGCTTTATTCTTCCGTCCGATCATCTATGGAGGATTGCAGATTTAGGGATCTTAGAGTTGGAGTTGGAGTTGGAGTTGGAGTGAGATATGTGAGTGTGGGATAAGAATCACCGCCAATCTCACTTTGCCTCGCCGCCGATCTCACTTCGCCTTGCCTCTCTGTTCTTGTTCTTGCTCACAAGGAGGATTAGACTTGTCAACTGAGAGAGACCAGAAAAAGGGCCAAAAAAAAAAAAAAAAAAAAAGGTTCAAAACGACATCGTTTTGAGCCACAGCAGGAACCATTGCAGGAAAATATGGCAGAAGATCCGGACTCCATATAAGCCACATACCCTTCAAAACTTCACGTTGTGGCGGGCCCCATCACTAAAGTTGGAACCTGCTACATAAAATAGAAGCCCACACGTGGCCAAACCAGGAAAATAAAATGCCCTGGGCCCACCAACCAAATACACATATATGACTTGAACACAAGTTAGTGGACCCTACCAAAACCACCTCCACGCATCAACATGATACACTCCCACGTGAGGCTTGATACACATATGCTAACATCCTTTTTGTTTTCCCCATAAACCCACTTACTATCGTCTTGAGCAGAACACCACACTGCATGACTGATAGCACGCAACACGTACAACACATCACCCACGCGCTGAGATATGCGTGACACAACTACCACCATCCCTCATACAGAGCAACAGAAAACCGGCGCCGGAATTTCAACAAAAAACACCATTGTCGGAGTAGCTGAAGCTCGAAATCCACGTACAACTCGAACAAAACAAAACCCACACCAATACTGGTGCTACCTACACCGGATTCATCCACCCATATCACAAGTGTTAACCCAGTCAACCAAGAATTGGTGACCACCAAAACTCTTGAACCCACAGGCACCACGATGGAATGATGGACCGGACAACAACTCCTCTCCAACTTTGTCCTTCCAAACCACTGTAACATGCAAACAAATACTCATCCTCGGATTGATACACCGACCAAAATAACCGGCGACAGCTATACTCAAGCGTTACAAACCAGCCGATGATTGGCAGCAACTGAACGACCATAACCCCGCCAACACAGAAACGTTGGCAACGACCAGCATTTTACACATAGAAACTGACCTTGTTTTCTCTCTCTACCTTGAGCGTGCACATTTCAGCCATAGCCGAGCAATAACCACCCAACCACTCCAGAAGCGACGGAGATACGATGCACAATCCAGTCACCGGAGCTACAAAACTCCAATGACCCCACTCGTAACACCAGCCACGTCGACTCGGAGAACCACGTCTTATAAAAAACACCAGTCAGAGTTTGTAACCAAACGGCCGAAACAGGATGGTGCACTGGAGCAACACCAGAAACCAACAAATACACTATAAATAAATAAAAACCAGCCGGAATCAAAGTAGCCGGACTAGTAATCAAGGTGTAACCTCAATAAACTCACACAGGATCAATTTCTCCCTCATTGGTGAGAAAGAAAACAGAAACAGTACACCATTTCACTCCGGGGGGAGCTTTCTCTCTCTAGAATCTAGAGAGAGAGGCTCTACTTTCTTCCCCTCTAATCTAAGAAGAATGTTTCTCTCTAGCTAAGCTGATTAGTTTCTGACAATTTGCATTTAGGGAACTTAGTCCCTAAGAAACCTTCCCAATCTTTTCTCTATATATATATGCACACTTCTTCCCCTCATTATATACATTTTCAGTCATTCACTAGAGGAGTGAGAGAGAGTGATCTTGGAAAAAAAGAGAGAGGGAGAGAGTGAGAGAGAAGAGAAGAAGAAAAGGAAGAATTGTGTTGAGTCTTGTACAACAAAGGTAAACATACAACACCTCTTCTCTCAAGTTCTCTTACCACTTGTTTTTCCCCTCCTAATACATGCTATTTGTATATATTTTTTATAGTCTAGGCCTACACTCTTGTATAAATGTGTATTAATCAAGAAATGGTGTGCTTCTCTTTCTTTCTTAAATTTCCAGCAGCAAATCTTTTCCCTCTCTTGAATTTATTTTCCTATCAAAACTCCATAAACTCAAAATCTGTTTTTATGGTCTAATATTTGATATGTCTAGAGTATTTGTTAATTTTTGTAAGTCCTAAGGATGTATTTTTATAACTTAAAAAAATTTCTAAGTTTGTTACTCACAGAACCAGAAAAACAATCAACTTTCTCTATTTTTATAAAATTCCAGAAAAATAATCTTGAGCCCAATTTTATGTCAAAATCTTAATCTTGGTGTTATATTTTAACTAAAATTTGTTTGAACTCAAGAGAGTGAGGGGTTTGAGAGGAAAACCGATTTGCGTAACGATCAACGAATCTGGACAGATCTTGGTAATTCTGAATTATCTTAAAACATAAAATACCTATCCTACTTTCGTAAATTGAGTTTGAAACTAGACTTATTTATCTACAAACTCACATGAGGCCAGGTACTTAGGGCCAATAAAAGTATTTTTTCATAATTATTTTCAAACTGGTTCAAAATCTGGAAATCTGGAAATTTGTGTTAATATGCTTTTATTTGGTTTGCAACTCTTATATTCTATGTTTCTTGAATGTCTTAGTCTTGATATGTAATCTATGATAAATTGTAAATTTGTTTTACCATAAATAAATTACTTGTTGTTTAGTTTGGATTCGTAATCATACTGACCATGCTTTGCTATAACTGAGAACATAATGCACTTAATAAAGGGGAAATCAAATGAGATGGTAATGGGTTGCGATCATTGTATTAAATTTTATGAGATAATGAACGATGGATTCAAGAGTATGATATAGTGAAATGTATTCCATTTTTGTGAAATCTTGCGCAAGTGTGTTTTCGAACCCTAACATGGCACAAGAAGTATTCTGGCTGCTTAACGAAAATGGGAGGCATAAGGGTGGCAGTGAGGGTCTCACACAGGGAGAGTATCCCTGGAAGCCCGTTCCCTTGGGGCATACTGTAATGTCACCACTTGGGTATGTAACCTAGGTACGTGGGCATCATTGGTAATTGTGCGGTAAGCGACGCACTGGTGGTTATGCGGTAAGCGACGCATTGGTACTGTATTAACCAAGGGGGAGTCAGAATTGCCCGTGGCCAGAGTTAGTGGTTGGGTAGGAACGGCATTCCGCAGGGAGTTGCCTAGAACTAACTAAAATTGACTATTATTCATGAGAACTGAAATTTAATTATAAGCTCTGCTTAATTATTGCTTTCGCTGTATGTTATGATCGTGCTGTTATATTAATTGTGTATTTGGAATGGGAAAAGGGTCGGGGTGTGTGTGTTTACTGGGCATTCCAAGCTCATGGCGTTTTATACCAAGTGAAGGCGAGTTTTACACCAAGAACAGAATCCCTAAAAGCTTTGCAGAACCATGGCTGCCTTAGAGATTAGATTTTATATTTCCTGTATTTGAGATAATCTTTTTGTATCAAAGAACTGATCTGTATTTAAAGACTTGAAAATTTTATCTGTAACTATTATTAATATTTTATTTTAGTGTAATTATTTGTATTTTGTGCTTAAAAATGATGTGTATCCCCTAGTTAAACCCCGATGCATCGTTGTATTATATTATCAAAATTTGGGGCGTCACATACTCAGTAAGTTACTTAGTAAATTCCCAATAATTTACTCAGTAAATTACTAAGTAAATTCTCATTAAATTATTCAGAAAATTTCCAGTGAATTACTCAGTAAATTACTCAATAAATTACCAGTAAACTCTACGAAAATTAGACAGCAAATTGCTCAGTAAATTGCAAGTAAATTCCCCAGTAAATTCCCAGTAAATTACTTAGTAAATTACTCAGTACATTACTCAGTAAATTTTCAAAAAATTTAGAAGTAAATTCTGAAAAAAATTATAAGAAAATTTCTCAGTAAATTTTCAGTAAATTCGATCTCAGTAAATTGTCCATAATTTTGTAGTAAATTCTCAGTAAATTACACAGTAAATTCCCAATAAATTACTCAGTAAATTCTGAGTAAATTACGCCGTAAATTCCCTATAATTTCTTAGTAAATACACAATAACTAAATCAGTAAATTACTTGGTAAATTCACAGGAAATTACTTAGTAAATTAAT
This sequence comes from Camellia granthamiana, assembly GCA_036172215.1. NCBI lineage: Eukaryota > Viridiplantae > Streptophyta > Magnoliopsida > Ericales > Theaceae > Camellia > Camellia granthamiana. The sequence continues at coordinate 83,393,344 of CM069907.1, read as the reverse complement.
CATTAAATTCCCAGTAAATTATTTTGTAAATTCTTAATAATTACTTAGTAAATTCTACGTAAATTTCAAGTAAATTTATAATAAATTCTCATAAAATTACTTAGTAAATTCACAATAAATTCTCAGTTAATTCTCTGTAAATTCCTAGTAAGTTACTCAATAAATTACTCAATAAATTACCAGTAAATTCTCAGAAAATTAAACAGCAAATTACTCAGTAAATTGCAAGTAAATTCTCAGTAAATTACTAAATAAATTTCCAGTAAATTACTCAGTACACTACTCGGTAAATTACTTTGTAAATTACTCAGTAAATTCTCTATAAATTACTCAGAAAATTTTCAATAAATTTAGAAGTAAATTCCCAATAAATCACTCAATAAATTCACTGTAAATTCAAGAAAAAAATTATAAAAAAATTACTCAGTAAGTTTTTAGTAAATTCGTTCTCAGTAAATTGCCCGTAATTTTGTAGTAAATTCTCAGTAAATTACACAGTAAATACCCAATAAATTACTCAAAAAATTCTGAGTAAATTACGCCGCAAATTCCCTATAATTTCTTGGTAAATACACAATAAATAAATCAGTAAAGTACTCAGTAAATTACTTAGTAAATTCCAAGGAAATTACTTAGTAAATTAATCATTAAATTTCCAGTAAATTATTCTGTAAATTCTATGTAGTTACTAAGTAAATTCTACGTATATTCCAATTAAATTCTCAGTAAATTACTTATTAAATTTCGAGTAAATTTACAATAAATTCTCAGTTAATTCTTTGTAAATTACTCAGTAAATTCCCAGTAAATTACTCAGTAAGTTACTTAGTAAATTCTCAATAATTTACTTAGTAAATTCTCAGTAAATTACTCAGAAAATTTCTAGTGAATTACTCAGTAAATTGCAAGTAAATTCTTAGTAAAGTCCCAGTAAATTATTTAGTAAATTACTCAGTGCATTACTCAATAAATTACTCTGTAAATTACTCAGTAAATTCTCTATAAATTACTTAGTAAATTTTCAAAAAATTTAGAAGTAAATTCCCTGTAAATTATTCAGTAAATTCACTGTAAATTCTCAAAAAAATTATATGAAAATTACTCAGTAAATTCGTTCTCAGTAAATGGCCCGTAATTTTGTAGTAAATTCTTAGTAAATTACACAGTAAATTTTCAATAAATTACTCAGTAAATTCTGAGTAAATTACGCCATAAATTCCCTATAATTTCTTAGTAAATACACAATAAATAAATCTATAAATTACTCAGTAAATTCTTAGTAAATTCCGAAGAAATTACTTAGTAAATTAATAATTAAATTCCCTGTAAATTATTCTGTAAATTCTCAGTAATTACTCAAAAAATTCTACGTAAGTAAATTACTCATTAAATTTTGAGTAAATTTACAGTAAATTCTCATTAAATTACTTAGTAAATTTTCAGTTAATTCTCTGTAAATTACTTAGTAAATTCCCCGTAAGTTACTCAGTAAGTTACTTTAGTAAATTCTCAATAATTTACTCAGTAAATTACTCGGCAAATTCTTAATAATTTACTCAGTAAATTACTTTAGTAAATTTCCAGTAAATTACTTAATAAATTACAAGTAAATTTTCAGCAAATTAGAAAGCAAATCACTCAGTAAATTGCAAGTAATTTCTCAGTAAATTCCCAATAAATTACTTACTAAATTACTGTCACGACCCCAACCCGCCCCTAGTAGGATGGTGCCGTGATGGCCAGTAATCCGTAGTTACCGAAGGCCAACTTACAAGAACAAACGCAATCAGAGTATAACATATGGGGCCTTCAAGATGCGGAAGCAATAAATCATATATAAGTGGTCCATAAGAGCTGTGCATAGATCAAATGATATGACGCTCATAACAATTTCACAGTTAGTCTGATAATTAAAATACATAATACAAATCTTGACCAAAAGGCTTCTAAAGCCGACATGTGCAATTACAAAAGATTACAGGCCAAAGAAGCATAATCTTCAAGATCCACCGACGTAAATACAATCGCCGACATGAATGCAAAACAGCCGACGTATGACAAGTTATGCCGACATCACAAGAATCCAAAACCAAGCTTTACAAAATTCATCTAGGCGTCGCCGCCGACCTGCTCATCACCTACATATATATAGAGGGGTGAGTATGGAAACTCAGTGAATGGTACTAGTAATAAAGGTTTTGCATGAATAACAGCCGAAGTCTTTCCAAAATAAAACATGCCCAAAACCACACAAGGGTTGGCCGAGGTATTTCCAGACAAATACATCAAAGCTCCATCAAATCAAGGATGAACCGTATTCATCTTATCAAATCTTACCAATCTCAAGAGGTGTCCACTAACCTCGGCAAGCACAAATTAAGCTTATCGAATCAAGGGATGAACCGTATTCATCTATCAAGTCTTACAAGTCTCAAAGGACGTTCACTGACATCGGCAAAACACAAACAAGCTTTCCGAACAAGAAATCCACGCGGTAAACCGTCAGTGGCTAAACAAGACGATCCGTAATCGATTAATCAAGGGTACTGCGAAAGTTTAAAGTCCTCCAGCACAAAGGGACTGTGTCACTTAGGCCCGTAGCCCTTTTTAACAAACTCACATTCACTTCGGCCCGTGGCCATTCTTCTCGGCGAACTTGTGTCACTTAGGCCCGTAGCCCTTTTTGACAAGGTGGTGCTGCGAAAGTTTAGAGTCCTCCAGTACAAGGGACTGTGTCACTTAGGCCCGTAGCCCCTTTTAACACCTTAGCTTTTCCAAGAAAGGACCGTATCCTTTTACACAAGGGTACTGCGGAAGTTTAGAGTCCTCCAGCACAAGGGACTTTTACACATAGTGCTGCGAAAGATTATAGTCCTCCAGCCAAGGGACTTTTACACTTAGTGCTGCGAAAGGTTATAGTCCTCCAGCCAAGGGACTTTTACACTTAGTGCTGCGAAAGATTATAGTCCTCCAGCCAAGGGACTTTTTTACACTTAGTGCTGCGAAAGGTTATAGTCCTCCAGCCAAGGGACTTTTACACTTAGTGCTGCGAAAGGTTATAGTCCTCCAGCCAAGGGACTTTTACACTTAGTGCTGCGAAAGGTTATAGTCCTCCAGCCAAGGGACTTTTACACTTAGTGCTGCGAAAGGTTATAGTCCTCCAGCCAAGGGACTTTTACACTTAGTGCTGCGAAAGATTATAGTCCTCCAGCCAAGGGACTTTTACACTTAGTGCTGCGAAAGGTTATAGTCCTCCAGCCAAGGGACTTTTCAAAGATACCATCAAAGCAAGGTTCATACAAGATACATCAAAATAGGCTCATCATTCATGCTTAAACAAATACTTTCATCAAAACAAGCAAAGCAAGATTTTATCAAAACAGCTTAACATAGCTTTATTAGGAGCACCACTCACCTCGGTCTTCTTGGGTGAAGGCTCAAAGCAAAGATCAAAGTCCTGACAATCACAAGGCAAATCACATTCTCAAAACAAGCTTCATATGCACATAATGATCTCGGCACTCTCGCCGGATCCAAGTCAAAAGCAAAGCAAAGTATGTCAAGAGTCAAAATGCTGTTTTCCATCTCATGGAAACATTCTGGGTACAATCCAGCCTAGCCGAGGTCCCACACCTCCTCGCCGAGGTGTGAACCCGATGGCCAAGTACAAAACGAAGTCGGGGAAAACCTGGGTTTCCCTTTGAAGAATGCTAAGGACAAATAATCAAGAACATCAAGAACATGCATGCTGGAATCGTAACTAGTATATTCAAAATCTGAGGTCCCATGCAAAGAGCTCAAAACATGGACCTGGGTTCCCGTACAAGAAGCATGCAAGAACGAACACATAAACATAGTTCTTGTTCCAAACTTTCGGATCAAAACCAGACTTTATTCAAGAACACATGAATATCATCTTTTTCATTCAAAACCAACTTCAAATCGTTGCATGTCATGCAAAACAAACTCAATCATGCAATGCAGCTTGATAACCAATGAGAACAAATCAAGTAGAGCAAGAATCTCACCTCAAGGCTCAAATCTAACGGTTTGATCTTCCAAGATCAAGCTCGAACTCCACTTCTCTCTCTAGAGTTCTTCCTTCAAACTTGAGAGCTTCTCTCTCTAAAACAAAACAAAGATTGAGACAAAATGATTTGTCTCTAAGGCTGTCGGCTGCTTAAAGCTTCAGCTCGGACACGTGTCGTCACCCGGGTTGGCTCAGCCCAAAAGGTGACTGATTGATAAGACAAGTCTCTGACAAAGCGTACACAACACGCTGAGGCGAAGCGTGTCGGCAATCAAGGACATCGGCTAAAGACAAAGCCTCGGCAAAACGTAACAAATACATCGGCTAAGAAGGTCGACACCTGACTAAGCCGTGCTGTAACAACCCTCATTCTTGACTTAGCTATAGTTGCATACATCTATGTATGATCTTGTCTTGATGTGATATGAACCTTGTTATCTTGCTTTGTCTTGCTTGTTTAAGTATTGCTTGCTTGTTTTGATCCTTGCTCGGTTGTGGCCGAGATCATCTTGAGCTTTGTTCACTCTTGACTTTTGCACTTAGAATCGTTTTGGGAACCTTGTTTGATCTTTGTCTTCACCTCGGCATGCTTGCCGAGATGTCACCCTTTGGCCGTAGTGCTTAGAGCCTAGGCCGAGTTGTTTTGCATTTGTGATCCTCGCCCTGGGGCAGGTATGACCTAGGCCGAGATGTGGTACACCCAGGCCAAGGTGTGGCACAGCTTAGTCAAGTGTTGTCCTCCCTAGCCGATGTCTTTGACATCTCTTGCCAAGGCTTGTTATTAGCCGACGTCCTTGTTATTTGGTCGCTGAGGTTTTGACCTTGGCCGATGTTCTTGTTTGCCGACACGCTTCGCCGCGGCGTGTTGTGTACGCTTTGTCAGTGACTTGTCTTGTCAATCAGTCACCTTTTGGGTTGAGCCAACCCGGTGACGCCACGTGGCCGAGCCGCCTGTTAAGACGGCCGACAGCCTAGAGAACCATCATTTTGTCTCAATCCTTGTCTCTTTAGAGAGAGAAGCTCTCAAGGAAGAAGAAGGAGAGTTCTAGAGAGAGAGTTGATTTTCGAGCTTGATCTTGGAAGATCGAACCGTTGGATTCGTGATCGGAGGTAAGATTCTTCACCTCCTCTTGTTGTTCTTGTTGTTGAGCTAGCTGCATTGCATGATCGGGTTTGTTTGGCATGTCATGCATCGATTTGAAGTTCGTTTTAGAAAGAGAAAGCTTGTATTCATGTGTTCTTGATGAAAGTCCCCCTTTGATCCGAAAGTTTGGACTAGGGACTGTGTTCTTGTGTTTGTTCTTGCATGTTCTTGATGACCTTGTTCTTCAGGTCTTTTGAAAGGAAACTTAGGTTTTCCTAACTTAGTCTTGTTTTGGCTTTCGAGTCCACACCTCGGCGGGGAGGTGTAGGACCTCGGCTTGACCTGGATGGTACCCAGTGCACTTCCCTGTGATGGGAAATCATGTTTTGACTCCTTGCATGTATGTAAAGCTCGTTTTGAGAGTATGGTTTGCTATGTGATTGTAGGACTTTGATCTGTGCTTGAGCCTACACTTGAAGACCGAGGTGAGTGGTGCTTTTAATAAAGCTATGTTATAAAGCTTTTGATAAATCTTGCTTGTTTCGCTTTGGTAAAAGTATTTGCTAAGCATGAATGATTAGCCTATTTTGATGTTTTGTATATGAGCTTGTTTTGATGGTATTCTTGAAAGTCCCCTGTGCTGGAGGACTCTAAACTTTAGCAGCACTAGATGTAAAAGGTAAGTATGAACTTCGTCTTGATGATGTCCTTGTAATGGGTTTGAGCTTTGTTTCGGTATGCTTGGAAAGTCCCTTGACTGGAGGACTCTAAACTTTCGCAGTACCATCTTGTTAAGGAAGGCTACGGGCCGAAGTCCCTTGACTGGAGGACTCTAAACTTTCGCAGTACTTCTTGTTAAAAGGATACGGTCCTATCTTGCAAAGATAAATGTTAAAGCGGGCTACGGGCCTAAGTAACACAAGTCCCTTGTGCTAGAGGACTTTAAACTTTTGTAGCACCACTTTGGTGAAAAAGGGTTACGGACCTAAGTCACAAACTTTGGTGAAAAGGGGTTACGGACCTAAGTCACAAACTTTGGTGAAAAGGGGTTACGGACCTAAGTCACATATTTTGGTGAAAAAGGGCTACGGGCCTAAGTCATATAAGCTTGATATGTTTTGTCTTGAAGAGAACCTCGGCTACTACTTGTGCTACCCCGGCAAATGTTTTGACTTGTAAGACTTGTTAGATGAATACGGTTCATCACTTGATTCGATACAACTAGATTTGTTTTGCTTGGAAGGAACCTCGGCTGCTACTTGTTTAATTTCGGTATTGCTTTGTCTTGTAAGGTTTGATAGATGAATACGGTTCATCTCTTGTTTTGGTACAGCTTGATATTCTTTGCTTGGCAGGAACCTCGGCTATTGTTTGAATGGTTTTGATATGCTTTGTTTTGGCAGACTCCGGCTATTATTCATGCAAACCTTTATTTCTAGTACCATTCACTGAGTTTCCAAGCTCACCCCTCTCTATATATATGTAGGTGATGAGCAGGACGGCGGCGACGCCTAGAAGTATTTGTACAGCTTGTTTTGGGATTTTTGTTATGCCGACTTGACTTGCTTACATCGGCGTTTTTGTGATTTCCTCGGCATATGTGTTACTTCGGCAGATTCTTGAAAATCATGCTTCTTTGCTTGTAATCGTGTATTTTGTATATGTCGGCTGAGAAGCCTTTTGATCAGGATGTAACTTGTATTTGGTTTGTTATCTGCCGAGGTGCAGTTCTGTTATGTATGTTATCACATTTGATCTATGCACTGCTCTCAAGGACCTCTTGTATATTGTTTTATAGCTTCCGCATATGTGAGCCCCCTATGATTACTCTGTTGTGTGTGAACTTTTGTAAGAGGCCTTTGGTGAATCTTGGATTTACTGGCCATCTCGGCACCAAACTACTAGGGGCGGTTTGGGGTCGTGACATGTGAAACAAACCTTTTGGTGGCCAAATATGAAAAGAGAGATAGCCGAGTTCGTGTCTCAGTGTTTACATTGTCAACGAGTAAAAGCAGAACATCAAAGACCGGCAGGACTTCTACAACACTTGCCGATTCCTGAGTGGAAATGGGAGCACATCTCCATGGATTTTGTGGTTGCTGTGCCAAAAACACCAAAAGGAATGGATTCAATTTGGGTTATTGTTGATAGATTAACTAAATCAGCACACTTTTTGCCTGTTAAGACCACCTTCAGTGCCGATCAGCTTGCCTTGTTATATGTGAACGAGATAGTTAGACTTCATGGAGTGCCGATGTCAATTGTGTCGGACCGAGATCCGAAGTTCGTTTCCCGATTTTGGCAGAGTCTACAGAAGGCTTTTGGAGCCGAGTTGAGATTTAGTACTGCTTTTCATCCTCAGACAGATGGGCAAACAGAGAGAACCATTCAGACACTCGAAGATATGCTGAGACTTTGTGTATTGGACTTCCAAGGAAGTTGGGGAATGCATTTGCCTTTAGTAGAATTTGCTTACAACAACAGCTATCAAGCTAGCATTGGCATGGCGCCATATGAAGCTTTGTACGGAAGAAAGTGTAGATCGCCGATATGTTGGACCGAAGTTGGGGACAAAGCTCTGCTTGGTCCCGAGGTAATTCAAGTAACAACAGAGAAGATCAAACTTATTCAACAAAGGATTAGAACTGCACAGAGCAGACAGAAGAGCTACGCCGACCAGAGAAGGAATGAGTTGGAATTTGAAGTGGGAGATCATGTATTCCTAAAAGTTTCGCCAATGAAAGGAGTTTCCAGATTTGGCAAGAAAGGTAAATTAGCACCTCGTTATATTGGGCCATTTGAAATTCTTGACAAAGTCAACTTAGTTGCATACAGACTTGCTTTGCCACCAGAATTGAGCCAAGTTCATAATGTGTTTCATGTTTCGATGTTAAGGAAGTACATTCGAGATCCACAGCATGTGATTGATTATTCTGGGATTGAAGTTAATGAGAATTTGGGCTATGAAGGGAAGCCGATGTGTATTATTGACAGACGAGTTAGACAGTTGAGAAACAAGTCGATACCAATGGTAAAGATCGAATGGAAGGAACATTACGGCAAGGATGCCACATGGGAAATGGAAGAAGAAATGAGAATTCGACATCCAGAACTGTTCTTGGAACAAGGTAACTTAAGTTTGGGGACCAAACTTCTTTAAGGAGGGTAGGATGTAACAACCCTCATTCTCGACTTAGCTATACTTGCATACATCTGTGTATGATCTTGTCTTGATGTGTTATGAATCTTATTGATCTTGTTTCGACTTGCCATGTTTAAGTATTGCTTGTTTGATTTTGATCCTTGCTCGGTCGTGGCCGAGATCACCTTGAGCATTAGTTCACTTTTGAACTTTTATACTTAGAATCGTTTTGGAACCTTGGTTGACCTTCACCTTCACCTCGGCATTCTTGCCGAGATGTCACCCTTTGGGCCGGAGTGCTTAGAGCCTAGGCCGAGATGTTTTGCATTAGTACTCCTTACCTGGGGCAGGTATGACCTAGGCCGAGATGTGGCACACCCAGGCCAAGGTGTGGTACAGCTTAGTCAAGTGTCGTCCTCCCTAGCCGACGTCTTTGTTATCCAGTTGCCGAGGATTTGACCTTGGCCGATGTCCTTGATTGCCGACACGCTTCGCCTCAGCGTGTTGAGTACGCTTTGTCAGAGACTTGTCTTGTCAATCAGTCACCTTTTGGGCTGAGCCAACCCGGTGACGACACGTGTCCGAGCTGAAGCTTTAAGCAGCCGACAGTCTTAGGGACAAATCATTTTGTCTCAATCCTTGTTTTGTTTTAGAGAGAGAAGCTCTCAAGTTTGAAGGAAGAACTCTAGAGAGAGAAGTGGAGTTCGAGCTTGATCTTGGAAGATCAAACCGTTAGATTTGAGCCTTGAGGTGAGATCCTTGCTCTACTTGATTTGTTCTTATTGGTTATCAAGCTGCATTGCATGATTGAGTTTGTTTTGCATGCCATGCAACGATTTGAAGTTGGTTTTGAATGAAAAAGATGATATTCATGTGTTCTTGAATAAAGTCTTGTTTTGATCCGGAAGTTTGGGACAAGAACTACGTTTTTGTGTTCGTTCTTGCATGCTTTTGTACGGGAGCCCAGGTCCATGTTTTGAGCTCTTGCATGGGACCTCAGATTTTGAATGCATATAAGTTATGATTTCCAGCATGCATGTTCTTGATGTTTTGATGATCTTGCTCTTGCATTCTTCAAGGGGAAACTCAGGTTTTCCCCGACTTCGTTTTGTACTTGGCCATCGGGTTCACACCTCGGCGAGGAGGTGTGGGACCTCGGCTAGGCTGGATTGTACCCAGTATGTTTCCATGAGATGGAAAACAGCATTTTGACTCTTGACATACTTTGCTTTGCTTTTGACTTGGATCCGGCGAGAGTGCCGAGATCCTTATGTGCATACGAAGCTCGTTTTGAGAATATGATTTGCCATGTGATTGTAGGACTTTGATCTTTGCTTTGAGCCTTCACCCAAGAAGACTGAGGTGAGTGGTGCTTTTAATAAAGCTATGTTATAAAGCTTTTGATAAATCTTGCTTGTTTCGCTTGATAAAAGTATTTGCTACGCATGAATGACTAGCCTATTTTGATGTGATGAATATGAGCTTGTTTGATGGTATTCTTGAAAGTCCCTTGTGCTGGAGGACGTTAAACTTTCGCAGCACTAAGAGTTAAAAAGGGTAAGTATGAGCTTGTCTTGATGATGTCCTTGTAATAAGTTTGAACCTTGTTTTGATATCCTTAGAAAGTCCCTTGTACTGGAGGACTCTAAACTTTTGCAGTACCATCTTGTTAAAAAGGATACGGTCCTTTCTTGAAAAGATAAGTGTTAAAGCGGGCTACGGGCCTAAGTAACACCAGTCCCTTGTGCTAGAGGACTTTAAACTTTCGCAGCACCGCTTGGTGAAAAAGGGCTGCGGGCCTGAGTCACATAAGATGGTCAAAAGGGGCTACGGGCCTAAGTGACATGAGATAGTGAAAAAGGGCTACGGGCCTAAGTCACATAAGCAACAGGTTTGGTAAGATTGTGCTTGATGAATATGGTTCACCCCTTTGACTTGATACAGCTTGTTATGAATTGCCTGGAGGAGGACCTCGGCTACTACTTGTATGATCTCGGAAATGCTTTGACTTGTAAGACTTGCTAGATGAATACGGTTCATCTCTTGATTTGATATGACTTGCTATGTTTTGCTTCGGATGGAACCTCGGCTAACACTTGAATGGTTTGGTATGCTTTGTTTTGAAAGACTTCGGCTATTATTCATGCAAACCTTTATTTCTAGTACCATTCACTGAGTTCCCAAGCTCACCCCTCTCTATATATATGTAGGTGATGAGCAGGGCGGTGACGACGCCTAGAAGTACTTGTAAAGCTTGTTTTGGGATTTTTGCATATATCGGCCTTGTTTTGTGATTACCTCGGCATTTTGTATTTACGTCGGCAGATCTTGAAAATTATGCTTCTTTGCTTGTAATCGTTGTATTTTGTATATGTCGACTGAGAAGCCTTTTGATCAGGATGTAACTTGACTTTTGTTTTGTTAGCTGCCGAAGTGCAGTCATGTTCTGTGTGTCATCACATTTGATCTATGCACTGCTCTTATGGACCATTTATATTTGATGTATTGCTTCCGCACTTGTAAGCCCCATATGTTATACTCTGTTGTGTGTGAACTTTTGTAAGAGGCCTTTGGTGAATCTCGGATTTACTGGCCATCTCGGCACCAAACTACTAGGGGCAGTTTGGGGTCGTGACAAAATTACTTAGTAAGTTACTAAGTATATTCTCAGTAAATTACTTAGAAAATTTCCAGTGAATTACTCAGTAAATTACTGAAGAAATTACTAGTAAATTCTCAGAAAATTAGACAGCAAATTACTCAGTAAATTGTAATTAAATTCTCAGTAAAATTACTCAGTAAATTCTCTATAAATTACACAGTAAATTTTCAAAAAAAATTATAAGAAAATTACTCAGTAAGTTTTCAAGAAATTCGTTCTTAGTAAATTACTCGTAATTTTGCAGTAAATTCTCAGTAAATTACACAGTAAATTCCTAATAAATTACTCAGTAAATTCTGAGTAAATTACGCCGTAAATTTCCTATAATTTCTTAGTAAGTACACAATAAATAAATCTGTAAATTACTTAGTAAATTTTCAGGAAATTACTTAGTAAATTAATCATTAAATTCGCAGTAAATTATTCTGTAAATTCTCAGTAATTACTCAGTAAATTCTACGTAAATTCAAATTAAATTCTTAGTAAATTACTCATTAAATTCTGAGTAAATTTACAGTAAATTCTCATTAAATTACTTAGTAAATTTTCAGTAAATTCAAATAAATTCTTAGTTAATTCTCTGTAAATTACTCAGTAAATTCCCAGTAAATTACTCGGTAAGTTATTTAGTAAATTCTCAATAATTTACTCAGTAAATTATTAAGTAAATTCTCAGTAAATTACTAAGAAAATTTCCAGTGAATTACTCAGTAAATTACTAAATAAATAACCAGTAAATTCTCAGAAAATTAGATAGCAAATTACTCAGTAAATTGCAAGTAAATTCTAAGTAAATTCTTAGTAAATTACTTAGTAAATTACTCAGTACATTACTCAGTAAATTCTTTATAAATTACTTAGTAAATTTTCAAAAAAATTAGAAGTAAATTCCCAGTAAATTACTCAATAAATTCACTGTAAATTCTCAAAAAAATTATAAGAAAATTACTCTATAAATTTTTAGTAAATTCGTTCTCAGTAAATTGCCCATAATTCTGTAGTAAATTCCCAATAAATTACTCAGTAAATTCTGAGTAAATTATGCCGTAAATTACCTATAATTTCTTAGTAAATACACAATAAATAAATCTATAAATTACTCAGTAAATTCTCAGGAAATTACTTAGTAAATTAATCATTAAATTCCCAGTAAATTATTTTGTAAATTCTCAGTAATTACTCAGTAAATTCTATGTAAATTCCAATTAAATTCTCAATAAATTACTCATTAAATTCCGCGTAAATTAACAATAAATTCTATTTAAATTACTTAGTAAATTCTCAGTAAATTCCCAATAAATTCTCAGTTAATTCTCTATAAATTACTCAGTAAATTCCCAGTAAGTTACTTAGTAAATTCTCAATAATTTACTCCATAAATTACTAAGTAAATTCTCAATAAATTACTCAAAATTTCCAGCGAATTACTCAATAAATTACTCAATAAGTTACTAGTAAATTCTCAGAAAATTAGACACCAAATTACTCAATAAATTGAAAGTAAATTCTCAGTAAATTACTCAGTAAATTCCCAGTAAATTACTTAGTAAATTACTCAGTACAATACTTTATAAATTACTCAGTAAATTCTCTTTAAATTACTAAGTAAATTTTAAAAAAATTTAGAAGTAAATTCCCAGTAAATTACTCAATAAATTCACTGTAAATTCTCAAAAAAATTATAAGAAAATTACTCAGTAAATTTTCAGTAAATTCGTTCTCAGTAAATTGCCCGTAATTTTGTAGTAAATTCTCAGTAAATTACACAGTAAATACCCAATAAATTACTTAGTAAATTTTGAGAGCAAGAATAGAAAAGATAGTTTGAGTTAAACATGGCCACTTAGGCTAATGAAACAATTAGTTGCCTAAGCTAATTATTCCTAGAAAAGAATAGAGAAGGATAGAGAAAGTTAGGGAGAAACATTTTTCTTGAGAGCCGGAAGAGAAAGTTAGAGAACAGAAGGAGAAATAGGAAGAAAATCAAAGGGAATTCAAATTCTATTTTTTGGACTTGAGAATTGAGCACTTTTGTCATTTGGAAAAGCTTAAATGAGGTTCTTATGTTAAACGAATATCGTTAAGCTACATTTACTCAGAAAATTCTCTTTGTTGGAGGCTAAGCAAGGTCAGTTTGTGTTAAACTTGGCCACTGTAGCTAATGAAACAATCAATCGCATAAGCTAATTAGCTCCTAGAACAAAAGTGAGAAGGACGGAGAAGGATGGAGAAAGTTACAGAGAAACATTATTCTTGAGAGCAAGAATAGAAAGTTAGCGAAAAGAAAAAGAAATAGGAAGAAAATCAAAAGAAATTCGAATACGTCGTTTTGGACTTGAGAATTCAACACTTAGATGATTTAGAGAACCTTAAATGAGGTGATTAAGTTAAACTGAAATATTAAGCTACAATTAGTCTGAAAATTCTCTTTCTTAGAGACTAAGCTAGGCTAGTGTTAGTTAAACTTGGCCACTTAAGCTAATGAAATAATTAGTGGTCCGAGCTAATTAGTTCCTACAACAAAATGGAGAGAAGAAGGTGAAGCATGGATAAAGTTAGAGAGTAGCATTCGGCTTGTTTGGTTTTGCTCTTGAAGAGAAAGTTAGAGAACAGAAGGAGAAATTGGAAGAATGTAAAAGGGAATTCAAATTCAACCATTTGGACTTTAGAATTGAGCACTTATGTCATTTAGAAAAGATTAAATGAGGTGCTTGTATTAAACTAATGTCGTTAACCTACATTTACTTAGAAAGTTTGCTTTCTTGGAGGCTAAGCAAGGTCAGTTTGAGTTAAACTTGGCCAGTTAAGCTAATGAAACAATTACTGGCCTCAGCTAATTAGTTCGTAGAAGAAATAGAGAAGGATGGAGAAGGACGGAGAAAGTTGGATAGAAACATTCTTCTTTAAAGGTAGAAAAGAAAGTTAGAGAAAAGAAAGAAAAATAAGAAAAAAAATCAAAGGGAATTCATATTCATCCTTTTGGTCTCGAGAATTGAACACTTAAGTGACTAAGAAAACCTTAAACGAGGTGCTTAAGTTAACCTAATATTGTCAAGCAACAATTACTCAGAAAATTCTCTTTCTTGGTGGCTAAGCAAGGTTGGTTTGAGTTAAACTTGGCCACTTAAGCTAATGAAACAATTAGTGGCCTAATATAATTAGTTCGTTGATGAAAATAGAGAAGGATGTAGAAGGACGAAGAAGGTTATAGGGAACCATTATTCTGGAGTGCTAGAAGAGAACATTTGAGGAAAAGAAGAAGAAGAGAAATATGAAAAAAATCAAAGGGAATTTAGATTCATCGTTTTCTACTTGAGAATTGAACCCTTAGATGATTTAGAAAACCTTAACCTTGAATGAGGTGATTAGGTTCAACTAATATCGTTAAGTTACAATTAATCAAAAAATTCTCTTTCTTGGAGACTAAGCAAACTTCGTTTGAGTTAAGCTTGGCCACTTAAGCTAATGAAGCAATTAGTGGCCTAATCTAGTTAGTTCCTAGAACAAAATAGAGAAGGACGGAGAGAGTTACAGAGAAACATTATTCTTGAGAGCTAGAAGAGAAAGTTAGAGAAAAGATGAAGAAATCGAAAGAAAATCAACGGGAATACAAATTCATCGTTTTGGACTTGAGAATTGAACACTTAGATGATTTAGAATACCTTAAATGAGGTCCTTAAGTTAAACTAATATCGTTAAGTTACAATTACTCAGAAAATTCTCTTTCTTGAAGACAAAAAGGCTTAGCCTATGTTAAACTTTTCCACTTAAGCTAATGAAGCAATTAGTGGCCTAAGCTAATTAGTTCCTATAACAAAACAGAGAAGGAAGGTGAAGCACGAAGAAACTTAGAGAGAAACATTGGGCTTGTTTGGATTGCTTTTGGAAGAGAACGGAAGGAGAAATTGGAAGAATGTACAAGGGAATTCAAATTCAACCATTTGGACTTTAGAATTGAACACTTACATCATTTAGAAAAGCATAAATGTGGTGCTTATGTCAAGCTAATACCGCTATTCTATATTTACTTAGAAAATTCAGTTTTTTGGAGGATAAGCAAAGTCAGCTTGAGTTAAACTTGGCAACTTAATTGAGCACTTATGTCATTTAGAAAAAGATTAAATTAGGTGCTTATATTAAACTAATACCGTGAACCTACATTTACTTAGAAAGTTCGCTTTCTTGAAAGCTAAGCAAGGTCAGTTTGAGTTAAACTCGGCCACTTAAGCTAATGAAACAATTAGTGTCCTCAGCTAATTAGTTCCTAGAAGAAATAGGGAAGGATGGAGAAGGACGGACAAAGTTGGATAGAAACATTCTTCTTCAGAGGTAGAAGAGAAAGTTAGAGAAAAGAAAGAGAAATAAGAAAAAAAATCAAAGGGAATTCATATTCATCCTATTCGACTTGAGAATTGAACACTTAAGTGACTAAGAAAACCTTATACGCGGTGCTTAAGTTAAACTAGTATCGTTAAGCAACAATTACTCAGAAAATTCTCTTTCTTGGTGGCCAAGCAAGGTTAATTTGAGTTAAACTTGGCCACTTAAGCTAATGAAACAATTAGTGGCCTAAGCAAATTAGTTTGTTAAAGAAAATAAAGAAGGATGTAGAGGGATGGAGAAAGTTACGGAGAAACATTATTCTTGAGTGTTAGAAGAGAAAGTTTGAGGGAAAAAAGAAGAAGAAATGGGATGAAAATCAAAGGGAATTCAATTTCATCGTTTTGGACTTGAGAATTCAGCACTTTGATGATTTAGAAAACCTTAAATGAGGTGATTAAGTTCAACTAATATCGTTAAGCTACAATTTATCAGAAAATTCTTTTTCTTGGAGGCTAAGTAAACTTAGTTTGAGTTAAACTTGCCCACTTAAGCGAATGAAACAATTAGTGGCCTAATCCATATAGTTCCCAGAACAAAATAGAGAAGGATGGAGAAAGTTACAGAGAAACATTATTCGTGAGAGGTAGAAGAGAAAGTTAGAGAAAAGATAAAGAAATCGGAAGAGAATCAAAGGGAATACAAATTCATCATTTTGGACTTGAGAATTCAACACTTAGATGATTTAGAAAACTTTAAACAAGGTGCTTAAGTTAAACTAATATCGTTGTGTTACAATTACTCGTAAAATTCTCTTTCTTGGAGGCAAAACAAGCTTAGCCAATGTTAAACTTGGCCACCTAAGCTAATGAAACAACTAGTGGCCTAAGCCAATTTGTTCCTACTGCAAAATAGAGAAGGAAGGGGAAGGACGAAGAAAGTTTGAGAGAAACATTATTCTTGAGAGGGAGAAGAGAAAGTTAGAGAAAAGATGAAGAAATCGAAAGAAAATCAAAGGGAATTCTCTTGAGAGCTAGAAGAGAAAGTTGGTTTGAGTTAAACTTGGCCACTTAAGCTAATGAAACAATTAGTGGCCTAATATAATTAGTTCGTTGATGAAAATAGAGAAGGATGTAGAAGGACGAAGAAGGTTATAGGGAAACATTATTCTGGAGTGCTAGAAGAGAACATTTGAGGAAAAGAAGAAGAAGAGAAATATGAAAAAAATCAAAGGGAATTTAGATTCATCGTTTTCTACTTGAGAATTGAACCCTTAGATGATTTAGAAAACCTTAACCTTGAATGAGGTGATTAGGTTCAACTAATATCGTTAAGTTACAATTAATCAAAAAATTCTCTTTCTTGGAGACTAAGCAAACTTAGTTTGAGTTAAGCTTGGCCACCAAAGCGGAGTTGGATTCTACCCAGCTGAAACTGGATAAGGATCCCTGCAATCATTCTCTCCAAAGTCTCGAGAGAGATCTTTTTAAAAAATATGTGGACCTTAGTGCTGTTGAGGAAAGCTTAGCTCATCAAAAATCTAGGGTCCAATGGCTTGGTCTGGGTGATAGAAATAGCAAGTTCTTCTTTAGGTCTGTGAAGAGTAATATCAACAGAGGCAAAATTATTAATATTGAGATGGAGGATGGTAATATTTCTACCAATCCGGAGAATGTTCATGATGCTTTTATCAATTATTTCTCCAAGCTCTTTGGCTTTCCATCTCAGGACCAGTATAGTGGCTTTGATAGAATAAACTCTCTAATCCATTCTAGAGTTTCTTCGGATCAAGCTATTAATCTAGCTAGACCTGTTTCTGATCAAGAGATCAAGGATGTCTTCTGGTCTTTAAAAGCCAGCAAGGCCCCTGGCCCCGATGGCTTTTCTGCTGGCTTCTTTAAAAGTGCTTGGGATATTGTTGGTAAAGATGTCACTCAAGCTATTAGATCTTTCTTTGAGTCTGGTAAGCATCTCAGTGAAGTTAACAATACCATCATTGCGCTTATTCCCAAGGTTCCTAATCCGGTGAAAGTTGGGGACTACAGACCTATCTCTTGTTGTAATACAATTTACAAATGCATTGCTAAGATTGTTGCCAACAGAATTAAAGTGGTCCTCCCTAACCTCATTGATCCTGTTCAATCTGCTTTTGTTCAGGGTAGAAGGATATCTGATAATATCTTTTTATCTCAAGAGCTCATGAGAGGTTATCATAGGAACTCACCGGTTCCTAAATGTGCTATGAAAGTTGACATTATGAAAGCATATGACACTGTTAGATGGGAGTTTATCATTGACATTCTTACTGCTATGGGCTTTCCTCCTAAGATTATCTCTTGGATTAAAGCTTGTATGACTAGCCCCTCTTTTTCCATCTGTATTAATGGCAGCCTTCATGGCTATTTCAAAGTGGCTTAGAGGTCTTCGGCAGGGTGACCCCATGTCACCCTACCTCTTTGTTTTGGCTATGGAAGTTCTTGCTAGGATCTTAGCTGAAAAATCTAAGCATCCTCTCTTTAAATTCCATTGGAGATGTGAGAAAACTAAAATTGTCAACCTTTGCTTCGCTGATGATCTTATGATTTTTAGCTTTAACACTGTGAAGATGATTATGGATGGTTTGGATGAATTCAGACTTCTTTCTGGCCTTACTCCAAATCCTAGCAAGAGTAATTTGTACTTCTCTGGCTGCACCAAGAAGCTAAGGGATAATATTCTTGCTGTTGCACCATTTACCGAGGGGACTCTTCCTGTTAAATACCTTGGGGTGCCTCTTATTACTACAAAGCTGAAAGCTACTGATTGCAAACAGCTTGTAGATAGAATCATTAAAAGAATTGGCAGCTGGACCAATAAGTTGCTTTCTTATGCTGGTAGGGCCCAGCTAATCCAAACCATTTTGTTCTCCATGCAAGTCTACTGGTCTTCTCTGTTTATTCTGCCTAAGAAGGTTATTAGGGAGATTGAGAGTCTTCTTAGAGCCTTCCTTTGGTCTGGTACTGAGCTCAGGAAGCATTGTGCTAAGATTGCTTGGAATAGTGTGTGTACTCCTAAAAAGGAGGGTGGCCTTGGTTTTAAATCTCTTAAGGTTTGGAATAAGGCTGCCGTCGCCAAGCACGTTTGGTTCCTTTTGTCTGGACGTGATACGCCTATGTGGTGTCAATGGATCAAATCCTATCTTCTTAAGGGGAGATGCTTTTGGAGAGTTAGAACCCCTAATGACCCTTCTTGGGTCTGGAGGAAAGTTTTCTCTCTCAGACCTGTTATCTACCCTCTCATTAGGCATAAAATTGGCAATGGTCAGAATACCTTTTTATGGTATGACAATTGGCATCCTATGGGTTCTCTGTGGGATAGATATGGTGAAAGAATCTTGTATGACTCTGGTCTTAATGGGGATACTAAAGTGGGTCAGATTGTTGATGGGAACGCTTGGAAGTGGCCTTTTCCAAACTCTTGGGAGCTTAGGGAGTTATCTCATACGCCTAATAGTTCTTAGCCTAATCCTTTAGAAGAAGATAAAATTATTTGGACCCTTAATCTTGATGGGGAATTTACTATTAACTCTGTTTGGAACTTGTGGAGGAATAAGCAGGCTATTGTTCCTTGGCACAAGCTGATTTAGGGTCCTCTCACTATCCCTAAAGTCAGCTTCATTGTATCGCTGGCTATATTTGGCAGGTTGAATACTAGTGATAGGCTCTTCTCATTTGGTATATCTTCCAGCCTTACCTGTCCTTTCTGCCTTGACCTTAATGAGAACCATACTCATCTCTTCTTTGATTGTACATTCACCCAGAGAATCTGGTATGCTATGCAAAGCAAATGCAATGTCCAGTGGGTGGATATGCCTTGGCCTGACACTGTTTCATTGGTTCTCCAAGAGAGTAAATGTAAATCACTAAAATCTGTTATCTTGAAGCTCACTTTCCTTTGCACTGTGTACCATGTGTGGATTGAAAGGAATAATAGAATATTCAATAATGTTTGCAAACCTGTTGAGGTGATAATCAATTCCATTGTGCTAATGGTTCGGGGTAGGCTGTTGTCTGCAAAAAATATCCCTAATGCTACAGGTGATAATTGGTTCCTTTCACAATGGAACCTCCCAAATTCCATTCTGAAGCCCCATTACCACAACAATGGGAGGGCTGCTGAGTGATGTGAGTTCCTATATCTGAGTGTTGAGTGATTGTAAGCCTGAAACTGAGTGTTTATCTAATTACCTGTTACTTGTGTAGGGCTATTCTCATGGATTATCATTCCATATGTGGGTTGAGTGCGGTGAGACATAAATTTACTTATACAGCAGCATCTTTGGATTGGTTGTGTGGGTTGAGTGACAGGAGGATATATATGGTTTTTGTTCTAACCACTACAACAAGAAAACGAGAGAGAGAGAGAGAGAGAGTGCATCACAAGCTCTGAAAGCGATATGTTGATTCTACTTGAAGAATAAAATCTTAGAGAAGCCTATAACTGAGGTTGTTTGTTCCTTCTCTCAAACAAGGAGAGAGGGAGAGAGGTTTAGGGGATTCATAAAGAAAGGACAGGGAGACAGTTAAAAATCTGAAGTGACCATGAATTGGTGGTCTACTGCTGCAATTGGAAGACTATGTTACTCTTGTAACAGCTCTGGTAGATTGCTAATCAAGCAAACCACAGACCATGAAAGCTTGTTAATATAAAAAAATAAAATAAAATCATGATTGGCCTCCAAGTTTACATTTGATTATAGACCATAGTAGTTAATTAAGTTCAAACCATGGCCAAGTCAACACAAAACAATTTATCAAACTAAAATTCATGCCTATATATACACAAGTTTATTCATGCCTATGCATAACACATCTCCAATTACCATCTCTGTCAACTTGACGGCCTTTCTTTTATGGTCATGTTTGAATTTGAGTTGTGACAATTGCTTTCTTTTAATGATTTTTTTTATTAAAAAAAAATGGATTCTATCAAACTAAAAAACTCTAAAAACTAAAAGCATAAAATCAGTAACGATTCTACCAAAATGATTGGAATTGAGGGCTTTAAATTGAGAACAAAAGCATAAATCCAGAAAGGATTCACAGGTCTTATTCACAGGTCTTCCAAGAAACTATAAGTAGAAGTACTCACCCATAATACCAATAGAGAAAGTAAAAAAAAAAAATAAGTCTTTTGGTTGATCAACCTTAAATATATCATCCTCCAAATGCATAGACCGATTTGATAGCATTTTGCTAATAAACAAAGTAAAAGAAAATCTGAATGCAAAGTATAATAATAAAATTTTAAACGATAACCTTCTTGGCATCAGGATCTAGAACCTCCTTTGGAATATCATCATAACCCTGTGAAAATAAGAAAATGTTACAGTCCAACTGCAAAACCAATATTCTAAGTAGTCAAATGAATTCAGGAAAAAACAAAGATGGTTTGGTAATGCAATATTCATTACCTTTAGCTTCTCATCCCAATCTTTTGGCTATCATCAATAAACAGTTAAAATTCAAGCCATTCGCGCCAAGCTCAAATTTGAGCTACGTAGCAGAGCTTTTTTTAGATTCACTCAATTTAAATACACTTAAAACGTATAAAATTTATGATCTTTTTTTTATAAAAAAAAAATCGCTAAATATTAACAAATATACAAAAAAAAAAATTAATATATATATTTTATTTATTAAATTTTTTAAAGATTTCTCCAGTCGCTTTTTTTTTAAACTTTTTAAGTATATGTATCTGAAAAACAAGTGGCCATATATGAAAAAATTTCATTATAAATATAAAAAATATATATGAATTAAAATTTTAAAAATTATTTTTGAATAATTTTAAACCAACCAAAATTTTAAAAATTAGTTACTCATTCCACATTGACCATCCAAATTTAAATTTAACACATTTTTTTTCACAATTTTCATAAATATTTTTTTTATTAATTCGATATACAAATTCATTGTATTTTAAATTTTTATATGAATTAGTAACAAATAACTTCTTTCAAAAGTTTCATAAAAAATTTTTAAAAAAAATCAATAAATTTGAAAATATAATGTACTGCATACTTCAACTTAGATATTGGTTCAGTTAATGCAGCTTTGGTAATAGAGCTAAAGTTGATTTGAAATAGTTTTGGAAATAGAGATAATTTGCAATTGGTTTGAAATATATTGAATATAATGACTTAAATGTTAATCCTTCATCAATTTTATTTGACATAAATAGACAAATAATTTAAATTAAAAAATTAAAGTTTAAATTGACACAATTAAAAACTCATAATTTATTTTATTAGAATGGTTAAACCATTTTTTTTTTTTGAATTTTTTTCTATATTTTTAATTAAAAAAAAAGAAAAAATTCAATGAAACTAATTGGTCATTCCCATAATGGACAAATTACAAATGCATCCCTTACAATTTGCTTAAAATATAGATTGTTCTCTATACTTTAAAAAATTACAAATGCCCACTTATCAAAATATTTTATTCGATAGAATTAAATAAAAAATAAAATTCCTTATTGATTTACCATACAATAATAAAAAGGAAAATTAGTGAAACATATCTCTCTAATTTTTTAATTTTAAAATATAGTGTTGTCTCTTTAATTAAAATAAATGTCACTTAATTTTGTATTGAATCTTGTTTCGTAATAATTATTTTTTAGTCAATAATGAATATTTATAATGTATAAAATAAATTGATCATTCTATTTTGTTTCATTCCAACAATATTAGTTAGGAGAAATTATCCAAAAGAAAAAAAAATGATCCTTATAACAAAATGAATCTTGAATTTTTAATTTGATCAATTTAAACCTTAATATTTTGATTAGTTTTCAATCTAAATCATTTATCTATTTTTCTTAAGTAAAATTAACAACAACAACAAAAAAAGCATTTTAATTACTAAACTTAATGAAAAATGACATTAAATTTAGCAGAATTGGGTAGTTGGGATCAGTGGTTGTGGGGGACAATACAAAGGCAAATTATTGGGTTGGAACAGTTTGAAATACAAGGCTTAGTCTAGTTTGATAAAAAAAAAAAAAAAACAAAAACAAAAACAAAACTTTTCTAATATCATATGTATGCATTGTAATGTTTGGACGGGAGAACTCTCAAACAATAAAAGTATGTAAATAAAAATGAAAAATGTCAACAAAAAACACATAATAAGAAGAACATATAACAAAAATCGATGTGGTTGGGATCAGTGGCTGTAGGGGAGAATACACAGACAAATTATTGGGTTGGATCGGTTTGAAATACAAGGCTTAGTTTAGTTTGATAAAAATAAAATAAAATAAATAATAATAATTAACTATCCTAATATCATATGTATGCATTGTAATGTTTGGACCACAGAACTCTTAAGCAATAAAAGCAATAATAATTAACTTTGATGATTTTTCCAATTCAGTATTCTTAAGAAATAAAATGAAAATTTCAATTTCATTTATAAAATAAAATGAAAAAATCAAAATATCATTATGACAAAGGGCGACGTCATATTTTTTGCAATGTATAGGAGGTTTTAGGGCTAGAGCAGTAAATTATCCATAATTTATAACTAGCATTTTATTTAAAAGGTTCATGTTTTGCTCAAAGTGTTCCAATTTAACTGTTATATGATCAAACTTAACTCTTATATGATGATATCTACATATAAAATGAATATAAATTATATCTTAATTTTTTAAAATAAAATTTTGAGTAAAAATTATGATCACTAAGCATTGTTAGGCCAAGAGATATTGAAAAGAGAATACTATTCATTCAACAATCAAAATCTCAAAACTAGAGGTTTTGGACTAGTGGTTATATAGCACCACTTTTTTGTGTGAGATTTTGAATTTAACTTCTATATAGCGTTATTAAACGAATCAAGTACTTGAATTCGACTAATTAAAAATTCATTTGAGATCGATTCGTTATGTAAAGAAATTGAATTTGAACACAAATTTAAACCTATTAAGTTTTCAAACAAAGTTTGAACAGCATACTACACTGCTTGAAAAACTTATATGTACTATAAAAAATTAAATTACGTGAACTCGACTTGTGTTTGGCTCATTAAAAACTCGTTTGAGATCAAATTGTTACATAAATAAGCTAAGTTTGAATATAATTTTAAGCTTGTTAAATTATCAAAGCAAGTTTGAACAACTTACAACTCGGCTCATTTTCAACCATACTCCTATGAAGAGAAATTTAATACAATATGTGATGGTATTTATCTGTCCCCATTGTCCCCATTATAAAAGTTATATGTAATAGTTAATTATTTTTTTTCCAAGTCTACCTATTATAAAAAAAGAAAGAAAGAAAATCTCATATAAGATCATGAGAATTTTTAATTTTCTTTTATTCAAAGGTCATGAGTTAAACATGAATTATTACCTGAAAAGTATACAAGTTCATGTGAGTTTATTTTATTTTATTTTTTGATTCAAAGGCCATGAGAATTTTTTTCTGAAAGGGAATTATTACCTGAAAAGTATACAAGTGAAATTAACATGAGATCTTGGTAAGTTCATAAAGAAATTAAAGAAAAAAAAAATTAAAAACCTTGTAAACTACTTATAGATCAAAATAGCCAAAAACTCATAAATTATATCTAGAATCTTGCGCTGAAAATTAACATAGGATTTAAATTTAACTATTATGTGGTAGGAATTATATTTAAAATGAATTTAAATGATATTGAATTTTTAAAATAAATAATATTACTGATTATAGGTACATTTGTCCGGGTAAAGCATTGCACATGCATTGCTTCAACTTTTTGGATTATTTCAAGTCCATGCAGTGATGGCATTGGAAAAAATTGAAGTGGTAGTACAATAACAGAGTAGAAAGAAATCAAAAACTTAGGTACAATAATAGTTTCATAAACAAATCAAAATCAAAGATAGAAATTGAGCCTCCATGCATTGCGTTATGTGTCCTTTACCAATTTTGGATAGGGAGAGGGGGACCTCTGCCTTGAATATTTTTTCCAATTAAAGAATTTCCAAGCTGACGATGATCATGAAAATGCTGACATTTTTCTAAGCTTAAAATCCCTTAGATATTTTATCCTCTTCTACAATTCTCCTTTTTATTTTACTAATTTAAAATAAATAAATAAAATAGGAGAGCTCAATTCATTGTGATAGTCTTTTATAAGCATAATTATAAGAGTTCCTATTTGCAAGAGATTCAGAACTACAACTAAAACGAGACGAGGAGAGGCATGGCTGGACCCCTAGTCCCACCAACATCCTCCTGAAGAGCTACAGTTGGGATATGAGAATCACATCACTCTCACAATGACTCGAACCTAAAGTTATATGTTGGCTAAATTCACGAGATGTTCGAAGAGCCCTATGTTACGATAATAAAATATAATCCTTTGGTAGTAGGGCCCGTCACTTCGAGTTAGTATAAACTATGTTAACATATGTGGTATTTAATTTTTTGTTATTGAAGTATTAGGCTTTTGGAGTAAAATTATATGACAAGTAGCACGCAACACTCTAAAACATCTCAATAATTTTATAGCGATCCCGGTTTCCCTTTTCTTTAATTGTTGTATCTGGACTTAGGTTCCAGGGAGTTGGTTGTTGTGTATACCTTGTTTACATCCTTTACTCTTTGTATTTGAGTCTTGGGTTGTATTGGGCAGGTTTGAAACAGGTTGGTTGAGCTTAGAAACCAAAACTAGTTGCCCAGGTTTTGACCAGTCCGCTCGAGCGGAGCTTTTGACGCTCGAGCGGGGACCTTCTTGTTGCTTGTTCGCTCGAGCGGGGGTTTTGGCGCTCGAGCGGAAAATCATCCATCCAGTATCTCCTCTGTAGTGTTGTACGCTCAAGCGGCGGTTTAAACGCTTGAGCGGGAGTTTGTGTGTGACGCTCGAGCGGGGAGTTGTACGCTCGAGCGAGGACCTAGTTCTGCAAAAGTACTATGAGCGTGTATCCGGCGCTCGAGCGGCGGTTTTGACGCTCGAGCGGGAGTCTGTGAGTGACGCTCGAGCGGGGGTTTCCACGCTCGAGCGGGGCGACTGGGTTAAGTCTCCGAGATCCGGGTTTTTGAATCACTTTTTCACATCCTTTTCTCTCTCTTACTTTTCCAAAACTCCATTGTTGAGCCTCTCTCTCTAGAACCTGGCCTTCTCTCTAGGTATTGATTTAGTAGGAGTTGTTTCCTCACATTTGGCCTTTACAAAAAAGTTGTTGATCGTCGAGGGCTATCTTTTGATCCGAGAAAGTTGTGATTTGGAGCATTTTCATTTTCTTCATCTTCTTCATTGGGTGTCATCTTTTGAAGTAGGGATTCCTATTCACTTTTATGGTCTTTGACATAGATTTTTGGTTGTTTTGATAAAGGGTTGAAGTTGAGTAATTTTGGGACTTAGGGTTTCAAAATGTCGAAAGAGGGTTTTGTTATTTTGATTCTAAAATGTGTAATTTGGGTTTCAAAATAATGATATTGATGTTGGTTGTTGATATTTGGACCATTGTGTTGGGAAATGGGGTAGAAAACCCTAAATTGTTGTACAAATTAATTGGTGTAATTAATTTGGGAATATTGTTGTTATTTGGAATTGAGTTGGAAATAATGAAATTGGCTCATTATATTATAAAATGGTAGAGTTGGATTTATTAATCGCTCACTTTCGAAAACATTGATATTTTATCTGTTGGAGCTTTTATTATCTGTTTAGAAATAATTTTTTGGGCTACCGGTAGAGGGTAGTTTTGATTGTTGTAGACAATGCATGATGATTAAGCAAACTAAAACTAATCAACTTGATATGTCATAGAGTATGACGGTTGATAGAATACATTAACGTTATGTATTAATTGATTGTGTATATGACCTATGTGTATATACATTGTGTGTGTGGGAGGAGATAGGGGATGTACTCCACGGTTTAGAGGAAGATAGGGGATGGACCTCTAAACCGGATGTTGTTTCGGAGGAGATAGGGGATGGACTCCGCTGATACAGCTCATATGCTTGTCAGTTAATGTGTTGATATAGCTCATATGCGTATCTATGGAAGTGTTGATATAGCTCATATGCTTATCTGTTGGGATGTGGATACAGCTTGTATGCGTATCTGTTGAAATGTTGATATGGCTAGTATGCTTATCTTCTGTGAAATGGGAAACGTTTAATGGGAATTATTATTTCGTTTAGAGTATATGGCCAGGTTCTGAGCCACGGTTAAGAATTGGAAATTGGATAAGAAATGGAAAATGAAATGAAACATAGACATAGTGGTCATGTAATGGGGATGGATTATGAAATGATTTATGGAAATTGAACACTTATCAATTGCTAATGTCTTAGTTATTGCTCATATTGTGTTTCGCATATCTCTACTGGGTGTTGGCTCACCCTATATGGGACATTATTTTCAAGTAGAGGTAGCACGCCACCTCCAAGGACATAGTTTGGATGATGACGAGAGTTGAAGACTCTTTTCCTTTTTGTTTATTTTGTTTGTATTACATGTATATCAAGCCAATGGCTTATCTTGTATAGAGTTAGTACTCTTCTTTTGTGTAACAAAGTGTTGACTTAGAAAGCTGTAAGCCCATAAAGCATTTGCTTTTGTTGTTAACATGTAATACTGTTAGAAGAACTACTCTGATGAATAGAAATGGTTGGTTTCTTTTATATCAATGCATGTTTAATGTGATGAGTTTTATGTATTATTTTGAGGGCGTTACAAATTTTATGTGACAGAGGCTGAGAAATTATCAATATTTCCTATTCTTCCTATGGTATAGAGTTTGAAATGAATTTTATATTTGACAGTTGTGGTTGGGATCAGTGGCTATAAGGGACAATACACAGACAAATTATTGGGTTGGATCGGTTTGAAATACAAGGCTTAGTTTAGTTTGATAAAAATAAAATAAAATAAATAATAATAATTAACTATCTTAATATCATATGTATGCATTGTAATGTTTGGACCACAGAACTCTTAAGCAATAAAAGTATGTAACTCACAGGTAATTGAAGATTTCAAATATTAAGACATGGTACAATCTTATGATTTTATTTTGAGGTTGTAAGATATACTCGTGGTTCAGAGATCAATATTTTTTTTCATTGTATGTAATATGGATGTAAGCCTCAGGGCATTTCTTTTATTTGTATATAAATGACATTGTTGTGTAGCGAGAGGGAACATATATATTTATTTATTCATCAAAAGATGAATTGTCATTTGTAAATGGACTAAATTAATGAATATTGATAATGTTATCCGACTAATAAAATACAGGGCATTACACGGACGACCGGTAAGATGAAATTCGAGCCATTCGGATGTCAGGACGAGGATGTGGTGGTAGGCGAGGTAGGCCTAGGAGGCAGGAGATGCCTATATCGGATGACGTTCTAGCAATGCAGAAGGGAGTTGGTCAGGCCAATGTGGCCGAGCCAGCGGGTCAGCAGGCTATGAGTGCCTTGGCCCGAGAGATAGCGGGAGCTTTGGATAGTCTCAGAGCTGAGAATCAGGTTGCTGAGGCAGGGCCTTCTTTCTTGAAGAGGGAATTCTTCCGGTCTAACCCGGACGAGTTTGTTGGGGATCCGAAAGAGCCACTTAAGGCTGATGAGTGGTTGGAACAGATAGAGAAGACGTTCGAGATGCTTGGCATCGAGGACGGGGCTTTAAAGGTGACCTTGGCATCCTTCCAACTGAAGGGAGATGCGGGTCAATGGTGGAAGTACGAGAAGGGCAGTGTTGGTGGTGCATGGGAGGCTTTTGTAAACGCTTTCCAGGAAAAGTTATTGTCTTCAGCTGCTAGGGAGAAGTTAAGGGAGCAGTTTTGCCAGCTTAAACAGCAGGACTTGTCAGTGGCCGAGTTTGAGGCTACATTTACCAGTCCGTCCAGGTTTGCACCTGAGTTTGTGGCGTCCGAGGAACGCCGTTGCTTTGAGTTTGAGCGGAAGTTGATGCGTGGGCTCAAGTTGAGGGTTGGAGGGTCGTTTATCCGAGAGTATAGACGTTTGGTGGATGCTGCAGCTCATATGGAGCTTATGATGTAGGAGGAGGATGAGGAGAAGCATAGAGGCTCCAAGAGGAGTCAAGATGGCCAGAGTGATGGCAAGAGACAGAGGGGTTTTAACCCTCAGCAATCTCAGGGTGTTTTGGCTAGATCGACCTTTCCAGTGCCGAGTGCAGGCTCCGGGAAAGGTAATCAGGGAGGTTTGACTTGTTTTACATGTGGCCAGCCGGGTCATAAGTCTTCGGTTTGCCCGCAGAAGGGAGGGGGTCAGCGAGCTGCTTCTTCTTTAGCTAAACCTCAGGGCCAGAGTCAGGGCAGGGGCCAGCCTTTGTCTTGCTATCAGTGTGGTCAGCCTGGGCACTTGAAGAGGTTTTGCCCACAGTTGAATGCCACTTCGGGAGCGTCTGGTTCTAAGCAGACGCAGAGTTATCAGCCAGTTCAGTCTGTGCAGGCCTCAAGGGCCAATCCGGGAGCTTCGTCATCCCAGTCTGTGCAGCAGTGTTATGCTCCTAGGGGTGAGCAGGTGGATCAGGGGCCTACAAGGCGCGTGTATGCTGTTACCGCGCAGGACTTAGTACCAGCTCCATCAGTAGTGAGAGGTACCTTTCTGTTTTGCAACTCGGTTGCTAGTGTGTTGATTGATACGGGTGCATCACATTCTTTTGTATCTGCTGCATTTGCATCTGTGTTGGAGTTGGAGTTGGCACTATTAGCATCTCCTATATGTGTTGTATCGCCTTTTGGGGGCGAATTGATTTTGAAACATGGATGTAGAGGTTGTGATATAGAGGTCGCCGACCATAGGCTTCCTTTTCCCTTTGTTGTTATGCCCATGAAGGGTTTCGATGTTATTTTGGGTATGGACTGGCTATCGTCATACCGGGCAGTTATCGATTGCTACCGCCAGAGGGTTACAGTGTGTACCTTGAGCGGGGAGTGTTTCCATTTCTTGGGGGATCGGGTTGGTAGTGTGTTGCCACCGGTGTATGATCTGCGAGGGCGGAGTGAGCTTAGTGGTCTACTTGCTAACTTTATAAGTGGTGAGTGTGATGAGACCCAGATTGTATTGCTGAGGGTGGTTTGTGAGTATTCGGACGTTTTCCTTGAGGACCTCGTTAGTTTGCCACCTCACCGAGAGATAGAGTTCTCTATTGATTTAGTGCCCGGCACGGCGCCGATTTCTATGGCACCTTATCGTTTTTCCCCAGCCGAGTTGAGTGAGTTGAAGATTCAGCTCCAGGAATTGCTAGATAAGGGTTTTGTTCGCCCTAGTGTTTCACCGTGGGGAACACCGGCCCTCTTTGCTAAGAAGAAAGACGGTGCCTTGAGATTGTGTATCGACTACCAGAAGTTGAATCGGGCTACGGTTAAAAATAAGTACCCTATGCCCCGTATAGATGATTTGTTTGACCAGTTGAAAGGTTCCCGTTGTTTCTCTAAGATAGACTTGAGATCGGGTTACCACCAGTTGAGGGTCAGGGAGGAGGATATTCCGAAGACAGCATTCCATACGCGGTATGGCCATTATGAGTTTCTGGTGATGCCATTTGGGCTTACCAATGCACCGGCAGTCTTTATGGACTTGATGAACCGGATCTTCCGGGAATTCTTAGATCGATTTGTGGTCGTTTTCATGGACGACATTCTTCTCTATTCGCCTTTCTGAGGAGGAGCACGAGGAACACTTGAGAGTGGTGCTTGAATTGCTTAGAGCCCATAGGCTGTATGCCAAGTTTGGGAAGTGTGAGTTCTGGATAAGGGAAGTGAAATTCTTAGGCCATGTGGTATCCGGGGAAGGGGTGTCTGTTGATACATCCAAGGTAGAGGCAGTGCAGGATTGGGCTCAGCCCAAGAGCGTTTTCGAGATCCGCAGTTTTCTGGGATTAGCTGGGTATTACCGTCGGTTTGTGAAGAATTTCTCCAGGCTAGCTTCGCCGTTGACTAGATTGACACGGAAAGGGGTCAAGTTTGTGTGGAGTGAGACTTGTGAAAAGTCATTCCAAGAGTTGAAGGTTAGATTGACCACCGCTCCGGTTTTGATTATTCCGGAGAGAGGTTTGGGTTATGCAGTTTATTGTGATGCCTCGCGAGAGGGTTTGGGTTGTGTGTTGATGCAAGAGGGGAAAGTGGTAGCTTATGACTCACGTCAGTTAAAAATACACGAGAAGAATTACCCTACACATGACCTAGAGTTAGCAGCAGTGATCTTTACCTTGAAGATTTGGAGGCATTACCTTTATGGTGAGAGGTTCGAGGTATTCTCGGACCATAAGAGTTTGAAGTATCTGTTTACATAGAGAGACCTGAATTTGAGGTAGAGAACGTGGATGGAGTTCATTGAGGACTATGATTTTGAGTTGCATTATCACCCGGGGAGGGCCAATGTTGTGGCCGATGCCCTTAGTAGGAAATCCATTAGTGATGTAGCTTGTATAGCCATCCGGGAATGGGAGATGTTGGGGGCACTTGGCAAGTTTGATTTGCTACTGGGCGAATCCGTTGAGACTGCGGCCTTGTTTTCTGTAATTGCGCAGCCTACACTTGTGACTCGAGTGTTAGAGGCACAGAGAGGTGATCTTGAGGTAGATTCCCTCCGAGAGAAGATCTCCAGTGGGAAGGTTGAGAAGGGTTTGGCTGAGTATCCCGACCAGAGTGTGAGATACCGAGACCGTTTGTTTGTGCCGGAGTCTTGCCGAGAGGAAGTACTCCAAGAGTTTCACCATTCACGCCTTGCGGTGCATCCGGGAGGCACTAAGATGTATCAGGATTTGGGTTGCCAGTTTTGGTGGCGGGGTATGAAGAGAGATGTGGCAGTCTTCGTGTCTAAGTGCCTTACTTGTCAGCAAGTGAAGGCCGAGCATCAGAGGCCAGCGGGTTTGTTGCAACCCTTACCTATTGCCGAGTGGAAGTGGGAGCATGTCACTATGGACTTCGTTGTAGGTCTTCCGAGGACTCAGCGGGGTAGTGATGCTATTTGGGTGGTTGTAGACCGGTTGACAAAGTCAGCGCACTTCATCCCTATGCGCGTGAGAGATTCGGTAGATCATCTCGCCGACTTGTATATTCGGGACATAGTGAGATTGCACAGGGTCCCAGTGACAATCATCTCAGATAAAGACCCTCGTTTTACTGCTAGATTGTGGTAGAGTTTGCAGAGTGCCTTGGGCACTAAGTTGACCTTTAGTACGGCTTACCATCCTCAGACTGACGGGCAGTCCGAGCGTACTATTCAGATCCTTGAGGATATGCTTCAAGGTTGTGTCCTTGACTTTAGTGGGACTTGGGAGAGGCACTTGCCCTTGGTGGAGTTTGCCTATAATAACAGCTTTCAGTCCAGTATCGGTATGGCACCGTTTGAGGCCTTGTATGGCCGACCGTGTAAGTCTCCAGTTTGTTGGGCCGAGGTGGGTGATGTACCTTTGTTGGGGCCGGAGTTGGTTAGGGAGACAACGGAGAAGGTTGAGCTTATCCGTAGGAGGCTTGTTACAGCCTAGAGTCGCCAAAAGAGTTATGCCGACCGTAGGAGGAGGCCTTTGGCGTTTGAGGTAGGTGATCATGTCTTTCTGAAGATATCACCTAGGCGAGGTTTGATGAGGTTTGGGAAGAGTGGGAAGTTATCCCCTCGGTTTATCAGTCCTTTTGAAATCCTTGAGAGGATTGGGGAGGTTGCTTATCGTTTGGCTTTGCCACCGCAGTTGTTCGGGGTTTATGACGTATTTCATGTTAGTATGCTTCAGAAGTATGAGTCGGATCCGTCCCATGTGTTGGATTTGACTGATTTAGAGGTAGATAAGGATGCCTCGTATGAGGAGAGACCGGTACGGGTCTTGGATAGGCGGGATCAAGTCTTGCGAGGCAAGACCATTCCCTTGGTAAAGGTTTTGTGGAAGCATCACGGAGTGGAGGAAGCCACTTGGGAACGTGAGTTGGAAGTCCGTAAAAAGTATCCGGACGTGTTTGTCGATGTGTTATCATGTAATGAAATTTTGTAATAATATTGAGCTTTAAGAACATTATATATGTCTTAAGTTGTAAAACATTGTGAATGTTTTGGTTAATGGAAGTTTGTTTTAACATTGTGCGTGTTAAGTATATTGTGGAAATGCAAGCATGATATTAATGTTGCATGTGTTATGGAATAATGAGAAAGTGAGTTGAAATTGGTAAATTTCAAAGGAATGCATGTCAATAATGCAGGTTGTTTTGTAAAATGTGAATTGCTTCTTGAAAAGAGATGGGATGGACCGGTAATGGGTCGGAATGTTTAATATTATGTTGTAATATTGTTGGTAGTGGAGAAAAACTGTTTTTGAAAAATTTGTGTTTAATTTCGAGGACGAAATTCTTTAAGGGGGGAGGTTATAGCGATCCCGATTTCCTTTTTCTTTAATTCTTGTATCTGGACTTAGCTTCCAGGGAGTTGGTTGTTGTGTATACCTTGTTTACATCTTTTACTCTTTGTATTTGAGTCTTGGGTTGTGTTGGGCAGGTTTGAAACAGGTTGGTTGAGCTTAGAAACCAAAACTAGTTGCCCAGGTTTTGACCAGTCCGCTCGAGCGGAGCTT
The DNA here is from genome assembly GCA_036172215.1 of Camellia granthamiana. Taxonomy (NCBI): domain Eukaryota; kingdom Viridiplantae; phylum Streptophyta; class Magnoliopsida; order Ericales; family Theaceae; genus Camellia; species Camellia granthamiana. The sequence goes on along the minus strand of CM069907.1, from coordinate 83,360,530 downwards.
TTGACGCTCGAGCGGGGACCTTCTTGTTGCTTGTCCGCTCAAGTGGGGGTTTTGGCGCTCGAGCGGGAAAATCATCCATCTAGTATCTCCTCTGTAGTGTTGTACGCTCAAGCGGCGGTTTAAACGCTCGAGCGGGAGTTTGTGTGTGACGCTCGAGCGGGGACCTGGTTCTGCAAAAGTACTGTGAGCGTGTATCCAGCGCTCGAGTGGCGGTTTTGACGCTCGAGCGGGAGTCTGTGAGTGACACTCGAGCGGGGGTTTCCACGCTCGAGCGGGGCGACTGGGTTAAGTCTCCGAGATCCGGGTTTTTGAATCACTTTTTCACATTCTTTTCTCTCTCTTACTTTTCCAAAACTCCATTGTTGAGCCTCTCTCTCTAGAACCTGGCCTTCTCTCTAGGTATTGATCTAGTAAGAGTTGTTTCCTCACCTTTGGCCTTTACAAAAAAGTTGTTGATCGTCGAGGGCTATCTTTTGATCCGAGAAAGTTGTGATTTGGAGCATTTTCATTTTCTTTATCTCCTTCGTTGGGTGTCATCTTTTGAGGTAGGGATTCATACTCACTTTTATGGTCTTTGACATAGATTTTTGGTTGTTTTGATAAAGGGTTGAAGTTGAGTAATTTTGGGACTTAGGGTTTCAAAATATCGAAAGAGGGTTTTGTTATTTTGATTCTAAAATGTGTAATTTGGGTTTCAAAATAATGATATTGATGTTGGTTGTTGATATTTGGACCATTGGGTCAATATTGGGAAATGGGGTAGAAAACCCTAAATTGTTGTACAAATTAATTGGTGTAATTAATTTGGGAATATTGTTATTATTTGGAATTGAGTTGGAAATAATGAAATTGGCTCATTATATTATAAAATGGTGGAGTTGGATTTATTAATCGCTCACTTTCGAAAACATTGATATTTTATCTCTTGGAGCTTTTATTATCTGTTTAGAAATAATTGCTTGGGCTACTGGTGGAGGGTAGTTTTGATTGTTGTAGACAATGCATGATGATTAGGCAAACTAAAACTAATCAACTGGATATGTCATAGAGTATGACGGTTGATAGAATACATTAACGTTATGTATTAATTGATTGTGTATATGACCTATGTGTATATACATTGTGTGTGTGGGAGGAGATAGGGGATGTATTCCACGGTTTAGAGGAAGATAGGGGATGGACCTCTAAACCGGATGTTGTTTCGGAGGAGATAGGGGATGGACTCCGCTGATACAGCTTATATGCTTGTCAGTTAATGTGTTGATATAGCTCATATGCGTATCTATGGAAGTGTTGATATAGCTCATATGCTTATCTGTTGGGATGTGGATACAGCTTGTATGCGTATCTGTTGAAATGTTGATATGGCTAGTATGCTTATCTTCTGTGAAATGGGAAACGTTTAATGGGAATTATTATTTCGTTTAGAGTATATGGCCAGGTTCTGAGCCACGGTTAAGAATTGGAAATTGGATAAGAAATGGAAAATGAAATGAAACATAGACATAGTGGTCATGTAATGGGGATGGATTATGAAATGATTTATGGAAATTGAACACTTATCAATTGCTAATGTCTTAGTTATTGCTCATATTGTGTTTCGCATATCTCTACTGGGTGTTGGCTCACCCTATATGGGACATTATTTTCAAGTAGAGGTAGCACGCCACCTCCAAGGACATAGTTTGGATGATGACGAGAGTTGAAGACTCTTTTCCTTTTTGTTTATTTTGTTTGTATTACATGTATATCAAGCCAATGGCTTATCTTGTATAGAGTTAGTACTCTTCTTTTGTGTAACCAAGTATTGACTTGGAAAGCTGTAAGCCCATAAAGCATTTGCTTTTGTTGTTAACATGTAATACTGTTATAAGAACTACTCTGATGAATAGAAATGGTTGGTTTCTTTTATATTAATGCATGTTTAATGTGATGGGTTTTATGTATTATTTTGAGGGCGTTACAAATTTTATGTGACAGAGGCTGAGAAATTATCAATATTTCCTATTATTCCTATGGTGTAGAGTTTGAAATGAATTTTATATTTGACAGTTGTGGTTGGGATCAGTGGCTATAGGGGACAATACACAGACAAATTATTGGGTTGGATCGGTTTGAAATACAAGGCTTAGTTTAGTTTGATAAAAATAAAATAAAATAAATAATAATAATTAACTATCCTAATATCATATGTATGCATTGTAATGTTTGGACCACAGAACTCTTAAGCAATAAAAGTATGTAACTCACAGGTAATTGAAGATTTCAAATATTAGGACATGGTACAATGTTATGATTTTATTTTGAGGTTGTAAGATATACTCGTGGTTCACAGATCAGTATTTTTTTTCATTGTATGTAATATGGATGTAAGCCTCAGGGCATTTCTTTTATTTGTATATAAATGACATTGTTGTGTAGCGAGAGGGAACATATATATTTATTTATTCATCAAAAGATGAATTGTCATTTGTAAATGGACTAAATTAATAAATATTGGTAATGTTATCCGACTAATAAAATACAGGGCATTACACGGACGACCGGTAAGATGAAATTCGAGCCATTCGGGCCAAGCTCAAATTTGAGCTACGTAGCAGAGCTCTTTTTAGATTCAGTCAATTTAAATACACTTAAAACGTATAAAATTTATGATCCTTTTTTTTATAAAAAAAAAAAAATCGCTAAATATTAACAAATATACAAAAAAAAATTAATATATATTTTTTGTATTTATTACATTTTTTAAAGATTTCTCCAGTCGTTTTTTTTTTTAACTTTTTAGGTATATGTATTTGAAAAACAAGTGGCCATATATGAAAAAATTTCATTATGAATATAAAAAAAAAAACATATGAATTAAAAATTTAAAAATTATTTTTGAATAATTTTAAACCAACCAAAATTTTAAAAATTAGTTACTCATTCCACATTGATCATCCAAATTTAAATTTAACACATTTTTTTTCTCACAATTTTCATAAATATTTTTTTTATTAATTCAATATACAAATTCATTGTATTTTAAATTTTTATATGAATTAGTAACAAATAACTTCTTAAAAAAGTTTCATAAATTTTTTTTAAAAAAAAATATCGATTAATTTGAAAATATGATGTACTGCAAACTTCAACTTAGATATTGGTTCAATTAATGCAGCTTTGATAATAGAGCTAAAGTTGATTTGAAATAGTTTTGGAAATAGAGATAATTTGGAATTGGTTTGAAATATAATGACTTAAATGTTAATCCTTCATCAATTTTATTTGACATAAATAGACAAATAATTTAAATTAAAAAATTAAAGTTTAAATTGACACAATTAAAAACTCATAATTTATTTATTAGAATGGTTAAACCATATTTTTTTTTGAATTTTTTTCCATATTCTTAATTAAAAAAAAGAAAAAAAATTCAGTGAAACTAATTGGTCATTCCCATAATGGATAAATTACAAATACATCACTTACGATTTGCTTAAAATATAGATTGTTCTCTGTACTTTAAAAAATTACAAATGCCCACTTGTCAAAATATTTTATTTGATAGAATTAAATAAAAAATAAAATTCCTTATTAATTTACCATACAATAGTAAAAAGGAAAATTAGTGAAACATATCTCTCTAATTTTTTAATTTTAAAATATAGTGTTGTCTCTTTAATTAAAATAAATGTCTCTTAATTTTGTATTGAATCTTGTTTCGTAATAATTAGAGTAGTTCTTACGGAAATATTACATGCTAATAACAAAACAAATGCTCTACGGCTTACAACTTTCCAAGTTAACACTTTGTTACTAACTCGAGACATCTTAAGCCCTTGGCTTGAATTTACATATAATACATCAAAGAAAGCAAAACAACAAAAGCAGTCTGTCTGCCTCTAACCTCCCAAACTACGCCCTTGGAAGTGGTTTGTTTCCTGTACCTGAAAATGGTGTCCCATATAGGGTGAGCCACAGCCCAGTAGAAATACACTAAACCAACTATAAGCAATGACTAAGATAATAGCATTCAATAGGTGGCCCACACTTATATTCCAATTTATACTGTGTTACAGTTTCACGACAATCATGCCCATGTTACATTTCACTTTCCGTTTCTTATCCAATTCTCAATTCATAATTATGACTCAGAACCTGGTCAACAACCTATATGAGACAGACACTCATATTAAACATTTACATTTCGCAATAGATAAGCATACTAGCTATATCAATACATCAACAGATAACCATACAAACTGTATCAATACTTTAACAAATAAGCATATTAGTTGTATCTGCACTTCAATAGATAAGCATATGAGCTGTATTTGCACTTCAATAGATAAGCATATGAGCTGTATCTACGTAACACAATTTCCGGTTTAGAGGTCCAGCCCCTTTATTCCAATAAACCTTCCGGTTTAGAGGTACAGCCCATTTCTTCCAATAAACCGTGGAGTACAGCCCATTTCTCCTCCCACACAAACAATGTATATAAACAGTTATCATATACAATCAATCAATGCATAAAGTTAATGTATTATTTCAATCGTTATATTCAATAGTACACTTAATCGATTAGTTTTAGTTTGCCTATTCGTCATGCATTGTCTACAACAATCAAGACTATCCTCCACCGATAGCCCAAAGCAGTTATTTCTAAACAGAAAATAAATGCGCCAAATGGATAAAATATCGACATTTCAATTTGGTGAGTGATAAATAATCCAACTACACCATTTAATCCCATATATTCCCAATTCCAACATTTTCAATTCCATTTCTCATTTCTCAAATTAATTTCACAAATTAATTTAACAATGCAATTAGGGCACTTCCCATAATTAACAAAACAACCCTAAGGTTTCATTTCTATCAACAATCCAACATTCATCTCATGTCTCTATGCCAAACATGCATATAGGTAATAATAAATAAAATCCCAACTTTTGTAAAATTACACAAAGGCCCAATCTTTCTCAAAATTACACAACAACCTCCAACATATCAAAATGCTAAAATTTAAAGACAAAGCTCATAAGATGGAGTAGGTTATCCCTACCTTGAAGTTTGAGCTCAAACGGAGATGAAGAACAAAATCCAACGTGCTCCAAATCCCAACTTTTTCAAATTAAAACGAAGCCCTCGACGATCAACACAACTTTCACAAAGGCCGAAGGAAATGGAAGCACTCTAACTAGATCAAACCCTAGAGAGAAGGGAGTTTCTAGAGAGAGAGGCTCTCAAAATATCTTTTTAGAAAGTAAGAGAGAGAGAGAGATTGTAAAGAAGTGATTCAAAAATGTCTTACAGCCAACTGATATACGACAGGTCCGCTCGAGTGGAAAACACAACGCTCGAGCGTCAAGAACAAAAATCTGAGTCCGCTCGAGCGCAATAAGGCCCGCTCGAGCGCCAAGACACAAAAGTAAAGCACATCCGCTAGAGCGTGAAAAACCAGTCCGCTCGAGCGCAACTTTCCCCCTCCAAAAACTTACACAAAAAAATGCACTGTCCGCTCGAGCACCAACAAACCCGCTCGAGCGCGACCCGCTCGAGCGTAGAAATCACACCTGCAGAAGTTTTGCAGGGCACAAAATACTGGGAGTGTGCAATCTCCGCTCGAGCGCCCTAATACCCGCTCGAGCGGAACGACCAAAAACCCGGCAACAAGATTTTAGACCAAGGCTCAACCCACCTGCTCGAAACAAGCCCAACACATCCCAAAACTCAAGAAATGGAATCAAAAGATGACAATAAGATGGATACAACTATCAACTCCACGGAACCAAGGTCCGGAATACGACAAATACAGCAAGGGAATACCGGGATCGCTATAACTTCCCCCCCTTAAAGAATTTCGTCCCCGAAATTAAGGAAACGCTAAAACACAAGGCCAACTGATAGCAAAGCTCACAATACAAAGAAGTTAACCTCACAACTGATTTTCAACTCACCCTCACACATGGGAAGGGCTTAACATGGAAACATGTCCCGAAAGAAAACAACACCTCGGCATACGAAACTTCAACAAAACCAAACCCTCTCCGAGATAACTCACCAAAACAACCGACTAGCGCTCCAAGCTAAGTCACTACTCAATAATCACAATCCCGAATAAAACAATCAATGCAAACTTTTGTATGAATATATAGAAAATTATTCTCAATTGATTTGGCCAAGACCTCTCATTGAAATTTCTCATAACATTTAAATTGAATCAATTTCTCCACAATACACAACTTAGTATTCAACACCCTGACCCATTACCGGTTACCCAATCTCTATTCAAGAGAAAAATTTACAATATATGCTATAACATGTATTCTCGATATGCATTTTTTTCAAATTTAATAACTTTCGCCATTCATTGATAGTTGTGGTGAATGGTGGCTAAAAGTGATGAGTGAGATGAGAAAATAAAAACTTATTTAAAAAAAATTGAAAACAACTTATATATATACAAAAGCATAAAAATAAAACTAATACCTATATTATAAGATAGAACAGCTTTTAAAAATATGTTAAAATGTATTTATTTGAACAATTTTTGAAAATATGTTACATTTTATTTGAATGACTGAAATAATTTCTAATCAATATCTACGGTTGAGATTAATTTTTTTCCTGCCCAAACACTCTCTACTCTCTCCCACGTCTGCTCTCTCTCCCACGTCTGCCAAACGTCTCTTAACTCCCTCTCTCCACGTACTCTCTCAATGTGTTGTAGTAGAGAGAGAGAGAGATGAGATGGGTGTTGTGTTCACGCTCTCTCTCTCTGAAAATCATCCTTACCCCTACATTCACAAGTCCTTCACCGTTTTCTCTCTCTAATCTCTCTCTCATGTCGTCGACTCTCCGCCAACATTCCCTTCTCCATCCCCTCGCTCCGATCCAAACCCCCACAAATTCGCCTTCCAAAACCCTAAAATCTCCTCCCGATTGAGACGATCATCTTTGCAGTCCTACTCTCTCTCATCAAGCCCTCACTCTCTCTCTAGGGTTTCCGATTCTGCACTATGTCCGTGTTCACCGCTCGATGGTCCCATTGTTTCGGTGCCGAACAGACAATCTTCTGCAGGCTCTTCGCTACGCTGCTCAATTCGGCTCCCTTCGCTACCGACGGTGCTCTCGCAAGGTAAGATCGATTGAGTCTTTTCACCCCTTCTCTCTCTGTTTTTGTTTTTGACTGATTTGGCTTGCTACAGTTCAAACCCCACTGTCGTCTTCGAGAACAGAGGTATTTTACCCCAATTTCGGGCTTCCTGCAGCTCTTTATTGTACATTCGCTTCAAGGTTATGTACATTTTGTTGATTGGTGTCATGTGGGTTTGATATTTTTTCCCTTCTCTCCCTGTTCTTCTCCTTTATTTCATGAATACATACATTTTTAGAGTTGTTTATTTGTTATTTTTTTCCCCTACTCTCTCTGTTCTTCTTCTTCATTTCATTAATACATATGCAATTTGGGGTTTGATTTCCTGTTTTTATTAGAATTCCGTGGCCAATGCAGACTTACAGGTTAAATTGAGGATTTTCTTATAATTGTTGTCAGGGACATAGAAGCTTGTTCATTTTTATTGTCATCATGATCATCATCATTTTATTTAATATTTTTTTGGTACCACTAAGAACATCCTTAAATTTATATTTCTTTAACAAAAATCTTGTAAACAAAAAATATTTGATGAGTTAGCAACCTATACATTTAATTAAGTTAGCAGTTTGTAAGAGTTTCTTTATATCAATTAATTATTATTAGTATAGGTTGTATTTATTTAAAGTTTAATATTATGATTATAATTTCTTGAATTTTTTTAATTAAAAGAAATGTTGGGTTGGGTTGGGTTGGGTTGGGTTGGGTTAGGTTTGGTCAATTCGAATTTGGATTAGAACAGACGTAAGTCTCCTCACGTCCACAGACGTAACTAGTAGTCTTCTTCTTCAGCTCCAATCCAAGTCGTTGTTAGTTCAGTTGGTGATAATCTGTGTCTGTCTGTAAATTTCAATGGCGGACTGGGGGCCGGTGCTAGTAGCAGTGGTGTTGTTCGTGGTGTTTACACCGGGGTTGCTGTTCCAGATACCTAGTAAGAGCCACCTTGTCGAATTTTGGAGCCTCAACACCAACGGCAAGTCCATTGCTATTCACACTCTTCTCTTCTTCGTCCTCTACTCCATCCTCATCGTCCTCCTCCATCTCCACATCTACACCGCCACCTGATTCTTCTCTCCAATCCATTTCAACAAAACAAAACAGATCTTAGATGTTACTCAACAAGATCTCTATGTTATCTTTGTGTATTTTGTATCTTTTCTTCTTCTTCAATATTTCTGTTTTCATTTTTATTTTTTAAGTATGTGAAATCAAAGCATAAAAACAGAAATTTCTTACATAAGCAGATGTGTGTATTAATTAATCTGTTTGTAATTAAATGTATCTGCTGCTTGTAAATGTTAATGTTATGTATTGGTTTTTTCTCTTTGAATCAATTAATTTGATTACTATCATATACATACATAGGGATTCATGTTACTGTTTTCTATACATGAATTCAGAGCCTGATCATCTGAATGGACAAAGAGTAAAAATCGCTTCTTTTTTTTTTTTTTTTCTTTTTCTTTTTTATAAATAAAAATTCTTTCCTTGACAAAAAAAAAAATATTACCCCAGAGTTGACTTTCCCAGTCATTTGCACCCTAAAAATTATTCATCTCAGTGGACCATACATGAAACTTTAAATACAACCTCTTCCCAGTCATTTGCACCCTAAAAATTTATGCAAAATGATGTGGCGCATTTATATCCCTGCATTGATAGTCAAATGCCAATCACTATGGTTCATAATTGCAAGAGTGTCATTGCCACATTATTTTTGTCTTAAATTTTGTATGAAAATTGTGTGAGAATATCATTTTCCTATTAATACAACCTCTTCCGAGTTACTGTCTAATTTGAACTACTCTCTAAAATGGCAGGGAGTGGATGGAATTATTGAATTGGCCCCAGGTTACTTCCCTGCCGTATACAGCAGTATTAAGAAAGCAGGAGGGCTTTGTATTGCCGATGAGGTTCAATCTGGGTTTGCTCACACTGGGAGCCATTTTGGGGATTTGAGACCCAAGGCATTGTGCCCGACATAGTGACAATGGCAAAGGTAAATCTATATAATATGGCAGGATGATTTTTAAAAATGTCCAAAATGATTTTTAATGGTCTAAATTAATTCTAAGTGTATATCAATGGTTAAGATCAATCCTTTCAAATGTACCAAACACTTGATTCCCGCCCAAATACTCTTCGCTCTCTCTCTATCTCTCTCTCTCTCTCTCTCACGTCTCAAACACTTAATATGGCAGGATTATTTTTTTGGCCTTTATAGATTTGGCCTCTTCTTCTTGGGGTAGCAAAGTGTGTTTTGAGGGGAGAGAGAGAGAGTGTGTGTGTTTTAAAATTTGAAATTTGAAAAAGTGAGATGAGCGAGAAAGGATGGATGGGTGGGTGGGGGTGAAGAGTTTTTTTTGTTTTTTGTTTTTTTGGGCTGTTGTGGCTCTTGGACACAAAGTGTGTTTTGTTGTTCGTCACGGCCACCGCCACCATTGCCTCACTCTCTTGGGAGCAAATTATGTTTTTGTTTTTGTTAGTATTTATTTTATACAAAATATAAAAAAATAATTAAAATGTATTATTTACTATAATTTGAGTTCAAATGCTTAAAATACATAAAAATACATAGATCATGCAAAATTATAAAATTTTATTTTAAATTTGTAAAAATTATTTTAAAAAATTTTTAAGTGTAAATTTTATAACATTACTCTAAATTTTATAATTTTTAAGTGTATTCAGATTGAATGGATCTGAAAAGTAAAAAATGTTGATTAAAATATTTAAAAAGTTTACTAAAAGTAATAAAATACAGATTGAAAATTTTAAAAATTATTTTTGAAAGCTGTAAACCAAATAAGTTTTGAATTTAAAATTTGTAAAAATTATTTTCAAAATATACAACCAAACTTTAATTATAAAATTATTTGAAAATCTAAACCAAATAGACCATCTATTTATATTTTGACCTCAAAATTTTTTTTTGCGCAACAAATTAGATAAATTATATTTTAATCCATAAGATGAATATTTCTTTATATTTTTTTAGTATTTTTATCAAAAAAAGTTACAGATTTTACAAATTTTAGCATGATACGTATAAATTATAACTGTATTTTGATCTCAACAATATTTATACCGTGCCTTTAGGCACGGGCATACACTAGTATATATATATAAATTATTAATTTCAGCTCCATATCAACATTTTAAGGTAGCTTGGTTGGTTGAAGCTTGCTTCCACTTACCCCCAAGGTAACGTGTTAAAAATTAGGGTTTCACAACTTTCACTCTCTTTTCCCTCCTTTGTTTCTAGACCCCTCTCTCTCGCTAATCTTCCATTGCTTCAAAATTTGGGTTTTATAACGGTCTCTCTCTTTTCACTCCTTTGTTTATTGACACCGCTCTCTCTCTCTCTGTTATCTTTCGTCGCTGCTCTCTCTCTCCATAAACCTAAACCCTTTCGATCTCTCTAGCTTCTATCCATTTGAGAAACCCAAAACCTTTGAAATTGACTCATTCAAATCGTCTTTCTGATGGAGAACATGAAGACGAAGCACAAAAAAACCCTTAGACGAAGCAGCAGAAACCCCCTAAACCACACTCAAACCCTAAGACGAAGTAGACGAAGAAGAAGAAGTGTGAGATCATCTGAAATCCATCATGCATCTTGAAATCTAGTTATTTATTTTTCTGAAATCGTCTTTCTGATGATGGAGAATTGCTTAAATTTTGCTTCAAATTGCTTGAGATTAATTGAAATCTGTATAAAATTGCTTGATTATTCTTGTGATTATTTTTGTTTATGTGATTTCAATATGATCAGGTGAACAAGCTTCATGAAGTGTGTTGAAGATTTCAGAGCTAGGGTTTATCTGCAACTTAACAAGATTTTTCAATGCTCAGTGGCTTCGATTTCTCAATCTCAAACCTCTAGTGGTCTTCTTTTACTGGTATTGATTTCTCTATCCATTGATTGCTTTATGACCACACACCCTCATCAAACTCTTAATCACCACTGTCACTATCTCTCTCCTCTCTCTTGATGTGTATTTTGCTATAGCATTGCATGATGTCAATATTTTCACTTTGACTCTATTCTTGATGCATGTCACAATATTTTCACTCTGTATAGTAGTTTTGAAATTCATGTTCTGTTTTAGCTTTAATATGTGTGAAGCTTTAATATGTGCATTGGTTCCCCTACTTACAGTGAAAACTTCTACTCTATTTATAGACCAAATTTTCTCTTATGAGGTAAAAAAGTTATTTTAGTAGAATTGAGACAAGTTTTGTTTTGGTATTACTCTGAGGCTTCTATTGGAAAAGCTTGAAAATCAAAGCATTCAATGTATATTGTGTCATGGCAGGGTGCAACTTGCCTACACCTTTGCTTGTGGATGTACAAATAATTTTCCATCACTACCGCCATAGATTTTAGTTATAAAAATGTAGTTCCCATTAAATAATGTTGTTGCTTTTTTTTTTTTTTTGGGTGACTCCTATATGCATGTCCCCACTTTTCCATTGTTAAAAAATGTGTATTGTTTTTGTCTCATCTTATTTAATTTTGCTTTTACTTCACGTTCAGAGTTCTACATACATTGCAATTCCTGTTAGTGTAGTCCATGTAATTTGGAGATTGTGATGGAGATTGAGGGCGAGGCAACGGCCGAGATTTTCAGTTATTTAGAAGTTTAATTTTATAAAAAATAGCCCTTCAACCAAACAAGAAACAAATAAAATTTGGAAAAAATGACCATGAATTGATTGCAGGTGTTATTAACTTGTAGTTACTATTTATTTGGAATGTTGAAGTATTTTTGGTGCTTGATATTTGCCTCTCTCCTAGTTCTTCCCTTCATCATTATGCTTACATATGTGATGATGTAACCATTGTTCTTCTATTCTATAGTTTTACTCATGAAATTCATCTATTTTTTCTTTGTTTTGGAGAGGTGGTTCTACATGATGTTGATCCTAGTATGAGGACCTTCATTCATTCATGTTTGAGTCGGTAAAGATGATTCTTTTTATATTTTTTTTGTTAAGTAGGAAAGCCAATTTGTCGTAACTCAAAAATAAAATACTACTCATGCCAATTAGTTTCTCAATTTTCTCTTGACACCAGGCTCTAAGGATTCTTTTAGATCCTCCTTTTTGAAATTAAACATATGTGTTTAGTTGTCAAAATCTCCATTAAGCTCAATTAGTTTTAGTATGAAATTACTATACCATATTTTGTTCCAACAAGGTCGGGAAGGTGCATAATAACTTTAAACATACAAAATAAGATGTGGCATCACATAAGGAACAAAATTTATTTCTGAAGTAGCATTGACAGGACGAAAATAAAATAAAACTACAATTATTAATACCAATATATGAAGGGTCTTGTTAACAAGTGCCTCGAGGACACGAAAAGTAGACCAAAAAATAAATTTGAAAACACAAGACACTTTTTATTAAATTCAATGCAGTTTTTATTGAAATTAATGCACTTCTTTTAACTGTTTGACCTATTTTCAAGACACTTCTTTATTTCAATTACAAATATACAAATATCTTGAGGACACCACAATAAATTTGAAAACACAAGACACTCTTTATTAAATTCAATGCAGTTTTTATTGAAATTAATGCACTTCTTTTAACTGTTTGACCTATTTTCAAGACACTTTTAGCATTTGTCATATACAAATATCTTGAGGACACCACAATTACACGAATTATAACTAAGACCATTCCAATAAAATAAATTACATATATCTATTAAGAACAGAACAAAAAGATGACATGAGGAACTTGCTTCTCTACATTTCAGGAGCTTTAGCAATAATGGAGAAAACTACAAATGCAAGACTGATGTTACAGGAGGATAAGTTACCAAAAAATTTGATATCCATGTTTCATATTTCTTCTTTTCTACTTCTAAATCTCAAAATTCAGTCAAATAAAGAAACTAAATCCTAAGCAAAGAATCATGCCAATCTCAAATCATACCTGAGGGAGTAATGTAGGGAAATTAGTTAGAAGTTTTCTCTTGTTAAGATTTCGAAATTTCAGTGTAGTTTCTACAACATGATCTAAAAATTCACTTAGTAGTTTATTGGTGGTAGTTGCTACATAATTAATGTCTGTTGGGCTATATATAATAAATCCATTTGTTTTTTGGGCGATTAATGTAGACCTTTTTTTATTCAATGGCAACTGAGCAGCGAGCAGTAACACAAGTGATGAAGACTAAAGAATTCCTCAACTGAGCAGTGAGTCAACAACCAGGTAATCTCAGTTATCACTAAAGAATTCCTTCACTTATGTTGCTGCCATTGCTTGGAAATGGAGACTGAATTGGGCCCTAGTTTTTTTTAGTTTTTATTTTTTTCATTTATCCTTTTTGATGTTGTGATGCAGAGCATGATTCTTGGGAAGCTAACGTGGGCATGGAGATAGAAGGTGATGGGGGTGCTTGCATATCTTCAACCTGATCTGGAAGCAGATCTCGTCTTGCCTCCGGCACCAGCTAGCAGAGTCGACAACCATGTAATTTCTAATCTCAGTTATCACTGAAGAATAAATTCACTTACATTGCTAGAATTCCTTGGAAATGGATATTGTATTTCATGAGTAACTGATCAAAATAATTCTATTGACACCGCTTTTACAGGTTCCAACTAGTATGGTGTTAGAATTGTATGATGCATGATTCGATTCATACAATTTAATATGAGTTTCAACCAAAATTATTTGAATTGTGTTGTTTGAAAATTGGGTGTGCTGTTGAATTGAGAATTGAGTAGTTCATAGGTTTTTGTTTACATAATGTATTGAAATGACGCCTTTTTCAACTACTCTATGATGAAACAAAAATAGGGCAATTGGTTATACTGATATACGTGGTGTTATATATATATGTAATATATAATTTATTTATATTGATCCTGTGAAGTATTTGATTGCGATTGCTATAGTGTTCCAACATATGTGTGAGGTTTGGAAATTCCTTTCCAATAATTTGGGCTATATTTCATGATAAGCATCCGGTGGATCTTGTATGAGAAGGGAAAAAGAAATGGAAGGAAAAGTGGGAAAAAAAAACTTTGTTAATAGTTTCATGTGGAAAAAAAATGCAAAGAGTGAACTGCTAATACATGTATTATCTTATGCAATTTTATCTCTTCTTTTGTGGAGATTTTGTTGGAATTTTGTGTTTCATTTGTTGTGGCGCGTTATAGAAACCAAAAACACCCTTTTTGTAGTTTTTAGATAATTAGAGATCGACGATTCCAACTTCCTTTACTCCATTCAAAAAGTTGTTCAAAATAATTGATCAAAATTTCCATTGATCCGGTTTGTGCATGTTATTCAAAATAATGTTATTTTTAGGAGTTAGTTTTTTGTTTGTATTTTTTTTCCTTCATGTTTTTGGCGCTAACCCCTTGCAGGCAATGGCACATATAGACATGGTTAATCATTTAAGGTAATCTCCTAAACTTTTTGATTTTATTTTTTACATTCAGGACAATGCATTGTTTAGTTTGGGAGGAGAAAATACTTATTTTGAGAAGAATTTATATATTTGCTTGCAGCTATGAGTTAGTTATTTTGTTAAAAAAAAATAAAAATTTAGTGCTCATGGTATTCTTTTGTTCTATACATTGAGTGATTGGTTATACTTGTGGTATTTAATTGCTTTAACTCGAGAATTGTTTTGAAGTTTGATATGCTAGCTACTTTGTTAAAGTATTCCGTGTGTTCATATTTGGAAATCATTGCACTGCACTTCAGCCACATGAATATGATTTTTAGTTGATAAGTGGGTATGACTTGAAAATCTTGAGGAATGATAGTGGAGACTTTTAACCCTGTGAGTTTTGTGCCAATCATTTATTGGAGGGTCATTATACATCTACTCTTAATTTTTCTTTGGAAGCGCATTAATTTGTTGTTTAGTCTCATTATTTTTTCATTTTTGGTTGAATGCTGAGAACAAATCAATTTGTTATCACACTTTTTACTCCCTCGAGGATGATGCATCGTTTAGGTTGGGGGGAGAAAATACTTATTTTAGGAAGAATTTATATGTTTGCTTGCTACAATGAGTTAGTTGTTTTGTTTAAAAAAAGAAAAAAAGGTGTGCATGGTAATGTATTGTTCTATGCATTGAGTGATTCGGCATACTCGTAGTATTTTATTGCTTTAACTTGAGAAATTGTGTTGAAGTTTGATATGCTAGCTACTTTGTTAAAGTATTTCATGTGTTTGTATTTGGAAATAATTGCACTGCACTTTAGCCACATGAATATGATTTTTAGTTGATCAGTGGATATGACTTGAAAATCTTTAAGAATGATAGTGGAGACTTTTAACCCTGTGAGTTTTGTGCCAATCAGTTATTGGAGGGTTACTATACATCTACTCTTAATTTTCTTTGGAAGGACATTAATTTGTTGTTTAGTCTCATTATTTCTTCATTTTGGTTGAATGCTGAGAATAAATCAATTTGTTATGACACTTTTATTCCCTTGAGATCATGAAAGTGGAAGGACCATACTTGAGAGATGATTTTAGGCCATCTTTGTTTCTTTGAGCCTTTTATTTATTTTTCTTTCTTTTATTATTACTTCATGAACCATTAGAAACCAATTTGAGCCTTTATGTTAGCCTTTCTTTGTTTAACCCCACAACCCATACTTTCTTTTTACTTTTGTAGATATGTTGGGATTATTTGAGTTTGACAATGGCAAATTTGTTTGAAAAAAAAAAAAAGAAAAAAAAAGGAGAAAAGCTGAAAAAAAGAAGAAATAAATTGTGTTCGACTAAGGGAAAAAAAACAAAAAGAAAAAAAAAAAGCAGGAGGAGGAAGTTGAAAAAAACAAAAAGAAAAGTAATAAAAAGAGCAAGGTATTTGGAATAATGCTCTAATTGTGTTTATTTTTATGCCAATTGTCTCTCAGACATCCTTTTTTTTATTCACCTTTGGCTTTTTATTATTTTTTCGTAATTCCTCAACCCCCAAGCATTACAACCAAATAAAAGTCCTATTTGATCTTGAGTGTGGTATAGTTTACAAGTGGACATGATGGATTGGGGTGATGGTGTGGTAATTTTAATTCTCAATATTTGATATTCCATTCATGAGACTATTTATTTATTCTTTCATTATAGCTTTTTTCCAAAAAATTAGTATGCGGGATATTTTGCCTTTGATTTACATTATTCTACTCGCATATATTGAGAGTAATTTTTACACCATATTCTGAGTGATTTATTTGTTGAGTGCAATAACTGGTGAGATTTGAGTCGAAGCATGTTTCAAAAAGAGATTTGGGTTATATTTCACTTTAAGGCTAAGGTTGTGTATGTGTTGGCTCAACTTTTTCACACACGCCAAATTCTGAATGTCATGAGATATCTTTACTTGCTGCTAGTGTCTTGAACTTTGATTGGTTATCTTGTTAAGGTTGTGAAATTCATGACTTGTTCTTGAACTTTAGCATGAGTTCGAAAGAAATCCTTCGAGTAAAGAAAATTTTTGACGTTTGTGGGTAACATTTTTAGAAATTTTATCTCTCAGTATTTGATATTCCATTCATGAGACTATTTATTCTTTCATATTGGTGTTTTTCAAAAAAATTAGTATGCGGGATATTTTGCCTTTGATTTACATTGTTCTACTCGCATATATTGAGAGCAATTTTTGCACCATATTCCGAGTGATTTATTTGTTGAGTGCAATAACTAGTGAGATTTGAGTCGAAGCATGTTTCAGAAAGAGATTTGGGTTATATTTCACTTTAAGGCTAAGGTTGTGTCTGTGTTGGTTGAACTTTTTTCACACACTCCAAATTTTGAATGTCATGCAATATCTTTACTTGCTGCTAGTTTTTTGAACTTTGATTGATTATCTTGTTAAGGTTGTGAAATTCATGACTGGTTCTTTAACCTTGCGTGAGAATGAAAGAAGTCGTTTTAGTAAAGAAATTTTTGGATATTTGTGGGTAACATCTTTGGAAACACGAGACTTTTACTCGTCCATGAGGGGTAAGCTATTGGATTAAGGGCTTGTTGCATGTGCTAAATTCAATCGTGATTTCTTGCGGAAGTGGTTTTGAGTAGTTGCTTTTATTTTTCTTTTTGATTTTATTTTAGTCGCATTAATTGCTAGGTTCTAAAATTAAAGCTGGTTGGGAGGTGTGATGAATGCTTAAAATTACGTAGTTATTCTAGGAATTTTGGATATTATATTCATTCTCTCAATTTATATTTAATTGTGATTTAATGTATTTAATTTAAATTTTTAGAAAAACTACATTTGAGCCATCAACAATATAAATTGCTCAACCAGGCCCATAAGACTCGGTTTGCTTTGAAATCATCTCATAGCATCCACAAAATTTCTCTCAAAGGTTAGACAAGATTTCATTGTACCTCAAGTCCTTTTATATTTTGATTTTGCTCTTCAAATATTTATTTATTTTTCCTTTTAATTACTACTCATCTTTTGTTCCTTATTTGTTCCTTTTATGTAATATATATTGGGTGACTTAGATAATAGCAAGAACACTAGATCTGACCGCAATGTTGTCAAGGGTGCTTGGGCTGCTCGAATTCAGCGTAACAAGATGGTAATTTTTATCTTAATTTTCTAACCCTCTACATAATATATATACCTTTTTACTCACAACGGTCTTATGTTTGTAGCTTTTCATCGAATAAAAGATAATATTGCTATTGCCTAAAGGCAAGATTTCATATTTTTGTAGATAAGGAAGCAGAAAAGGGGTGCTGTTTTGAAAGAAAAAAGGGCCCCCAATTGATTGACTTGTCCTCCCCGTGTCATTGTATATGATATGTTTTTAATTTAATATTGTTTGTACTCAAATGAATTGTTGAGCCTTCACAAAAAGGTTCTTTTGTATAAAACTAGACTACATTTGTTTCCTGGTAAATTGAGATCTAGATGGACCGGCCTTTTCATAGTTAAAACTATTTTTTCTCATGGGGCCGTTGAGATTGAAAATCCCAGGAATGGTAATGTTTTTAAAGTGACTGGCCAATGTCTTAAACCAGTTTTGGAGAATTTCCCACCTGAAGAGGAGAGGAGTCCATTGAATTAAAAGGCCCTATTTATCGAGACCCATAAACATAATAATAAAAGCAATGTTACTTTTAGGAGTTGTTAGTTTTTCGTTTGTAATTTTTTTCCCTTGTGTTTTTGGCAATAATCCCTTGCAGGTTCATGGTTCATCTTTTCTTTTTTAATAAATTTTTTTGTTGACGCTCAAAAAAAAAAAAATAATATATATATAGACATGGTTCATTATTTAAGGTAATCTCCTAACCTTTGTGATTTTGTTTTTTACATTGAGGACAATGCATCGTTTAGGTTGGGGGGGGGGGAAAATACTTTCTTTGAGAAGAATTTATATGATTGCTTGCTGCAATGAGTTAGTTGTTTTGTTATAAAAAAAAAAAGAAGAGACCTTGTCTAACTTAAGAAGCTGTCAAAGCTGGAGCCATGATGGTTCTCATTCAAAACAGAACCAAACAAAACATGGAAAAAAATTACCATAAATTTATTGCAGGTGTTATTAACTTGTATTTACTATTTATTTGGAATGTTGAAGTATTTTTGGTGCTTGATATTTACCTCTCTCCTAGTTCTTCCCCTCATGCTTACATATATGCTAATGTAAGCATTGTTCTTTTATTCTACAGTTTTACTCAGGAAATTCGTCTATTTTTTCTTTATTTTGGAGAGGTGGTTCTACAAGATGCTGATCCCAGTAGGAGGACCTTCATTCATTCATGTTTGAGCCGGTAAAGATGGTTTAGTTTGTAGTCCTTTCACAATAGTTTATTTGTGGGGAAAAAATGAAATTATGATTTCATCTAACAATTATTCTCTATTTATGCATATCATATGATAAATCATATTTGAAAATCACTCTTCCAATGTTTGATTGCAGTGAATTTTTAGACCTTGTTGTTGCTGCTACACTGACTTTCGAAATCTTAACAAGAGAAAACTTCTAACTAATTTTCCTACATTACTCCCTTAGGTATGATTTGAGATTGGCATGATTCTTTGCATAGGATTTAGTTTCTTTATTTGACTGAATTTTCAGATTTAGAAGTAGAAAAGAAGAAATATGAAACATGTATATCAAATATTTTGGTAACTTATCCTCCTCTAACATCAGTCTTGCATTTGTAGTTTTTCCCATTAATGCTAAAGCTCATGAAATGTAGAGAAGTAAGTTCCCTGTGTCATCTTTTTGGTTCCGTTCTTAAAAGATATATTTCATTTATTTTATTGAAATGATCTTAGTTATAATTCGTGCAATCGTTGTGTCCTTATAACTTGATATTTGTATATGACAAATGTTAAAAGTGCTGAATATTGGGATTGAAATAAGGAAGTGTCATGAAAATAGGTCAAACAGTTAAAAGAAGTGCATTAATTTCAATAAAAACTACATTGAATTTAATAAGAAGTGTCTTGTGTTTTCAAATTTATTTTTTGGTCTACTTTTCGTGTCCCATGGCACTTTTTAGCAAGACCTTTCATATATATTGGTATTCATAATTGTAGTTTTATTTTATTTTTGTCTTGTCAATGCTACTTCAGAATTAAATTTCGTTGCTTATGTGATGCCACACCTTATTTTGTATGTTTAAAGTTATTATGCACCTTCCCAACCTTGTTGGTACAAAATATGGTATAGTAATTTCGTATTGAAACTAATTGAGCTTAATGGAAATTTTGACAAACACATATGTTTAATTTCAAAAAGGAGGATCTAAAAGAATGCGTTCAGAGATACTGTGGACTTAATCTGCAGTGAAGGGCATTACTGACTTTCATACATATATTTTTTTTTCTGTTTTCTTTTTTGATGCAGATCAGAAAAATTGTTTCTAAGTGTGCTTCTAGCATTGATGTCTCTTGGATCATTTGTTCAGCTTATTTCCATCTCTCGTTGACTTACCAAGTGAGTTTGTTTTCCAGGATTCCCTAGTAGTTACATTGTGCTCCTTTTCGTGTTTTTCTTTTGTGGTTTTCATCTCTTGCCATATTTCACCAATGAGCAAAATGCCTAGGGATACGCAAAAATTTACCAAAAAATCTACCACTCACATGGGTGTGGGACCAACACCCATGTGAGTGTTTGCTAGAACATTTGGGGTCTTGCATTATTGTTCGCCAATTGAAGTTCTACTTACTCTATTAAA
The DNA here is from genome assembly GCA_036172215.1 of Camellia granthamiana. Classification (NCBI taxonomy): domain Eukaryota; kingdom Viridiplantae; phylum Streptophyta; class Magnoliopsida; order Ericales; family Theaceae; genus Camellia; species Camellia granthamiana. Next base: position 83,340,198 of record CM069907.1, on the reverse strand, counting down.
AGCTGCACCGTGTTATTTTCCTTCCATTAATTTATTGATCAGTCAAATAGGCCATTTTTAAATGCCTTAATTAAATTTGTTCAGAAATTTAAAAAATTTGTTCAGAAATTTAAAATCTACATGCTTGGTACTAGTTGGAAAACTGGATTTTATTATTTTGAATGAAAGCTAGAAAGAATAATATTTCTTATTCTCATATTTAAACAATGTACACACAACACCTCTATTAATAGGAGATACATGGCATAAAATAAGGGATTGATTAGCTACTGATCCTGAGGACTAATTAGCTACTATTTAGTTACTAATTCTAATTCTAAATATAAACTTTCCTATTCTATAGTATTGACTAAATCTAGATATTTACAGCTATGATATCCTAAAGAATTCAGCCATATCCTGGCAGAATTATTTTCTTCTCCATTTCCAACACTCCCCCCTCAAGTTGGCTTGAATATGTCTTCCATGGCCAACTTGTAGATTAGGTGGTTGAACTGCCTCTTGTGTAGTCCCTTTGTAAGAACATCTGCAATCTGCTCCGCAGTGGGTATATAAGACATGTAGATCAATTCGTTCTCAATCTTTTCGTTAATAAAGTGCTTGTCGACTTCCACATGCTAAGTTCTGTTGTGAAGAACAAGATTATGAGCAATTGCATTTGCTGCCTTCTTGTTACAGTAAACTTCCATTGGTGATGTTCTTGGAATTTTTAAGTCTTCCAATAATCTCTTCCATTGGTGATGTTCTTGGAATTTTTAAGTCTTCCAATAATCTCTCGATCCATAAAGCTTTACAAATTCCATGAGCCATTGATCTAAATTCAGCTTTAGCACTACTTCTAGCCACTACGTTTTGTTTTTTTAGAGGGTCAGAAATTAAATCCCAAATTAAGTATGGGCCTAAGTACTGTGGTCGTCCCAAAGAGGTGACCAGGAATGAAAAAGGAGCATGGGCTAAAGTCCAAGGGAAGTGGGCTAACAGTGGGCCGGAGTAGGTCCGACCCGCCAAGGGTCCAAACAGACTCCATGAAGGAAAATGACGAAGTCAAGTTGTAGCGGGAACACATGCCACAGTCAAGTTGCAGAGGGAATACATGCAGCGAGGAAGTTGCCGAGATACTTTGCCTCAGCGCTGCCATTCCTAATATCTTCGGCTCCGCCGCCATCCAAAGTTGATGAGGGAAAGAGAAAGCCGAAGCAACAAAGTTGCAGAGGTGACAGTTGCGACGACCAAGTTGCGGAGGCACTTTGTCTTAGCGCCGCCATTCCAAGTATTCTCGGTTCCGTCGCCACCTGGAGTTGCTGAGGGAAGAAGAGAACCGAAGCAACTAGGTTGCAGAGGCGCCCAAGTTGCGGAGGCACTTTGTCGGCGCCGCCATCTCCAATATTGGCGGTTATGCCATTTGAACTTGCCACGGGAAATGACTACCGCAACAACTACTGCCGCCACAACCAACTTGCGGAGGGAACATCCCGCCAAGGTGATAGTAGCCTCTGGAAAAGCTTCCCCTCTGTCTGCAAGGAGAGGGCAATGCTTGGCGCTGATAGCAGGCCTCAAGGCATTACTAGCCCAGGGCTGATAGCAGGCCCTAAGACTTATTGGTTGGAGTTGATAGCAGACCCAGGGTACCAGTTTACCGCGACGATCCCGCGAAGATGGGAGCAGGGTAGCCCTAGCATAAGGGACTCCCTTTTCATTACCCAGGTCATAGACCTGCCTTAGTCGCACAGGCAGGACTAAGGAAGCCCCTTGGGCTTGGTACTAAGGAATAGCAAGGCTGATAGCAGGCTTGGCTGTGGCCTTCGCCTGGGGAAGCTGGGGAGTTTGTGGTTAGGTGGCTAGAGGTGAAGGCTTCACTGCGGTGAGCACGAACATTATTGATAGCAGACTAATGGAGTTCTGAGAATGCATGTAGTGGCCAAGTAGAACTGAGAAGGCAAGTGTAGTAACAAAGTTTATCGCTGCAAGTGCACTTGCTGAGGTTCGAGATGAGAAGGCAAGTGCAGCGGCAAACGCTCCCGTCGCAACTGCACTTCCTCAGGCTCAAGAGGCAGTTGCAGCGCCAAACACTCCCGTCGCAACTACACTTGCTGAGGCTCAAAAAGGTAGTTGTGGAGGTAAACAGATAGTACACAGTACATGCAAAAGGACACGTGGTACCTTCAGCCTGGTGGCTCAAGGCAGAATATTCCATGTGATCCTCTAGGACACATGTCCTCTCTCTATTTGGCCACTTTGGTGTCCTCTTGGTGCCAAGGAAAAGCTTTAATAAATAGGACCCATTTCCTATGGTTCAACAAGAGGAATTTTGGGGATTTGGGGTAGATGCTGCCCATTTTGGCACTGTTATACATTTCTTCTTGAGCCACTTGCTTCACCCTCACCCAGCTGCACACTCTCCAACTTCCAGACAGTTGCTGCTATTCATTCTCAAGCCACTTCCACCATTTTTGGACCATTAGCATAGTTTTGCCTCTCTAATTACCTTCTCTAACCTTGAACCCCTTTATATTTCTGGCAACTCCGGTGGGGAGACTGCTTTGTTGATGGTTCATACCCGCAGTGGTTTACATACCTGACTGGAAAAAAATGGTAGAGGATGAAGTTCAGCAAGGCTCTTCAAATGGCGGAGCAGCACATGTGGAGGATCGTGCCACAGTGTTGTGATTGAGGCAGTTCAGTCACTCCAGGATACATAGAGGGAGACCCTGGCAGCTTTGCAAACTCTCACTGAGGCTGTTATGGCCATGGCTTCTCGACCAGCTCCAGCGCAAACACCTCCGCCCATAGCAGTCCCAAAACCCAGTGCCTAACTTGTTCCCTGAGGTTTGGGCTCCAATCCAGATGCCTCCGGCAGTACTTCAGGCGAACGGTGCGGGCCCGCTGGTTCAGCTACCCAAGAGCAGACTGAACCATTCCAGCCCACTCACTTTTTTACTCTAGCCGATGTACAAGGTATGCTCGAGCAAGAGCGTAGCAAGAAACCACTCCCATCTCTCCTCGACTCAGATGTGAAGGCCCCATACTCTCAGGAGATATTGACCATGCCATACCCAACTGGGTATACAGTGCCCAAGTTTATTAAGTTTAATGGGAAACAAGACAATGCCAGAGAACGGGCGGTGAGGTTCATTGAAACTCTTGGTGTCCATGGCAGTGACCACTCTCTGCGCCTTCGGGAGTTCTCCAAGTCCACTTATTGAAAGGGCTTGCAACTGGTATGTGAACTTGGCTCCCAACTTGATCAAGAGTTGGGAGGAGATGGTGAACAAGTTCCACACGAAGTTCTTCCAAGTCCAAGAGAAAGTTATAACCCTTACCATTGGGCGAAATGTTCTAAAGGGGGGTGAAGATATACTGGGCTATGTTAAGCGGTTCCAAGATAAGGCTATTAACTGTCATGAACTAGTGGATGAGGCCCATTTAGTCGGCATATGTGTGGAGGTGTGCCATACGCGACTACAAAATTTTCTTGGTGAATCATGATCTGCCTACCATTTCAGTCTTGATTGAGGCAGCTAGGAACCTCAGTACCCCTGGTCCTTTGCACAGATCTCGTGACAGCCACCGCTACCCTCACAGTAGCAGAGTTGCTGCGGTAACCTCTGCAGGAGGGAGCCGCTCGCAAGGGGAGGCGACGTCCTCTCGGAAGAGAAAGAGTTATGAGGACAGAAATCCATGTCCTTGCAGCGTTGAGAATGTTAAGGCTTTGGTTAAAGAATGGGTAGCTGATGGTGAACTTACCTTGCCCTCCAGTTAATGTCCCTCCAACTAAGAAGGACAAAGAAAGCTCAGATTATTGTGTCTATCATAGAACCACCAGACACCATACTAGGGACTGTTGGACTTTGAAAAGTATCTTCAAGAAGAAAGTTGACGCAAATGAGCTGAAGTTCATAGATGCCGGTAACCGTGATGTGCGGAAGGACCCTTATCCTAACCACAAGGAGAAGGGAAATAATGTACATATATGATTGGCTATCTCGGGCCTGTGCGTAATCAAGTGCATATGGCGTCTTACTATGATGAGTTAGAAGAAATTGCAACCGGGCCAGCTCCCTGAGACAGTACCTACAGAGGCAAAATTCGAAGAGGATGCTAATGCCCAGGCCTTGCAAAACTCTGTTAAGTTTCGCGCCTTCTTTGACCATTTGGGGCTGAGCCAAGCCGCTAGGTTGGAAGCAACAAAAGCCCTCATTAATATCTTTGAAGTGCACCATGATGAAGTTGCTGAAGCTAAGGAGTATGTGCCTCGGCGCATCCAGGAAGCTTATGGGGCCATTACTTTTTCAGCGGCAGACAGAGCATACCCATTTCCCTATAATCGTCCTCTTTTTGTCACAGCATGCATCAAATGATGTAGAGTTCAAGCGTGCTTTCCTTGATGGCGGGGGTGTCCATAAACATCATCACTACTGACACCTTTGCAAAGGCTGGGATCCCAGAGTCCAGGATGGTTCGCCAACCCATCACTGTGATGGGTTTTGGCAGCGAGAAAAAAGATACCAAGGGCCATGTGGTCATGGACTTAGCAGTTGGTGAGATCTGTTCCGCACCCAAGTTTCATGTGATTGAAGCGGACACAAATTGCCACATGATACTTGGCAGAGCTTGGATGCATCGATATGGAGCTATCCCGTCGAGTTATCACCAATGCGTGAAGGCAAAGTTGGAAAAGCGCACAGTAACCATATAAATGCGTCTGAACAGCCATTTGGGGTTGAGGAGGCACACTATTCGGATGCAGTTTTCTTTACTGAGTTGTCAACGGGTGAAACTCCAAGGACCGGTAAAGTTGCAGGAGTAAAATTGCCAAAATGGGAAGGCATTCGGGATGCAGGGGGTGCTCCAAAAAGTAGTGGGCAGAAGAGAAGCAGCAAGTCCACAAGTCCTCCGCCCAAGATTGTTAAGGTGCGGGAGGGCAGTAAGACAATTTACTACCTAAGACGGGTTTTGGAGGGCAGGCTTTATTCCTTGGGAGGAAGGCCCCGAGACAAATAAATGTGACAATGACGAGTCCCAAGAAGAGTTGGTGGAGACGCCTGAGCCCGCCCCTGAATGCGTGCAAGATAGACCCAAACCGTAGCACGAGGTGCTTGCTGAGGTCAACCTCAGTGACTTACTAGGGCAGAGCAGGCCCATGTTCATCAGCGACACAATGGCTCTAACAGCTGAGGCAGAATTGATAACACTACTGAAGCGATACAGTGACGTCTTTGCTTGGACATACGATGAGATGCCTAGTCTTGACCCGTCTCTTGTCACCCATCACGTGGATACTTTTCCCAACTTTAGGCTAATAAAGTAGCATGCTCGAAAGTATCACCCTGACCTTGAGGCAAAGATTAAGGCAGAGGTAGAAAAGTTGCTGAGGGCCAAGTTCATTGAGCCTATACAGTACCCAACTTGGCTAGCAAATATTGTGCCTGTGGAGAAGAAAAACGGCCAGATCAGGGTCTGCGTAGACTTTCTCGACCTGAATGAATAAGGCCTGCCCGAAAGATGAGTTTTCATTGCCCCATGTTGACACACTTGTCTATTCTACTGTAGGCCATAAGATGTTCTCCTTTATGGATGGATTCAGCGGTTATAATCAGATCAAAATGGCATCAGAAGATGTAGAAAAAAGGGCATTTAGAACACCCTTGGGAAATTTTTTCTATACGGGTAACGCCCTTCGGTTTGAAAAACGCGGGGGCAGCCTACCAACAGGCTATGACTGCAGTGTTCCATGACATGTTGCATCATGAAGTGAAAGTATATGTGGATGATCTGGTGGTGAAGTCTACCGAGGCAAACCGACACCTCTGTTTCTTGGAAAAGTTTTTAAGCGGTGCCGCAAATTCTGCCTAAAGATGAGCCCTTTCAAGTGTTGCATCATGAAGTGAAAGTATATGTGGAAAAAGTTTTTAAGCGGTGCCGGCAAATTCCGCAAATTCGTCCTCCTTTTGTCACAGCATACATCAATGATGTAGAGTTCAAGCGTGCTTTCCTTGATGGCAGGGGCATCATAAACATCATCACTACTGACACCTTTGCAAAGGCTGGGATCCCAGAGTCCAGGATTGTTCGCCAACCCATCACTGTGATGGGTTTTTGGCGGTGAGAAAAAAGATACCAGGGGCCATGTGGTCGTGGACTTAGTAGTTGGTGAGATCCGTTCCGCAACCACTATATTTTGGAACACCCGATCCATGTGACCCCGGAGTGATCCAGTCCACTACTTGCTAAGCAAACCCGCTCTGACTGGAAGAATGGCAAGATGGCTTTTGGCTCTAGCAGAATATGACATCACTTGTGTTACTCCCAAGGCTATTAAGAGCCAAGCACTTGCAGACTTACTGGCCCAATTCCCATCTGGTGAACATGAACCTACAGAGGTATCTCTACCAGGTGCGGTCCATGTCTCAACAGCTGCAGTTGAGGCTTATTGGGACTTAAAATTTGATGGAGCTTCGGGAGCTGAGAAAGGCGGAGATGGCATAACACTAACCAGTGAAGAATGAGAGAAGTTTCATCTATCATATAAGCTTGATTTTGAATGTTCAAACAACGAGGCTGAATATGAGGCGTTGATACAGGGTCTAATCGCTCCCCAAAAGAAGGGACTCCGCAAGTTGAAAATTTTTGGCGACTCCGAGTTAGTTGTCAGGCAAACAATGGGTGATTTCGCCTTAAAGGAGCCTCTGTTGGGCCCGTATCGCACCGTGGTTCAAGGTTGCTCACTCAATTTGATGATGCCCAACTCCAACTTACCCCCCTGAACAAACAACCGTTTCCCCGATGCCTTGGCTACGCTGGGGGCAAAGTTGGATATACCAAATGATAGTATAGCCATCGTCATCGAGAAAAGAACAACACCAGCAGTGTTAGTCGAAGAACATATATAGCAAGATGCTGAGGGATGGAAAGCAGATATAACCCAATAGAACAGTTGAAAATAGGCCAGGGAACAATCAGACCAGCAGAACTTGCATAATTTTTGCTCCCCAGAGGAGAGTTGTATTTTCGCGGTGCCAACAACTTGCTGGCAAGTTGCGTCGGTAGACAAGAAGCAAACTTACAGACTTAAGCAGATCCATGCTAAGTCTTGTGGAGATGGAGATATCAGTCTATACCGACGAATACGGAGGCAAGGGTATTACTGGCCAGAGATGGAAAAGGAAAGTACTGAGTTGCAGAGGCAATGTGCAAAATGCCAATGCCATCCTAAGGAAGAGAAAGCCCATTTCTTAAGCAGTGAAGAATGGAGGCAGCCATATGTCGACTACCTTGGAAATGACCACACTGCCTGAGAACAAAGCCGATGCAATCAGAGTTAAGGGGCGGGCCCTCCATTTCTTCCTTGACGAAATGATGAGGCAAATGAGGTGTCGAGGGAAGCCGACAACATCAAGGAGGGCAGCGATTATATGGACATCTCATTCACCTCGGCTACTACTGGCCGACAATGGAAAAAGATGCTAGAAACTTTGTAATGAGATGCCAATCCTGCCAGAAGTTTGGGAACTTGATACATGCACCGACGGTTGAGCTGCACAACATCAAGACCCATTACCTGTTCCATACTTGGGCATTTGATAGCGCAGCAATCGAAAGGCCACAGATTGCAGCGACTGAAGTTAGTTTCAAGTGGGGGTGGAGGCTATACTGATAAGGAAGGCAGACGGGGCAGGAGTAGCCAACTTCATCAGAGAAAGCATAATCTGTAGGTTTGGCATACCAAAAGTAATGTTGTCCGACAATGGAACTCCCTTTGTAAATCGTCATGTGGGAAGACTTCTGAACGCCTACCAGATCAAGCAGCACAAGTCTAGTCCATACTACCCCCAAGGGAGTGGACAAGCTGAGGCGACCAACAAAACCATCATCCGAATATTGAGTAAAATGATGGATGAAGCAGGGGGCACTTGGTCTGAATGACTCCCCGTAGCACTCTGGGCGTATAGAACGTCAAAGATAAAGCCAACTCAAGTAACCCCATTTTCCCTAGTGTACGGCTCAGAAGCTGTGTCACCAGTTGAGTTGGCAGTACCCTCAGCAAGAATGGCTATGTTAGCACACTTAGTTCCAGACAGCAGAAAGAATGACATAGAGGCAGAAAGAAGAGATCGGGCCTCGCGGCCAATGGAAAAGTATCATCAATCCGTTAGCTCGTGCCTACAATCAATCTGTTCAGCACAAGAAGTTCAATAAAAGGGACTTGGTACGAAAGACAGTGGACGCAATCATGCGGGGGCAACCAATTCCAAAGTTCTTACCAACATGGGAAGGCTCTTACAAAGTTGCTGAGGCAAGCAGCAACGGGTACTACAAGTTGACGAGAGTAGATGATGGGTTCAAAACTGGCCCTATCATCGCCACGTTGTCTGCATGCTCGAGGAAACCATCAACTTCTTGATGCCTATCCCTCATCCACGATAGTTCCAAACCGTTCCTCTCAAAGCCGCTCTGGTTTGCCTCAGCACTTTCCACGAACTTGCTAGGGGTGGTTAGAATCTTCTTAGTAGCAAGGTCGCAAATGAAGCTGGCGAGTGACTCCAGCAGTGCTGTCTGCACCATAGATCCAGGAATGTTTAAAGGAAGGAAAGGTGCCGGGGTGCAGCGCCTGGATGCAGGGCGAGAGTGGGAGCAGCTGCGGAGGAGACCCAGTAACTTAGAAAAGAAACTTTCTCTGAGGGCTGAGGGGACTTCCTCACACCCCCGCCAGCTTCAATCACTAGAGGGAGACTGGTGGAGCGACCAAGGGTCTGCGGACAACGCACTTCCCCTGAAATTGATTGCCCAGCAGCATTGGAATAGGTAGATGCAGCGTTGGCGACCGGGTGAACTAGCCTCGCGAGAAAGACTGAAGCTGCTTGCACTGTCATGTCGCTCCGAAAAGAGGTTATCCATCTGGTAGTCTCCAACGTTCAGATCTGGAACAATAGTTGTAGCCATCCCAGTATAAAAATCTTGGGATACCCCAAAGTCAATTGGCACTTTCGGAAAGTGAGTGGGGTACAAGTCTGGCAGCTGTTGAGAGGTTGCCGAAGCAACTGTGTTAGAGGTCCTAGCGACAGCAATAACAGTGTGGGTGACTAAAGTGACAGTTACCTCTGCAAGTCAGTCGAAATTTAGAGGGGTCATAGCAGGAACAATGGAAGCAGCCGCTACACTTGCACTCTCCCTTCGCCACTTGGGCGTTCGGAAGTGGGGTCTGTTGAACCAATGGAGACTCAGTGGACTGGGAGGAACCACCAGATGCAACTCCAAAGGGAGGTGGTGCAACTTCCAGTGGGTCTCTGATGCTGGTATCTTCCCTTGGGGTCTCGAGGAAAAAATCATCTCCGCCGACAGAGGAACGGTCGGAGTGCACAGAATCAGCGGGGGTTTGGAGGCTCTGCACCCTCAGGAACTAGGCCGCCCGCAACAACTTCCACAGCAGGGGGAACTTCATTTTCTGCAGCCTCTACAACTGGCTCAGCCTCAGTAGTTGGTGCGGCCCCAGCACTTGGTTCTTTTTCAACATCTGGAAGTACTCTGGCCTACGGGTCCTGAACCTTGTGACCCTTGTAGCAGTGGGAAGGTCATCGTCGTTGTTGTCGTCTGAATCTGAGGAAAGTCCGATGGCAGTAGAAGAACCTCTGGGGCCGGTGGCATGGCCGATGGGCCCTGAAAAGAAAAAAGGTTATGTGATTACCAAAGTAAACGTAAGAAGTCCAAGGAAGCAATGCAAAATATTTTCTAGGTATGGGTACGTTTCGGAGTCTCTTCTTATTTGGTGAGGCACGTGCCTCGGCAACCGATGCCGCTGCCTCTTGGGCTGCCCTTAGTCTGGAGCGGGTCGTCCGTAATTGTCGTGCGGACTTGAGGGGGAGCAATTTACTACAGACGGGTGAGGCTTCTCCACGGTAGTCAGGGATAGAAGCCTGAAGCTACAGAATATACTGGTCTGTTTTCCTCGGATAGAGGGCAGACGAAGAGATAAGTCAGGCTGCGGGATGGGTTCCATCGCAAGGACTAACGGGAGCACTGTTGCAAAAGTTGAAGAAAGAATTGAGGTTGCGATGCCAGAACAGCCTTTTACTGGGAGTAAAGGCGCCCTCTCTTCCAAGTTAGGGAAGCTCCATGAAGCCTAAGCCCTCCACAAGTAGAGCGGTATAATCACGGGCAAACCGCTGAAAGCTCTGGTGGTAATCAGTCCGAAGCGGAGGGGCATATGGGACACCTTGATCCATGCCGAACTGCTCAGCGACCCTATCCGGTCGATAGATGATGCTGGACATGCCGTCCTCGTTCCACAGGCGCAGAAGTCCGGGGCGTATCATCGCAGCAATAAGAAGGGAGTTGGCCTGGACACTGTCGAGCGAGAAATCAACATGGCGAGCCTCGAAAAAATAGAATGGAACCACATAAATGCCTGAAAGAAGCTAAGTGAAAGGGCAGAACACACATTCCTCCATGTGGTCTTCATAATCTGCAAAGGGTCTATTCGTGCCATGACCAGACCACCGAGAGATGCGAGGGAGGAACGGAGTGGCACACTTGCCTCTTGACGGGTCGACCCTTTGCATCTAGAACAGGGCGACCCTCTGCATCAAGAACTTCGTTTGTGAAGAAAGGCTCATGTTCTTTAGGGACGGGGCCGTGGCAGGGAATCTCTCATAGAAGAAAGTGGTCAGGAACTGAGTGTGTACAAAGTTCTACACATCATAGCGGGCCGATGGACCGCTCTATGTCCGAATGGATGAGATCAAGGCGGAAGTATAAGTTCCCCAAGAAGAGGGAGGCCAGAGGGATCTGGCTGCCACTGCAAAGTTTGATAGCCAAAGGGAACACCAAAGGGTTAATACTCTCAGCAGGGTTGCTGGGGAGAACAAAAATAAAATAAAATAAAGTAACTGACGAAGGCAGCCAAGTATAAGTCGCTGTGGTAGCCCGGCCCAACTGCGGTGTTGCGACTCTCCTTTGTGATGTCGGCCACAACTGGAGATGCGGGGGAGGAAGGGAGTGGCACACTTGCCTCGTGACAGGTCAACCCTTTGCATCTAGAACTGGACGACCCTCTGCATCAAGGACTTCGTCTGTGAAGAAAGGCTCATGTTCTTTAGGGACGGGGCCTGTGGCAGGGAATCTCTCATAGAAGAAAGCGGTCAGGAACTGAGTGTGTACAAAGCTCTACACATCATAGCGGGCCCATGGATCGCTCCATGTCCGAATGGATGAGGTCAAGGCGGAAGTATAAGTTCCCTAAGAAGAGGGGGGCCAGAGGGATCTGGCTGCCGCTGCAAAGTTTGACAGCCAAAGGGAACACCAGAGGGTTAATACTCTCTTCAGGGTTGCTGGGGAGAACAAAAAAAAAGAAGAAGAAGTAACTGACGAAGGCGGCCAAGTACAAGTCGCTGCGGTAGCCCGGCCCAACTACAGAGTTGCGACTCTCCTCTGTGATGTTGCCCACAACTGGTTGCAGGTCCTTGAAGAAATGCTTCAGCCAGAAAGATAAGTGGTTTTGTCCCTCTTGGGCCTCTTCTGGAGTAGTTCCCCAGTCCTAAGATCAGACCAAGAGCCATACTTCCGCGCCTCTCGAAAGGCTCCTTGGAGGGCAGTGACAGCAACTTGTCCTGCAGGAGTCAAGGACGATGGATTGAAGGGGTGATCTCCACGAGTGCTCAAGCGTAGAAAGACTGCAACATCTTCGAGGGTTGGAGTTATCTCCCTCCAAGCCAAAGAAATAAAGTGAGCATCGCGGCTCCAGCGAGAGACAACCATATCAGTGTTGGTCTGTTCTTTGTGCACTGATAACACCCTCGAAATCGAAACGGCATTGTAGAGACGAACATCCCGCAATTGCTGCTCGAACCCACCATCTCTAATGATGTCATCAACCCAGAGGGACCAGCCTGTTGAAGGGCCCGAGTGAGTGCGATAGTGGATGTATGAATGGCGAAAGTCACCACGCTCCACGCAAAACCGCAGCGCAGAGACTGGGTTCACCATGTCAGCATCATCCAAAGCAGCCTCACTAAAAGGAAGCAGAGGCTCCCCCAAAGGAAGGGCATCAGGAACGAATGAGTCAACGGCCTTCCAGAAAGGGTCAGCTAGCCCTCCGAAGTATGAGGCCCTCCTCCATTCAGTAGGGGATGGGTCAGCCTTGTCGGGTAGAAACCTTGTGCTGGCCATAAGGAAGTATAAAGAAAGTAAAGAAGACTCTGGAAAGTGGGGACAAGGAAAAGAAGACAAGGAGACAGAAAGTGTGTTTGGGCGGAAGTGGGGGACCAGTGGACCCAAGGGCGCTATTTATAAAGAAAGTAGCAACAGGGCGTCGACACACTTCCCTAGGCCCATTATGACCCGTCAATCAAGAGAGCAATCCTTTTAAGAGCCGACGCAACCCTTGGGTTACTTGTTGGCGTTATGCACGCGCGGGAAACCAGGAACGTGTCCCCCACTGGGGCAGGGGGCAAATGTAGAGGGTCAGAAATTAAACCCCAAATTAAGTATGGGCCTAAGTACTCAGGTCGCCCCAAAGAGGTGACCAGGAATGAAAAAGGAGCATGGGCTAAAGTCCAAGGGAAGTGGGCCAACAGTGGGCCGGAGTAGGTCCGACCCGCCATGGGTCCAAACAGACTCCACGAAGGAAAATGACCAAGTCAAGTTGCAGCGGGAACACATGAGTTGTAGAGGGAACAGATGCAGCGGGGAAGTTGCTGAGGTACTTTGCCTCAGCACCACCATTCCTAATATCTTTGGCTCCGCCGCCATCTAAAGTTGACGAGGGAAAGAGAAAGCCGAAGCAACTAAGTTGCAGAGGCGATAGTTGTGACGACCAAGTTGCGGAGGCACTTTGTCTTAGCGCTGCCATTCCTAGTATTCTCGGTTCTGTCGCCACATGGAGTTGCTGAGGGAAGGAGAGAACTGAAACAACCAAGTTGCAGAGGCGCCCAAGCTGCACAGGCACTTTGTCGGCGCTGCCATCTCCAATATTGTCAGTTATGCCATTTGAACTTGCCACGGGAAATGACTACCGCAGCAACTACTGCTGCCGCAACCAACTTGCAGAGGGAACATCCCGTCAAGGTGATAGCAGCTTCTGGGAAAAGCTTCCCCTTTGCAAGTAGAGGGTAATGCCTGGCGCTGATAGTAGGACCCAAGGCATTGCTAGCCCAGGGCTGATAGCAGGCCCCAAGACTTACTAGTTGGAGCTGATGGCAGGCCTAGGGTACCAGTTTACCGCGGCGATCCCGCAACGGTGGGAGCAGGGTAGCCCGAGCATAAGGGACTCCCTTTCCATTACCCAGGTCATAGACCTGCCTTAGTCGTACAGGCAGGACTAAGGAAGCCCCTTGGCGTTGGTACTAAGGAACAGCACGGCTGATAGCAGGCTTGGCTGTGGCCTTCGCCGTGGGAAGTTGGGGAGCTTGTGGTTAGGTGGCTAAGGGTGAAGGCTTCGCTGTAGTGAGCACGAACATAGTCGATAGCAGACTAATGGAGTCCTGAGAATGCATGCAGTGGCCAAGCAGAACTAAGAAGGCAAGTGCAGCAGCAAGGTTTACTGCTGCAAGTGAACTTGCTGAGGTTCGAGCTGAGAAGGCAGGTGCAGCAGCAAACGCTCCCGTCGTAATTGCACTTGCTGAGACTCAAGAGGGAGTTGCAGCGCCAAACACTCCCATCACAACTACACTTGCTGAGGCTCAAAAAGGTAGTTGCGGAGGCAAACAGATAGTACACAACACATATAGAAGGACATGTGGCACGTTAAGCCTGGTGGCTTAAGGCAGAATATTCCATGTGATCCTCTAGGACACGTCCTCTCTCTATTTGGGCACTTGTTGTGCTCTTGGTACCAAGGAAAAGCCTATAAATAGGACCCATTTCCCAAGGTTCAACAAGAGGGATTTGGGGGATTTGGGGGAGATGCTGTCTATTTTGGCACTGCCATACATTTCTTCTTGAGCTACTTGCTTCATCCTCACCTAGCTGCACACTCTCCAACTTCCAGACAGTTGCTGCTGCTCATTCTCAAGCCACTTCCACCATTCTTGGACCATTAGCATAGTTTTACCTCTCTAATCACCTTCTCTAACCTCGAACCCCTTTACATTTCTGGCGACTCCGCTGGGAAGGCTGCTTTGTTGATGGTTCATACCCGCAGTGGTTTACACACCTCACTGGAAAAAAAATGGCAGAGGATGAAGTTCAGCTAGGCTCTTCAAATGGCGGAGCAGCACATGCGGAAGACCGTGACCACAGTGTTGTGATTGAGGCAGTTTAGTAACTCCAGGATACGCAGAGGGAGATCCTGGCAGCTTTGAAACTCTCACTGAGGCTGTTATGGCCATGGCTTCTCGACCAGCTCCAGCGCAAGCACCTCTGCCCGTAATAGTCCCAAACCCAGTGCCTAACCTGTTCCCTGAGGTTCGGGCTCCGATCCAGGTGCCTCCGGTGGTACTTCAGGCGAACGGTGCAGCCACTGGTTCATCTACCCAGGAGCAGACTGGACCATTCCGGCCCACTCACTTTTTTACTCTAGCCGATGTACAAGTTATGCTTGAGCAAGAGTGTAGCAAGAAGCAACTCCCATCTCTCCCCGACTCAGATGTGAGGGCCCCATACTCTCAGGAGATATTGACCATGCCATACCCAACTGGGTATATAGTGCCCAAGTTTATTAAGTTTGTTGGGAAACAAGGCAATGCCAGAGAACAGGTGGTGAGGTTCATTGAAACTCTTGGTGTCCATGGCAGTGACCACTTTCTGCACCTTCGGGAGTTCTCCAAGTCCACTTACTGAAAGGGCTTGCAGCTGGTATGTGAACTTGGCTCCCAACTCGATCAAGAGTTGGGAGGAGATAGTGAACAAGTTCTACACGAAGTTCTTCCAAGTCCAAGAGAAAGTTACAACCCTCGCCCTTGGGCGAGATGTCTAAAAGGAGGGCGAAGATATACTGGACTATGTTAAGCGGTTCCAAGATAAGGCTATTGATTGTCATAAACCAGTGGATGAGGCCCATTTAGTCAGCATATGTGTGGAGGGGTATCATACGCGACTACAAAATTTTCTTGGTGAATCATAATCTGCCTACCATTTCAGCCTTGATTGAGGCAGCTTGGAACCTCAGTACCACTGGTCCCTTGCACAGATCTCGTGACAGCCACCGCTACCCTTGCAGTAGCAGAGTTGCTGCGGTAACCTCTGCAGAAGGGAGCCACTCGCAAGGATAGGCGACGTCCTTTCTGAAGAGAAAGAGTTATGAGGACAGAAATCCATGTCCTTGTAGCCTTGAGAATGTTGAGGCTCTGGTTAAAGAATGGGTAGCTGATGGTGAACTTGCCTTGCCTCCAGTTGATGTCCCTTCAACCAAGAAGGACAAAGAAAGCCCGGATTATTGTGTCTATCACAGAACCACCAGACATCCTACTAGGGACCGTTGTACTTTGAAAAGTATCTTTAAAAAGAAAGTTGACGCAAATGAGCCGAAGTTCAAAGATGCTGGTAACCGTGATGTGCGGAAGGACCCTTGTCCTAACCACAAGGAGAAGGGGAAGAATGTACATATATGATTGGCTATCTCGGGCCTGTCCGTGATCAAGTGCATATGGCGTCTTACTATGATGAGTTAGAAGAAATTGCAACCTGCCAGCTCCCTGAGACAGTACCAGAGGATGCTAATGCCCAGACCTTGCAAAACTCTGTTAAGTTTTGTGCCTTCTTTGACCAGTTGGGGCTGAGCCAAGCCGCTAGGTTGAAAGCAACAAAAGCCCTCATAAATATTTTTGAAGTGCACCGTGATGAAGTTGCTGAGGCTAAGGAGTATGTGCCTCGGCGCATCCAGGAAGCTTATGGGGCCATTACTTTTTCAGAGGCAAACAGAGCATACCCATTTCCCTATAATCGTCCTCTTTTTGTCACAGCATACATCAATGATGTAGAGTTCAAGCGTGCTTTTCTTGATGGCGGGGGCGTCCATAAACATCATCACTACTGACACCTTTGCAAAGGCTGGGATCCTTGAGCCCAGGATGGTTCGCCAACACATCACTGTGACGGGTTTTGGCGGCTAGAAAAAAGATACCAAGGGTCATGTGGTCGTGGACTTAGCAGTTGGTGAGATCCGTTCCACAACCAAGTTTCATGTGATTGAAGCGGGCACAAATTGCCACATGATACTTGGTAGAGCTTGGATGCACCGATATGGAGCTATCCCGTCGAGTTATCACCAATGCGAGAAGGCAAAGTTGGGAAAGCGCACAGTAACCATATAAATGCGTCTGAACAGCCATTTGGGGTTAAGGAGGCACACTATTCGGATGCAGTTTTCTTTACTGAGTTGTCAACGGGTGAAACTCCAAGGACCGGTAAAGTTGTAGGAGTAAAATTGCCAAAATGGAAAGGCATTCGGGATGCAGGGGCTACTCAAGAAAGTAATGGCCAGAAGAGAAGCAGTAAGTCCACAAGTCCTCCGCCCAAGATTGTTAAGGTGCGGGAGGGCGGTAATATAGTTACTACCTAAGACGGGTCTTGGAGGGCAGGCTTTATACCTCGGGAGGAAGGCCCTGAAACAAATAAATGTGACGATGACGAGTCCTAAGAAGAGTTGGTGGAGACGCCTGAGCCCACCCCTGAATGCGTGCAAGATAGGCCCAAACCGCAGCAGGAGGTGCTTTCTGAGGTGAACCTCAGCGACTTACCAGGGCAGAGCAAACCCCGTGTTCATCAGCGACACAATGGCTCTAACAGCTAAGGCAAAATTGATAACACTACTGAAGCGGTACAGTGACGTCTTTGCTTGGACATACAATGAGATGCCTGGTCTTGACCCGTCTCTTGTCACCTATCACCTGGATACTTTTCCCATCTCTAAGCTAATAAAGCAGCATGCTCGAAAGTATCACCCTGACCTTGAGGCAAAGATTAAGGAAGAGGTAGAAAAGTTGCCGAGGGCCAAGTTCATTGAGCCTATACAGTACCCAACTTGGCTGGCAAATATTGTGCCTGTGGAGAAGAAAAACGGCCAGATCAGGGTCTGCGTAGACTTTCCCGACTTGAATGAATGAGGCCTGCCCGAAAGATGAGTTTTCATTGCCCTATGTTGACACACTTGTCGATTCTACTACAGGCCATAAGATGTTCTCCTTTATGGATGGGTTCAGTGGTTATAACCAGATCAAAATGGCATCATAAGATGCAAAAAAAAAGGGCATTTAGAACACCCTTGGGAAATTTTTTCTATACGGTGATGCCCTTCGGTTTGAAAAACGCGGGGGCAGCCTACCAACGGGCTATGACTGCAGTGTTTCATGACATGTTGCATCATGAAGTGGAAGTATATGTGGATGATCTGGTAGTCAAGTCTACCGAGGCAAATCGACACCTCTGCGACTTGGAAAAAGTTTTTTAGCGGTGCCGCAAATTCTGCCTAAAGATGAACTCTCTCAAGTGTGCCTTCGGAGTTACCGCTGGCAAGTTCCTTGGCTTTTTTTTACACCGGCGGGGGATTGAAGTAGATGGGGATAAGATTAAATCAATCATGGAGATGCCACCACCACACTCTCAAAAGGCTTTGAAGAATTTCCTAGGCAAAGTGTCATATCTCAGGAGGTTCATTCCAGCCCTTACTGAGATAACATTTTCCTTTAGGACACTGCTGAAAGGGAATCACAAGTTTGAATGGTTGCAAGAACACCAGTAGGCATTTGATATGGTGAAGAAAGCAGTTACAATGATTGCCCTACAACCCAACAAGCCTCTGCTCCTGTACCTGACATCTATACCTCGGTCTATTGGGCCTCTACTTGTCCAAGACGTAGATGGTATTGAGAAGCCAGTCTATTACATCAGTGGCAAAGTCAATGGTGTCGAGTCGCGATATACCCCAATTGAGAGGCATTGTTTAGCCTTAATCTTCACAGCGCGGAAGTTGCGCCACTATTTTTTGGCACACCCGATCCATGCTGTGACCCCGGAGTCATCCGGTCCGCTACTTGCTAAGCAAACCCGCTCTGACTGGAAGAATGGCAAGATGGCTTTTGGCTCTAGCAGAATATGACATCACTTGTGTTACTCCCAAGGCTATTAAGAGCCAAGCACTTGCAGACTTACTGGCCCAATTCCCATCTGGTGAACATGAACCTGCAGAGGCATCTCTACCAAGTGCGGTCCATGTCTCAGCAACTGCAGTTGAGGCTTATTGGGACTTAAAATTTGATGGAGCTTCGGGATCTGGGAAATGCGGAGCTGGCATAACACTAACCAGTGAAGAAGAAGAGAAGTTTCATCTATCATATAAGCTTGATTTTGAATGTTCAAACAACGAGGTTGAATATAAGGCGTTGATACTGGGTCTAATCGCTGCTCAAAAGAAGGGACTCCGCAAGTTGAAAATTTTGGGCGACTCCGAGTTAGTTGTCAGGCAAACAATGGTGATTTTGCCTTAAAGGAGCCTCTGTTGGGCTCATATCGCACCGTGGTTCAAGGGTTGCTCACTCAACTTGATGATGTCGAAATCCAGCATACCCCTCGAACACACACCGTTTCCCCGGTGCCTTGGCTACACTGGGGGCAAAGGTGGATATACCAGATGATAGTATAGCCATCGTCATCGAGAAAAGAACAACACCAGCAGTGTTAGCCGAAGAACATATAAAGCAAGATGCTGAGGGATGGAAAGCAGATATAATCCAACAGAACAGTTGAAAACAGGCCAGGGAACAATCAGACCAGCAGAACTTGCATAATTTCTGCTCCTCAGAGGAGAGTTGTATTTTTGCGATGCCAACAACTTGCTGGCAAGGTGCGTCGGTAGACAAGAAGCAACTTACAGACTTAAGCAGATCCATGCTAAGTCTCGTGGAGATGGAGATATCAGTCTATACCGACGGATACAGAGGCAAGGATATTACTGGCCAGTGATGGAAAAGGAAAGTACTGAGTTGTAGAGGCAATGTACAAAATGCCAATCCCATCCGAAGGAAGAGGAAGCCCATTTCTTAAGCAGTGAAGAAAGGAGGCAGCCATATGTCAACTACCTTGGAAATGGCACACTGCCTGAGAACAAAGCCGATGCAATCAGAGTTAAGAGGCGGGCCCTCCG
Organism: Camellia granthamiana; assembly: GCA_036172215.1. Lineage (NCBI taxonomy): Eukaryota > Viridiplantae > Streptophyta > Magnoliopsida > Ericales > Theaceae > Camellia > Camellia granthamiana. Next base: position 83,321,126 of record CM069907.1, on the reverse strand, counting down.
CTTCTTCCTTGACCAAAGGATGAGGCAAATGAGGTGCCGAGGGAAGCCCACAACATCAAGGAGGGCAGCAATTATATGGACATCTCATTCACCTCGGAAATGATAATAAATTAAAAGTAGACTCTGGCCCCAAGGCCCAAGGAATGGATATAAATACAAGGGCTTCAGATTTGTAAAGGTATGTAAGAATCACTTCTAAAAACTTAGTAAACAAGCTTTCTTGAGTAGAAGAACTGACTTGTCCGTCGGAGTGCTAATTCCGGCACCCCCGACCGGAGTATTTGTATCTTTGCAGGTGACTAGCTGAGGATCATTGGTGTCTTCCAGGATCTGAAGAGTATTTCCAAACCACTTCCCACAATTGGCGCCGTCTGTGGGAATACTCAAACTTATCCATGAAAGACGTGACTGAAGATCCTCCGATAGCCACCGACGAGACCGCACGGAGAGACGACTTCACTCCGGCAAATACGCTCGGAAAGGCAACCGTCGCGCAGCGACGCGCCTCGAACTCTAACTCACCAACGATTTCAACGAAGGAGACGATGCAAGCGACCATAGAACAAGCCAGACAGACCAAACAGAATTTGGACAACATCATCGCTCAGAACGAACGCCTTCGCCGCGATTTGGCCTTAGAAAAAGCAAAGTCCAAACGGGTAGGGCTCAAGGTTCCCGAGCGATTCCCAAGGGTAGGTCCTCAACGACCTCGAGGTCAACAGTACAATGCCGACGGTCACCGCGCCTTAACTGATTACCTTGCGGAAGTGACAGAGGACGCACGTCGCCCAAGAGGCGTACCGCTTGACACCGTACATATGATATACAGCCTGCCGATAGCCCCGACCGTACATGCAATCCAGTCACTTCCAAGCCCCCCGCATCAGCTTACACCAACAAAGCGACCCCGGCTCCGAGAAACGCCAAGCATCACCTTCGACGACTCTGATTTGACCGGCGTAACACTCCCTCACGTAGATCCTCTGGTTGTTACGCTACGCGTAAACAGGTTCACCGTTGAACGCGTCCTTATCGACCAGGGAAGCACTTCAGAAGTTATGTACTATAGAACCTTCATCAAACTCGGGTTCAACGATTCGGATCTGACTCCAGCTCCTTATCCACTATTCGGCTTCAATGCCAACCCGGAGTACCCATTGGGAAAGATCAGTTTACCCGTTCGAGCTGGCTCTAGAACGGTGGATGTGGAATTCTTGGTTGTCAGGCTACCGTCGCCGTACAATCTCATCATGGGGCGATCGTGGTTGCATACCTGCAGGCTGTCCCAAGCACCTACCACCAGCTGCTACGTTTCCCAACGGAACACGGCGTTGAGCAGATCCGTGGCTCTCAACAGTCAGCGCAAGCGTGTTACCTTCTCACCGCCAAGACGCCGAAGGAACTGCAGGTAAACTCCATCGAAGTGCTCGGTCGCGAGATTCTGGATGACGTCGGACGTCAACCAAACGAAAAAGCCACGGAAGGTTTAGACCGGGTTGACATTGATGGAAGCCCGGAAAAGTTTTTATGATCGGCGCCTCTCTGAGCCAGGACGACAGACGGCAGCTGATCACTTTCTTACTCGACAACCTCGACGTCTTTGCGTGGACTCCATACGAGATGCCGGGAATAGACCCGTCAGTCTCACAGCACCATCTCAATGTCGACCCCCGCGGTGCAAGCCGATCATTCAGAAAGGCCGGCGATCCTCCGCCGAACACACCGCCGCCGTTGTAGAAGAAGTTGACAAATTGCTTGACGCCGGGGCAATTAGAGAAGTCACCTACCCCACGTGGCTCTCCAACACAGTGGTGGTGAAAAAGAAGAATGGAACCTGGCGAGTGTGCGTCGATTTCACGGATCTAAACAAAGCTTGCCCCAAAGACTGCTTCCCCTTGCCTAGAATAGACCAACTCGTCGATGCGACGGCACGCCACCGCCGCATGAGTTTCCTCGATGCCTACAGAGGCTACCATCAGATCACCATGAATCCAGATGATCAGGACAAAACTGCATTCCTCACTCCAAGGGGAACCTACTGCTACAGGGTTATGCCTTTTGGACTGAAGAATGCAGGGGCAACTTACCAAAGACTGGTCACCACGATGTTCAAAGAACAGCTCGGACACACTATGGAAGTATACATCGACGACATGGTGGTCAAATCCAAGGAAGAACAAAACCATATAGCCGATCTGGAAAAGACATTCAACAACCTACGCAAATACATAATGAAACTAAACGCTTCCAAATGCGCATTCGGGATCGGCTCCGGCAAATTCCTGGGTTATATTGTCAACCACCGAGGAATCGAAGCCAACCCGAGGCAAGTTACAGCAATTTTGGAACTGAGTTCCCCCCGTTCAGTGAAAGAAGTCCAAAAGTTGATGGGAATGGCTGCTGCACTCAACAGGTTCATCAGCCGATCTACAGATCGCTGCAGACAATTCTTTCAGACTCTACGTCAGGGCAGAGCTTTCGAATGGTCCGCCGAATGCGAAGCAGCTTTTAACGGGCTCAAGACCTACCTCCGGACAGTACCTCTTCTAACAACACCCGCCACCGGTGACCCCCTCATTTTATATCTGGCAGTCTCTGACAGGGCCGTCAGCGCCGTATTATTAAAAGAGGAGGAAGGGCAGCAACAACCAGTGTATTATGTGAGCAAGGCAATGGTGGACGCCAAAACACGCTACCTACCGCTAGAAAAGCTCGTCCTAGCCCTGGTCATGGCAGCAAGAAAACTGATGCATTACTTCCAAGGTCACAGCATTAGGGTGCTAACAGACTATCCCCTCCGATCAGTACTCCGGAATGCAGAAGCATCAGGGCGTGTTTCGAAGTGGGCTCTCGAACTCGGCCAATACGGCATTCAGTTTTTACCCAAAACTGCAATCAAGGGGCAGGTGCTTGCCGACTTTGTTGCCGAATTCACAGGAGGGCTTGCTGACCTCAAGCCTGATGACGTCCAGCCAAAAGCTGAAGTTCAGTCAAAGCCAGATTGGAGAATTTACGTTGGGGACATCTGGCAATTATGCTGTGATGGATCGTCTAACCAACGGGGTAGCGGCACCGGCGTCGTAATTATGTCTCCAGACGGCGCAGTAATTGAGCAGGCCGTCAAGCTCGGCTTCGAAGCATCAAATAATGAAGCCGAATATGAAGCCCTTTTAGCCGGATTGCGGAACGCACATCTGCTCGGCGCGCGGCGGCTGTTGGTGTTTTGCGACTCAAAATTGGTAATCAACCAGCTGAAGGGGGAGTACGCGGCAAGAGACGAGCGTATGGCGGCCTATATGAAAACGGCTAACTCCTTGCTGACAAAATTCGACCATCATGAACTAAACCAAATAACACGCGATCAAAACACACACGCGGATGCCCTAGCTTGCTTAGCCTCCGCCATCAACTCCGAGCTCAAGCGTACCATCGAAGTAGGTTTCGTCCCGGAACCAAGTATCGGCCCCCCGGAGGAAACCCACATCAACATTATAGAATCTGCTCCAAGTTGGAAGGACCCCATTGCTGCATTCCTTTCTTCTGAGCAACTCCCAGAGGACAAAAAAGAAGCACACAAGCTGCGAAACAAGGCCCTGCGGTACTACTTAGATCCACAAGGAGGGCTTTACAAAAAGTCCCTCTCTGGTCCATACTTGGAATGCGTGCACCCGGACAAAGTAGAGGAACTGCTCACTGAGATCCACGAGGGCAGCTGTGGTGCCCATTCGGGGGGACGCTCCCTGGCCCATCGGGCGATAACACAGGGATATTATTGGCCAACGATGAGAAGCGACGCAGAAAATTATGTCAAGAAATGCGAACAATGCCAAAAGTTCTCCCCACTAACCCATCAGCCGGCAGAAGCTTTGAATTCTATCACAAGCCCCTGGCCGTTTGCTCAGTGGGGACTTGATATCATAGGACCATTACCGAGGGCCCCAGGGAACAAGCGATTTCTAATCGTAGCAACAGATTACTTCACAAAGTGGGTTGAAGCGGAGGCTCTAACCCATATACGAGATTTCGACATTAAGCGCTTTGTGTGGAGGAACATCATTACACGATTCGGCATTCCAAGAGCATTGATCTCGGATAATGGTACCCAGTTCGATTGCGGCGTATACCGAGAATTGTGCAGCAAATATGGTATTGAGCCTTACTTCTCTACGCCAGCGTACCCCCAAAGTAACGGCCAAGCGGAAGCTTCAAACAAATCCATCTTGGACGGCATCAAAAAGAGGCTGGAAAGTGCCAAAGGCAGATGGGTTGAAGAGTTGCCAAGTGTACTGTGGGCCCATCGTACAACGCCGAGACGGTCTACCGGAGAAACGCCGTTTGCCCTATGCTTCGGAACCCAGGCAATCTTACCCCTAGGGATCGGTTTACCAACTCTCAGATCACGAGCCTTTGACACAGGCCGAAATGACATGATGCTCGCCCTGGACCTGGTCCTGATAGAAGAACGAAGAGACCGCGCCTTAGCATCCATGGCACGTTATCAGCAGCAGCTCGCTAAGTCATACAATCGGCGAGTACAGTTGCGCCGCTACAGTCCAGGAGAACTGGTCCTGAAGAAGGTACTACTAGCCGACCGGAGGCCGGCCGATGGAAAGCTCGGTCCGAACTGGGACGGCCCCTATCAGATCGAGTCCGTTGTAGGTGTAGGGGCATATCGGCTCTCTGACATGTCAGGAAGAAGCCTGCCACGGCCGTGGAATTCAACAAATCTACGTAAATTTTATCATTGACCCGACCTGTGGGCTTGATACTTGTACACACGTCGTTGTAATGCAAGATTTCGTGTTTTTACATGTTTGAGCTCAACACCTTAAAGCCGAATAAGCCTCCGGATTCGGAGCGCCCTTCGTGGATGTCACGATTGGCCAAAATAAGTCTCCGGATTCGGAGCCCCCTTTGGTGCAAGACACCTTAGGGCCGAATAAGCCTCTGGATTCGGAGCGCCTTTCGTGGATGTCACGATTGGCCAAAATAAGCTTCCGGATTCGGAGCCCCCTTTGGTGCATGACATCTTAGGGCCGAATAAGCCTCCGGATTCGGAGCGCCCTTCGTGGATGTCACGATTGGCCAAAATAAGTCTCCGGATTCGGAGCCCCCTTTGGTGCAAGACACCTTAGGGCCGAATAAGCCTCCGGATTCGGAGCGCCCTTCGTGGATGTCACGATTGGCCAAAATAAGCCTCCGGATTCGGAGCGCCCTTCGTGGATGTCACGATTGGCCAAAATAAGTCTCCGGATTCGGAGCCCCCTTTGGTGCAAGACACCTTAGGGCCGAATAGGCCTCCGGATTCGAAGCCCCCTTTGGTGCATGACATCTTAGGGCCGAATAAGCCTCCGGATTCGGAGCGCCCTTCGTGGATGTCACGATTGGCCAAAATAAGTCTCCGGATTCGGAGCCCCCTTTGGTGCAAGACACCTTAGGGCCGAATAAGCCTCCGGATTCAGAGCGCCCTTCGTGGATGTCACGATTGGCCAAAATAAGTCTCCGGATTCGGAGCCCCCTTTGGTGCAAGACACCTTAGGGCCGAATAAGCCTCCGGATTCGGAGCGCCCTTCGACTGGTTCATATTATAAAGTAATGGAAGCTTATATTACTTTTTTCTCTGTCATTAACAGAAAATGAAGAAGAAGATGGAGACAGCACGTGACCAATTAGCGGAAGCTCTTTACCAAAAAGGATTAGCTATGGCAAAGATTGAATCCATGAAGGTAAAGATTTATTTTCTAGCGTAATGTCTAGTGTACGCTTTTTAAATTCTGCGTAGAAGAAATGGTGATTTTATGGCCCTATCCTTGTCTTTAGGAGCCATAGGGCCTCTAAATGAATGGAAAGATGTCACCGACCTAAAGACAGATGGTAACCAATCCAAGACCAGGAGTCCCTACTATTTAGGACAGTGGCTGGATGCTGGATGTCACCGACCTACTGTCTTTTTGTCCTTAGGCAGATTCACTGACATCCAAGTACCGTTCTTTTCTAGAGCATTCATCTCTTCCATAACTGTTGATTTCCAATTAGGATCATCCAGGGCTTCCTTAATAATTCTAGGAACAAACAGGTTAGATATTTTTGAAGTAAATGCTCTATGACTTTTGGAAAGTTTATCAGAAGATAAATATTTCGCAATGGAATGTTGGGTACATTTTCGAATTCCTTTCCTAATGGCTAGAGGAAGATCACAATCTGTGGGTATAACATTAGGTAAAACCGCTGAAGGAAATGGAGATGAAGTAGAGACAGATGATGAAGGAACCAGATTAGGAATACCTGAACTACTTGAGGGACCTTTTTTAAGAGATTCTGATTGGCTTTGTGGTAGAGTGGTTGGCTAGTCTTTACTTTTTCTTTGAGTGTTTTTCCAAGCATAAACCAAAAACTCAGGTTCGGGAACAGTTTGCTCCAATTGTAGTATTTCTCCCCCTGCTTGTGAGCCTTCTATGTTTGGAGAAGTTGGACTGGGATTTCCTTCGTTCTCCATATCTTGAATACCCTGTTTCTGTTCTTGTTTTCCAGAAAACAAGGGATGGAGATCGAATAGGATTTGGTAAGGGATCCGAAGTTGTCTGCCAAAAATTTTCTTCCTTTTTCTTTTTCTCCCCTTGAAGAGAATTTTTGGTAAAATAGGATTGAGTTTCAAGAAAGGAGACATCCATAATCACCCAAATGTTTTTGTTTGAGGATTATAGCACTTGTAGCCTCTTTTGTTTGGAGCATACCCGATGAAAACACATTTTTCTGCTCTAAGATCAAGTGTGGATCGAATTTGGCTGGGTATGTGAACGAAAATAGTATAGCAAAAAATTTTTGAAGGCAAATCTGAATTAATTTTGCAATCAAGAAAGGTTTTTTTGAAATATTCTAGGGGTGTGACATTGCAAAACCGGGGTAGGCATTCTGTTAATTAAATAAGAGGCTGTCAAAAAGGCATCTCCCCATAGATATTTGGGAACATACATAGAGAACATTATGGTTCAGGCTACTTTCAGTAAATGCTTTTTTTTTTCTTTCGACAATACCATTTTGTTGAGGAGTGTCACAACATATAGATTGATGAAAAATACCTTTTTCCCTAAAAAATTCCCTAGATATTCATTGAAGTACTCTTTTCCATTATCAGCTTGAAAATTACTAATTTTTGAATGAAATTAATTGTCAATCATTTTGTAAAAATCTTGAAACATGTTTTTTACTTCAAATTTGTCTTTCATCAAATAAACCTAGCAAAGCCAAGTGTGATCATCTATAAAAGTTACAAACCACTTTACACCAGTCATGGTGGTAACCTTGGAGAAACCCCACATCACTATGAATTAAGTAGAATGGTTTAGACGCACGGTAGGGTTTTGTAAGATAAGTAGTTTGATGGCTTTTAGATAAATAACAACTTTCACATTGAAAAGACGAGCAATCCAAATTTTTAAACAAGTTAGGAAACAAATGTTTAAGATATGAAAAACTAGGATGTCCTAGTGTAAAATGCCAAAGCATTATTTGCTCGCGAGCCGAAAGTGAACTAATACTACAACCATAGCCTTGAGTTGTTTTATTGCTGGATATGTCATCATAAAAGTAGTAAAGACCATTGACCATTCTAGCACTGCCAATCAACCTCCCCAAGTTTCGGTCCTGAAATTCACAATGAGAGTCAAAGAAAACAACACGAAAGTGAGAGTTTTTGGATAATTTACTGGCAAACAACAACTTGCAGGCCAGTTTAGGAACATGAAGGACAGAGTGAAGAGTAATATTGTAACAACCCTCATTCTTGACTTGGCTACACTTGCATACACCTATGTATGATCTTGTCTTGATGTGTTATGAATCTCATTGATCTTGTTTCGACTTGCCATGTTTAAGTATTGCTTGCTTGATTTTGATCCTTGCTCGGTTGTGGCCGAGATCACCTTGAGCATTAGTTCACTTTTGAGCTTTTGTACTTAGAATCGTTTTGGAACCTTGGTTGACCACCACCTTGACCTCGGCATGTTCGCCGAGATGTCACTCTTTGGGCCGACGAGCTTAGAGCAGAGGCCGAGATGTTTTGCATTAGTAACCCCCTGTCCCTGGGGCAGGCATGACCTAGGCCGAGATGTGGCACACCCAGGCCAAGGTGTGGTACAGCTTAGTCAAGTGTCGTCCTCCCTAGCCGACGTCTTTGTTATCCAGTTTGCCGAGGACTTGACCTTGGCCGATGTCCTTGATTGCCGACACGCTTCGCCTCAGCGTGTTGTGTACGCTTTGTCAGAGACTTGTCTTGTCAATCAGTCACCTTTTGGGCTGAGCCAACCCGGTGACGACACGTGTCCGAGCTGAAGCTTTTAGCAGCCGACAGCCTTAGAGACAAATCATTTTGTCTCAATCTTTGTTTTGTTTTAGAGAGAGAAGCTCTCAAGTTTGAAGGAAGAACTCTAGAGAGAGAAGTGGAGTTCGAGCTTGATCTTGGAAGATCAAACCGTTAGATTTGAGCCTTGAGGTGAGATCCTTGCTCTAATTGATTTGTTCTTATTGGTTATCAAGCTGCATTGCATGATTGAGTTTGTTTTGCATGCCATGCAACGATTTGAAGTTGGTTTTGAATGAAAAAGATGATATTCATGTGTTCTTGAATAAAGTCTTGTTTTGATCCGAAAGTTTGGAACAAGAGCTATGTTTTTGTGTTTGTTCTTGCATGTTCTTCTTGGTTGGGTACCCAAGTCCACGTTTTTAAACTCTTAGCATGAAAACCCCAGATTTCGTATAAATAAGCTAAGATTTCAGCATGCATGATCTTGATGATCTTGTTCTTCATGTCCCTTGAAAGGAAACTCAGGCTTTTCCTAACTTTGCTTTGATCGAGGCCATCGAGTCCGCACCTCGGCGGGGAGGTGTAGGACCTCGGCTATACCTGGATGGTACCCAGTGTGTTTCCCAGAGATGGGAAATAATGTTTGACTCTTAGCATGTTTTGCTTACTTTTGACTTGGATCCGGTGGGAGTGCCGAGATCATTGCATGTATGTAAAGCTCGTTTTGAGAGTATGATTTGCCATGTGATTGTAGGACTTTGATCTTTGCCTTGAGCCTACACCTGAAGACCGAGGTGAGTGGTGCTTTTAATAAAGCTATGTTATAAAGCTTTTGATAAATCTTGTTTGTTTCGCTTGATAAAAGTATTTGCTACGCATGAATGACTAGCCTATTTTGATGTGATGAATATGAGCTTGTTTGATGGTATTCTTGAAAGTCCCTTGTGCTGGAGGACGTTAAACTTTCGCAGCACCAAGAGTTAAAAAGGGTAAGTATGAGCTTGTCTTGATGATGTCCTTGTAATGAGTTTGAGCCTTGTTTTGATATCCTTAGAAAGTCCCTTGTACTGGAGGACTCTAAACTTTCGCAGTACCATCTTGTTAAAAAGGATACGGTCCTTTCTTGAAAAGATAAGGGTTAAAGCGGGCTACGGGCCTAAGTAACACCAGTCCCTTGTGCTAGAGGACTTTAAACTTTCGCAGCACCGCTTGGTGAAAAAGGGCTGCGGGCCTGAGTCACATAAGATGGTCAAAAGGGGCTACGGGCCTAAGTGACATGAGATAGTGAAAAAGGGCTACGGGCCTAAGTCACATAAGCAACAGGTTTGGTAAGATTGTGCTTGATGAATATGGTTCACCCCCTTGACTTGATACAGCTTGTTATGAATTGCCTGGAGGAGGACCTCGGCTACTACTTGTATGATCTCGGAAATGCTTTGACTTGTAAGACTTGCTAGATGAATACGGTTCATCTCTTGATTTGATATAACTTGCTATGTTTTGCTTCGGATGGAACCTCGGCTAACACTTGAATGGTTTGGTATGCTTTGTTTTGAAAGACTTCGGCTATTATTCATGCAAACCTTTATTTCTAGTACCATTCACTGAGTTCCCAAGCTCACCCCTCTCTATATATATGTAGGTGATGAGCAGGGCGGCGACGACGCCTAGAAGTACTTGTAAAGCTTGTTTTGGGATTTTTGCATATATCGGCCTTGTTTTGTGATTACCTCGGCATTGTGTATTTACGTCGGCAGATCTTGAAAATCATGCTTCTTTGCTTGTAATCGTTGTATTTTGTATATGTCGGCTGAGAAGCCTTTTGATCAGGATGTAACTTGACTTTTGTTTTGTTAGCTGCCGAAGTGCAGTCATGTTCTGTATGTCATCACATTTGATCTATGCACTGCTCTTATGGACCATTTATATTTGATTTATTGCTTCCGCACTTGTAAGCCCCATATGTTATACTCTGCTGTGTGTGAACTTTTGTAAGAGGCCTTTGGTGAATCTCGGATTTACTGGCCATCTCGGCACCAAACTACTAGGGGCGGTTTGGGGTCGTGACAAATATTTTCTAAAATTTTTATTTGAACTTTTCCTACAATGGGTGAGAAATTGCCATCAGCAATCCTAACTCTTTCACTTTCAGAATAAAATAAATAAGTATTGAATAAAGAAGAGAAAGAAGTCATGTGATCAGATGCCCCCGAATGTACATTTGGATGGACTGAAACCAACGCAAGAAATTATCACCATTGAGTTTAATGCTGGTGATTTGCACCGAGTGAGAATCAATGTTGGAGACATGTTTCTCAATGTTTTTCGGTGAAACGATAACAGTGGATTCAGATGTGGTTTCTGATATGGTGAAGGACAACTTGCTGGTTCTAGGATTTCCTCAGAAGGGTCAGAGAATAAGTCCTCAGCTTTGATACCATGAAAGCTAGAAAGAACAATATTTCTTATTCTCATATTTAAACAATGTACATAGCACCTCTATTTATAGGAGATACAAGGCATAAAATTAGGAATTGATTAGCTACTAATTAGCTACTGATTCTGAGGACTGATTAGCTACTATTTAGCTACTAATTTTGATCCTAATAAACTTTCCTATTCTATAGTATTGACTAAATCTAAATGTTTACAGTTGTGATATCCAAAAGAATTCAGCCATATCCTGGAAGAATTATTTTCTTTCCATTTCCAATATTGAATATAGTTGATATTTGTTAGTTTTCCTTTTCTCGGCTTCTGTGGCGCATATTGTTCGTCATGCTATGCTTTTTAAGGGGTAAGTGTTTTAGTGCCATAAAAGGGGATTTACAATGAAGCTCGTGACATGCCAAAGGCAATACCCCCTCGAAAAGAGAGCTTACGCCTAGCCTGCAGAACAATTAAACCTCAGCCATTGGCATTTTAGGATAGAAATTTGTGTGCTTTGCAAATCCTTAGAGCCTGGGGTCAAGAGAAAATTGAGAAACTAATTGGCATGAGTAGTATTTTATTTTTGAGTTACTGCTTATGTCTACAAATTGGCTTTCATACTTAACCCAAAAAAAAAAGAAAAAGAAAAGAAAAAACAAGAATAGGGTTAAGTTAGTAGTTTATTGGTGGTAGTTGCTACATAATTGATGTCTGTTGGGCTATATATAATAAATCCACGTGTTTTTTGGGAGATAAATGTAGACCTTTTTTTATTCACTGGCAACTGAGCAGCGAGTGGTAACACAAGTGATGAAGACTAAAGAATTCCTCAACTGAACAGTGTGTCAACAACCAGGTAATCTCAGTTGTCACTCAATAATTCCTTCACTTACATTGCTGCCATTGCTTGGAAATGGAGACTAAATTGGGCGCAGGTTTTTTTTTGGTTTTTATTTTTTTCATTTATCCTTTTCGATGTTGTGACGCAAAGCGTCATTCTTTGGAAGCTGACATGGGCATGGAGATAGAAGGTGATGGGCGTGCCCGCATATCTTCAACTCGATCTGGAAGCAGATCTCGTCTTGCCTCCTGCACCAGCTGGTAGAGTCGACAACCAGGTAATTTCTAATCGCAGTTGTTACTCAAGAATAAATTCACTTACATTGCTACAATTTCTTGGAAATGGATATCGTATTTCATGAGTAAAAGATCAAAATTATTCTGTTGACACGGCTTCTACATGTTCCAATTAGTATGGTGTTAGAATTGTATGATGCACGATTCGATTCATACAATTTAATATGAGTTTCAACCAAAATTATTTGAATTGTGTTGTTTGAAAATTGGGTGTCCTGTTGAATTGAGAATTGAGTAGTTCGTCTATGTTTTTGTTTACATAATGTATTGCAATGACGCCTTTTTCTGTTACTCTACGATGAAACAAAAATAGGGCAATTGCTTATGCTGATATACGTGGTTATATATAATTTATTTATATTGATACTATGTAGTATTTGACTTTGATTGCTACAGTGTTCCCACATGTGTGAGGTTTGGAAATTCCTTTCCAATAATTCGGGCTGTATTTGATAAGCATCCTGCGGATCTTGTATGAGAAGGAAATAAGAAATGGAAAAAAAAAAAAAACTTTGTTTATAGTTTCATGTGGAAAAAACATGCAAAGAGCAAACTGCTAATACATGTATTATCTTATGCAATTTTATCTTTTCTTTTGTGGAAATTTTGTTGGAATTTTGTATTTCGTTTGTTGTGACGGGTTATAGAAACCAAAAACTCACTTTTCGTAGTTTTTAGATAATTAGAGATTGACAATTCCAACTTCCTTTACTTCATTCAAAAAGTTGTTCAGAATAATTGATCAGAATTATTTTGAGGAACCGGTTTGTGCATATTATTCAAAATAATTTTACTTTTAGGAGCAGTTAGTTTTTCGTTTGTATTTTTTTTTTTTTTTCCTTTGTGTTTTTGGCGCTAACCCCTTGCAGGCAATGACACATATAGACATGGTTAGTCATTTAAGGTAATCTCCTATACTTTTTGATTTTATTTTTTACATTCAGGACAATGCATCGTTTAGGTTGGGGGCAGAAAATACTTATTTTGAGAAGAATTTATATATTTGCTTGCTACTATGAGTTAGTTGTTTTGTTTTTTTTTGTTTTAAAAGTTAGTGCTCATGGTAATCTTTTGTTCTATACATTGGGTGATTGGGCATACTTGCGGTATTTTATTGCTTTAACTCGAGAATTGTGTTGAAGTTTGATATGCTAGCTACTTTGTTACAGCATTCCATGTGTTCATATTTGGAAATCATTGCACTACACTTCTGCCACATGAATATGATTTTTAGTTGATAAGTGGATATGACTTGAAAATCTTGAAGAATGATAGTGGAGACTTTTAACCCTGTGAGTTTTGTGCCAATCATTTATTGGAGAGTTATTATACATCTACTCTTAATTTTTCTTTGGAAACGCATTAATTTATTGTTTAGTCTCATTATTTTTTCATTTTTGGTTGAATGCTTAGAATAAATCAATTTGTTATCATACTTTTACTCCCTCGAGGACAATGCATCGTTCAGGTTGGGGGGAGAAAATACTTATCTTGAGAAGAATTTATATGTTGCTTGCTACAATGAGTTAGTTGTTTTGTTTAAAAAAAAAAAGTGCGCACGGTAATCTTTTGTTCTGTGCATTGAGTAATTCGGCATACTTGTAGTATTTTATTGCTTTAACTCAAGAAATTGTGTTGAAGTTTGATATGTCAGCTACTTTGTTAAAGTATTCCATGTGTTCGTATTTGGAAATCATTGCACTGCACTTTAGCCACATGAATATGATTTTTAGTTGATAAGTGGATATGACTTGAAAATCTTGAAGAATGGTAGTGGAGACTTTTGAGCCTATGAGTTTTGTGCTAATCTTTTATTGGAGGGTTGTGATACATCTACTCTTAATTTTCTTTGGAAGCGCATTAATTTGTTGTTTAGTCTCATTATTTCTTAATTTTGGTTGAATGTTGAGGATAAATCAATTTGTTACCATACTTTTATTCCCTTGAGATCATGAATTGAGAGATGATTTTAGGCCATCTTTGTTTCATTGAGCTTTTATGTTAGCCTTTCTTTGTTTAACCCCACAACCCATACTTTCTTTTCAATTTTGTAGATATGTTGGGTAAGTTGAGTTTGGCAATGGCAAATTTGTTTGAAAAAAAAAAAAGTAAAAAAAGGAGAGGTGGTGGAAAAAAAGAAGAAGAAATAAATTGTGTTCAACCCGGGGGGGGGAACGAAAAGGAAAAAAAAAGCAGGAGGAAGTTGAAAAAAACAAAAAAAAGTAACAAAAAGAGCAAAACATTTGGAATAACGCTCTAACTGTATTTATTTTTATGCCAATAATCTCTCAGATTAGAGCTTATTTTTATGCCAATAATGTCTCAGACATCCATTTTTTTATTCAACTTTGCGTTTTTATTATTTTTTCGTAATTCCTCGACCCAAACATTACAACCAAATAAAAGTCCTATTTGATCTTGAGAGTGGTATAGTTTACAAGTGGACATGATGGATAGGCATGATGGTATGGTAATTTTAATTCTCAGTATATGGTATAGTTTACAAGTGGACATGATGGATAGGCGTGATGGTATGGTAATTTTAATTCTCAGTATATGGTATAGTTTACAAGTGGACATGATGGATAGGCATGATGGTATGGTAATTTTAATTCTCAGTATATGGTATTCCATTCATGAGACTATTTATTTATTCTTTCATTATAGCGTTTTTCCAAAAAATTTGTATGCGGGATATTTTGCCGTTGATTTACATTATTCTACTCGCATATATTAAGAGTAATTTTCACACCATATTCTGAGTGATTTATTTGTTGAATGCAATAACTGGTGAGATTTGAGTTGAAGCATGTTTCAGAAAGAGATTTGGGTTATATTTCACTTCAAGGCTAAGGTTGTGTTTGTGTTGGCTAAACTTTTTCACACACTCCAAATTCTGAATGTCATGAGATATTTTTACTTGCTGCTAGTGTCTTGAACTTTGATTGATTATTTTGTTAAGATTGTGAAATTCATGACTTGTTCTTTAACATTAGCATGAGAACAAAAGAAATCTTTTGAGTAAACAAATTTTTTGACGTTTGTGGGTAATATCTCTGGAAATTTTAATTCTCAGTATTTGATATTCCATTCATTAGACTATTTATTTATTCTTTCATATTAGCGTTTTTCAAAAAAATTAGTATGCGGGATATTTTGCCTTTGATTTACAATGTTCTACTCGCATATATTGAGAGCAATTTTTGCACCATATTCTGAGTGATTTATTTGTTGAGTGCAATAACTTGTGAGATTTGAGTCGAAGCATGTTTCAAAAAGAGATTTGGGTTATATTTCACTTTAAGGCTAAGGTTGTGTCTGTGTTTGCTAAACTTTTTTCACACACTCCAAATTTTGAATGTCATGAGATATCTTTATTTGCTGCTAGTGTGTTGAACTTTGATTGATTACTTGTTAAGGTTGTGAAATTCATGGCTGGTTCTTTAACTTTGGCATGAGAATGAAAGAAATCCCTTTAGTAAAGAAATTTTTGGATGTTTGTGGGTAACATCTTTGGAAACCCTCACGAGACTTTTACTCGTCCACGAGGGGTAACCTATTGGATTAAGGGCTTGTTGCATGTGCTAAATTCAATCGTGATTTCTTGCAGAAGGGGTTTAGAGTTGTTGCTTTTATTTTACTTTTTGATTTTATTTTAGTCACCCTAATTGCTAGGTTCTAGCAATAAAGCTGGTTGGGAGGTGTGATGAATGCTTAAAATTACATAGTTGTTCTATGAATTTTGGATATTATATTCGTTCTCTCAATTTGTATTTAATTGTGATTTAATGAATTTAATTTAAATTTGTAAAAAAGCTACATTTGAGCCTTCAACAATATCAATTGCTCAACAAGGCCCATAAGACTCGGTATGCTTCTAAATCATCTCATAAAGGATAATATTTCTATTGCCTAAAGGCAGGATTGCTTTTCATCTCACTCTACAGATGCTATCTCAATTTGTCCATCTCCCTCTCTCTCTTTCTCTCTCTCATGGCGATTTCAAGGTCCCGAACCAAAACCCTAAGTTTTCCCCCTTTTTTTCTAGATTGGAACTTGGAAGATCTTCACCATTCTTAGAAAAAGTTAGAACTTTGTTTTTTTTTCGTTCTTCTTAGCAGACCGTTACCTCTCTCACCATTCTTGGGATTTTGGTGAATGGTTTGGTTATTTCTCCTATGTATCTAGCTATTGTCTATGCTTTCATTTTTTTTCTTATGTTAGTTTGAAGGGCATCCCCTGCCCTAGTTTGGTTTCAGTGAGTAATGTGAAGCAGTACACTTGAGAACTAATATTAATAAGACTTGTACTAATATGCACTTTTACAACTTATATTAATAAGAATTATTTATGATGACATTGACTCAGAATTTTCATTATATCTATAGGTGTCCCTTGTGGTATGGTTTCTATAGGACAAAATGATATGTTTATAGATGTAATTATGCATTGGCTTCTGGATATTATGCCTTACTTTCACTGTTTTATGGGTATTAAGTGCCATTGTTTGTATTTATTTTGTGGTTCACATGCTTTAATACATTATTTTGTGTTTGAAGAATATAAAGTCCTATTTATTGTGTACAGAGGATGGTTAGTGATTTTTATATATTGCCAGCTAAATCAGTCATTCCTTCAGAGAATGAGTGGTTCTTCTTTTCTTCTCGTGGAAGGAAGTACCCAAATGGCTCACAAAGTAAGAGAGCAACTGAATCTGGCTATTGGAAAGCCACTGGGAAAGAACGAAATGTGAAGTTAGGATCTAATTTGATTGGCACAAAAAGGACACTGGTGTTCCACACCGGTCGTGCACCAAAAGGGGAGTGGACAAAATAGATAATGCATGAGTGTTGTATGAATGGAAATCCTCAGGTGGTGGTGTTAATACTTTTTGACAATATTTTATATTCTCATAGATGGTTTGGTTATTTCACCTATGTAGTGTATCTTAGGCATGAATTAGTTTTTACTTTTAATTAGTACATGGGCAAAATTATAATTCTATTAGATGGAGTAAACAACACTAGTCATTATTATTATTATTATTATTATTATTATTATTATTATTATTATTATTATTATTTATTTGAATAACTAAACTATTTTCAGCAGCAAAGAGTAGACACAAATATTGCAGATGGCTGTGATGCTCTGAATCTGGGTGTGGCTGCTGATAGCCTTTGGTTGTTTTTATTTGTGGTGTTTGGCTTGGGGTTTGATCTTGTAGTTGAAGGTTGGTAATGGTGAAGATTGCATACCTCGTAATGGACGATGGAATTTTAACAAGGTATTCCCTTGGTTTCGTTATAATAATGGAAGAGAAGTGTTCCAACTTTAGGTGGAGGGTTGCAGAAATTGATAATTCTTTTACATTCCCTATTTTGCTTAAATTCAGCAACTTTGTGAACTAATTTGGCAGTTACTTGTTCTTGTTTTATTCTTTTAAAGCAACTCTTCACCCCCATCCGAATAGAACGGTGGGAAGTTGTCAACTTCTCTGCTCATTGTGATACAAGTCATCTTTCCCGAGAACTTATTAACTGTGGAAGGAACAAGGGCCTTGTAAGTACCCTGTATTTGTTTCTATGATGGGTATTATTGTTTCAAACAAGCTTTGCTTGATATAATTAATTGTTTTCTTTACATTCAGAATATTCCTTTTTGTCTTGAAGGAAGAACATTAGAATCCTTGATTTTTTTTATTTTTTTACTATAATGCGATGTTGGTTGTAGGCATCAGGCTCAGGATAAGCGGGTTTGTGCTTGCTTCATGATCCAAGCATCATAGTTTTTGTGTGGCTGCTGTTTTGACAAGTTTCTGGTTATGCACTAGACTTGTTTGTGGCAAGGTCTCAGAGAGGGATTTTGGGATTTTGGAATTGTTTTGTTTGTACTTAGCTCTTGTAAGTGTTGAATAGATTTGGGTCATCCATTTTTGTGGGGCCCAAAAATGGGTTACCCAGATCTGTTTGGGTCATCCATTTTTGTGGGGCCCAAAAATGGGTTACCCAGATCTGTTTGTGACATGGCCTCTTCGGATTTTTGATCTTTGGATCTGTTGTCTTTTAAAATGAGGCCTTTGGCTGTCCTGTTTGTGTTTCTTCCTCTGTTTGGTTGGTTGATTGATTAAATCTGTGTCAACAATCTTGAGATATAAATGTTAGTTTAATGTGTGCAGGAGGTAAATAAGATGTGGGCAGGTTTTAGGTTATTACAGACAGGCACGATATCTACTAGAGATGAGCTCTTTTTTTGACTCTTGTGCATCTAGATATTTGTAACACTATTTGATATGAATCTATTTCTTGTTGGATTTCATTTGGTATTTAAAAATGGCATTCTTAATGGATAGGATGTGCTCTTTCAAGTTCATTGGTTGACAGCGATGCTAACCAATTTCTTATTCTCTATGGCAAGAGACTCCATGTGAGCTACTAAGGTATTTGGTCTCATGTCTTGCATTTTATGAAAT
This sequence comes from Camellia granthamiana, assembly GCA_036172215.1. Classification (NCBI taxonomy): domain Eukaryota; kingdom Viridiplantae; phylum Streptophyta; class Magnoliopsida; order Ericales; family Theaceae; genus Camellia; species Camellia granthamiana. Next base: position 83,302,785 of record CM069907.1, on the reverse strand, counting down.
ATCCATGTTGGCATGTCACATGTTGTATCCTATCTTTGTTTGTGCTTGTGTCCTTGCCTCTTAGCTCTACTGTTAATCATTTTTTTACTAGTTTCAGTTTCATCAATGCAGCAGATTCTGACGCTGTATCTACTGAATGGGAAGTTGAGAGTGATGATGAAAGTGAGGAAGAATCTGAATGTAAGTTTCTTAAAACCAGAATGTGGCAGATCCTGTGCACTTTCTTATTGGCTATTCCCCCTTTGTAGTTTTATTTATTTGAATATTAGATATACTTTCCTTTCATTCAGCTCCACTTCTATCTTCATTACCTTCTTCCAGGTCTTATTTAAAATTTATCCTGTTGACTTGTAATTTTTCTTTTGAATTCCACTGCATGTTGTATGCTTTCCAAATTATTTTGAAGCCTTCTTTGGGTGCATTAGTATTTGGCATTAGCACAAATGCACCTGAAGCTTCATTTGTTGTTTTCTCGTATCTTTGTGTTAGTAAAACAAATATAACTATAAAGATGTGATGCCTGGGTTGCAAATTGTTCTTTTTCTTACTGGTTTTCTGTTTTATCAGTTCAGCTGACTTGTGACTTTTTGCATATTATTGTCCTTATGGTTTTGGTTCCACTTCCTGATATAATTTATGGTATTTGCTGTGTGGTGTCTTAGTTTCTTTTGTGAAGATACTCTAATTTTACTTTATTTTGCTTTAATGTCAAGGGTAAGAAATGCTTCTTTGAAGTTATAATTAATCGTAAAAATAAAAATAAAATTCAGTTTATTATTTATGTTTTGTTGTAATAGTTCATAAAAGCTCTGCAAGAGGATCCGTCAGCGTTAAAAATACTCACTCAAAGTTGAACTTTACTCATTTCCTCACCTGCAGAATTTTCTTCTTCAAGCTATTTCTCTTAACTGCCATCTTCAATTTTTTGTTTGCCCTAGGTGGGTTAACAACTTTGGTTGACATGCCTCTTAACAGTTTTCCATCTACAGTTTCTAAAGAAACTTTTGAACTCAAGGTATGGATGGTTGAACTCAACTTTGGTTGACATGTCTCTTAGCTTCACTTTTTAATTAGGTAGTTAGAAACTTAGCTTCGCTTTCATATTCTTATTGTACAAAAACTTGACCAACTATTGCATTTTCTTGTTATCTTTTCTCCATCTACATAACAGATCAAGGCTGCAGCAAAGAGGATCTATGTTGATGTTGGTATGCTCTTAGAACTATATATGAGAAATCTCATATTTTAATCACTTGTTTTAATCATAGTAAGGCTGTGCTGCAATGTTAGTAAATAGACTTGTAGGAACAAACGGGACCTCGATTGGATCTCCGGTTAGAAAATTAGGAGGAAAATTGTAAAACAAAAGACTTAAAATGCCCGTTCAGGGGCCGAAATTTTGAAATGACCACCGAAACTTGGCACGGACAGCCTTTTGAAGCCTAAATAGACTTGTAGGAAATAACGGGACATGTATTGGATCTCCGGTTAGAAAATTAGAAGGAAAGTGTTAAAACACAAGACTAAAAAGCCCCGTTCGGGGGCCGAAATTGCGAAATGACCACCAAAACTTGGCACGGACAGCTTTTTCAAGCCTAAACATACTTGTAGGAACAAACTGGGACCTCGATTGCATTTCCGGTTAAAAAATTAGAAGGAAAAATGTAAAACACAAGGCTAAAAAAGCCCGTTCGGGGGCTGAAATTTCGAAATGACTACCGAAACCACCGAAAGATGGCACGGACAACCTTTTGCAGCCTAAATAGACTTGTAGGAACAAACGGACCTCTATTGGATCTCCGATTAGAAAATTAGAAGGAAAGCTGTAAAACACAAGACTAAAAAGGCCCGTTCAAGGGCCGAAATTGCAAAATGACCACCGAAACTTGGCACGGACAGCTTTTTCAAGCCTAAACAGACTTGTAGGAACAAACAGGACCTTGATTGCATTTCCGGTTAAAAAATTATAAGGAAAAATGTAAAACACAAGGCTTAAAAGACCCGTTCAGGGGCCGAAATTTCGAAATGACCACTAAAACCACCGAAACTTGGCACGGATAGCCTTTTGAAGCCTAAATAGACTTGTAGGAACAAACGGGACCTCTATTGGATCTCCGGTTAGAAAATTAGAAGGAAAATTGTAAAACACAAGACTAAAAAGGCCTGTTCGGGGACCGAAATTGCGAAATGACCACCGAAACTACCGAAACTTGGCGCGGATAGATTTTTCAAGCCTAAATAGACTTGTAGGAACAAACGGGACCTCGATTGGATCCCCGGTTAGAAAATTAAAAGGAAAATTGTAAAACACAAGACTTAAAATGCCCATTCAGGGGCCGAAATTGCGAAATGACCACCGAAACTTGGCACGGACAGCTTGTTCAAGCCTAAATAGACTTCTAGGAACAAACGGGACCTTGATTGGATCTTCGGTTAGAAAATTAGAAGGAAAATTGTAAAACACAAGACTTAAAATGCCCGTTCGGGAGCCGAAATTGCGAAATGACCACTGAAACCACCGAAAGTTGGCACGGACAGCTTGTTCAAGCCTAAATAGACTTGTAGGAACAAACGGGACCTTGATTGGATCCCCGGTTAGAAAATTAGAAGGAAAATTGTAAAACAAAAGACTTAAAAGTCCCATTCGAGGGCCGAAATTGCGAAATGACCACTGAAACCACCGAAACTTGGCACGGACAGCTTGTTCAAACCTAAATAGACTTGCAGGAACAAACGGGACCTCGATTGGATTTCTGGTTAGAAAATTACAAGAAAAAATGTAGAACACAAGATTTAAAATGCCCGTTCGGGGGCCGAAATTTCGAAATGACCACCGAAACTTATCACGGACAGCCTTTTGAAGTCTAAATAGACTTGTAGAAACAAACGGGACCTGTATTGGATCTCCGGTTAGAAAATTAAAAGGAAAATTGTAAAACACAAGACTTAAAAGGCCTATTCGATGGCTGAAATTGCAAAATGACCACCGAAACCACCAAAACTTGGCACGAACAGCTTGTTCAAACTTAAATAGACTTGTAGGAAAAAACGGGACCTCGATTGGATTTCCAGTTAGAAAATTACAAGGAAAAATGTAAAACACAAGACTTAAAAGGCCCGTTCGGGGCCGAAATTTCAAAATGACCACCGAAACTTGGCATGGACAACCTTTTGAAGCCTAAATAGACTTGTAGGAACAAACAGACCTCTATTGGATCTCCAGTTAGAAAATTAGAAGGAAAGTTGTAAAACACAAGACTAAAAAGGCCCGTTCGGGGGCCGAAATTGCGAAACAACCACCGAAACTTGGCACGGACAGCTTTTTCAATCTTAAACAGACTTGTAGGAACAAACGGGACCTTGATTGCATTTCCAGTTAAAAAATTATAAGGAAAAATGTAAAACACAAGGCTTAAAAGACCCGTTCAGGGGCCGAAATTTCGAAATGACCCCTGAAACCACCGAAACTTGCACGGATAGCCTTTTGAAGCCTAAATAGACTTATAAGAACAAACGGGACCTCTATTGGATCTCCGATTAGAAAATTAGAAGGAAAATTGTAAAACACAAGACTAAAAAGTCCTGTTCGGGGGCCAAAATTGCGAAATGACCACCGAAACTACCGAAACTTGGCGCGGACAGCTTTTTCAAGCCTAAATAGACTTGTAGGAACAAACGGGACCTCGATTGAATCCCCGGTTAGAAAATTAGAAGGAAAATTGTAAAACACAAGACTTAAAATGCCCGTTCAGGGGCCGAAATTGCGAAATGACCACCGAAACTTGGCACGGACAGCTTGTTCAAGCCTAAATTAACTTGTAGGAACAAACGGGACCTCGATTGGATCTTCGGTTAGAAAATTAGAAGGAAAATTGTAAAACACAAGACTTAAAATGCCCGTTCGGGAGCCGAAATTGCGAAATGACCACTGAAACCACCGAAAGTTGGCACGGACAGCTTCTTCAAGCCTAAATAGACTTGTAGGAACAAACGGGACCTTGATTGGATCCCCGGTTAGAAAATTAGAAGGAAAATTGTAAAACACAAGAATTAAAAGTCCCGTTCGGAGGCCGAAATTGCGAAATGACCACCGAAACCACCGAAACTTGGCACGAACAGCTTGTTCAAACCTAAATAGACTTGTACGAACAAACAGGACCTCGATTGGATTTCCGGTTAGAAAATTACAAGAAAAAATGTAAAACACAAGACTTAAAATACCCGTTCGAGGGCCGAAATTTCGAAATGACCACCGAAACTTGGCACGGACAGCCTTTTGAAGCCTAAATAGACTTGTAGGAACAAACGGGACCTCTATTGAATCTCTTGTTAGAAAATTAGAAGGAAAATTATAAAACACAAACTTAAAAGGCGTGTTCGAGGGCTGAAATTGCGAAATGACCACCGAAACCACCAAAACTTGGCATGGACAACTTGTTTAAACTTAAATAGACTTGTAGGAACAAACAGGACCTCGATTGGATTTCCGGTTAGAAAGTTACAAGAAAAAATGTAAAACACAAGACTTAAAAGGCATGTTCGGGGGCCGAAATTGCAAAATGACCATTGAAACCATCGAAACTTGGCACGGGCAACTTGTTCAAGCCTAAATAGACTTGTATGAGCATGCAGCACCCGATTAGACTTCCCGTTACAAAATTAAAATCAAAATTGTGAAATTCATATCGATTTTTTTTTTTTGTCAACCTAATATTGTTTTTTGTTTTTTCATGTGATAGATTGGCAATGGTGGAAAACAGTTCGGGCTGCATCAGAAGATTTGATTGTGTTTTTGGAAATATTTTGACATAGGATTTTGGTAACTGATTTATGGATTAAATGTTTAGCATCAAAATATTTAGTTTTGTGTTTTTGAAAATATTTTGACATAGGATTTGGTAATGTATTTATGGGCTTGATGTTAGTAGTTTGTAAGTACTTTGGTATGCATGTTTTAGATTGTCAGAGAATTGTAATTATGTTTATTGGGATTTTTCATAGCTATTAATTTTGAATTAGTATGAATGTCTTGCACAGGTGTATTATTATTTACATTACATTTATGTATATATTGTACACAGGAAAACAGGTGTTTTGGATTATTTTGAACAGGAAAATTATTAAAATCAAAATTTGTGTAGTGAATTTTTAGGGACAGGTGGTGTTTTTGTCGCTGCTAATATATTTGGCGACAACATATTGTTTTGGTCGCTAAAAGTTAGTGGTTATTCCAAGAACATTTAGCAACCAAAACTTACACGTCGCTAAAAAACGTGATTTTTAGCGACCAAATTAATTTTGTCGTTAAATATTACTTTCGGCGACGCATTTATTTGTCGCTTAAACTACATAGCCTATCCAAATTTTAACCTTTTAGCAACAAATTGTAATTTTATAGCGACAAAATATATGATTTTTGGCGACCAATTTTGCTTGTCGCTAAATGTCTATATACAGTGACAATTTCTGATTTTGTCGCCAATACTTTTAGTGACAGGGCTTTGGCGACCAATTGTATACTTTGTCGCCGATTCTTTTAGCGACGAAATTTGTACTTTTGGCGACAAATTTTTGGGTCGCCAAATGTGTTTTTTGTTGTAGTGAAAGAAGATCCAGTACTTCAAAAGAAATTTACTTAGAGCATGCCTACAGGATTTGTGATGGATTTTTTGGCTTCTCAAGGCCTTTCATTTGCTTAATAGTTCTACTACATATTTTGTTCAGTAATAGGTCTCGCAAATTAATTGTTCACTTTCATTTGTTAATTGCTACTAATCCAATAGATGAAGCAACAATGTCACCATAGAGATCTGAGCTAAATTGAAGTGACCTTTATTTGTATGTTCTTGATTTCAGGGTTTTGAAGCATATGTCAAAATTTTGCTACTTAAAGCTGCACTGGCTGGTGTTGTTTCTGAGTGGCAGGTAAGAAGTATGTTTTGACTATTGTTATGTGGATGTTTGGAGAAGTATTGCCATGGGTTTTATATTTGTGATTTACTTTGCTTTTAAGATTAAATTCTTAATTCTATTTCAGTATTTGCTTGAGTAATTTAACATCTTAGTTGGACTCATAGTCAAGGTTGTTAAAATCGAGATCCTAGGTAGGATCGTAAGGTGAAAAATAAAAAAATCAACGATCCTATTTATGATCCTACCTATGATCCTATACGATTCTACACGATCCCATCTGATCCTACTTGTGATCCTATTATAGCATCCATCCTACAACGATATGGATCTTTTTAGCAATATAGGATCGTATCCTACGATCCGGATCACGATTTTAATAACCATTCTCATACTGGGATAAAACTTAATGGATTATCTAATTTACTTTTGGTCAGGTTGTTACCTGTGGGGTGCTACTGATTGTTATGGCAGTTGGGAATTTTGCAAATACAGTGCAGACACTAGTGGCAAAATCTCGATTTAAAGCGAAAATGAAGAAAACTAAAAGTAAGCTAGAACTAAATTAGGGATCCCATCCCATTCCTTATCATTTGTGATCGGGAAGACTGCTGTGCTAGTTGAGTTTGAGGATATGAGAATTTCTTTCGCAACCCGTTATTCCTTGTAACAACCTTTTCACCTTTATACGCTTAGACTAGTGATGTTGTTTGTGAGAGTGACCTTTAATTGCATCAAATAGAGCTATATTTTGGTTGTTACAGTTGTGCTAATAGTCTATTATACCTATTATTTTGTGTAATTTCTCTTTTTGTGAATTAAGTAGACACATTATACCGTTACCCTTCCAGTGCTTTTTTGTGTCTTCTGTCATTTTGAATCTGGTTGTTTTGTTTTATTTATGGGCTAATTACACGGACTTCCCTGTGGCTTCTAAAATGAAATTACACTGTTCTCTCTTAGCAACGGAAATGTCTTATTTATATCAGTATATTTTGGCAACTAGATGCCAAAATTACCTTTTATTTCTTAAATACTAAACACCCAACTAAATCCATCCGGCCGAGGCCCTTGTGGCCGACTGGCATGTAGCCGTGCGTTAGGGTTACTGTGGTGAGTGGAAAGTTTGAGGTTCGAGTCGATGGATCAACGGCGGTTCCTTAAATTCATAATCTAATTTTACTAACATACTAACATTTTATCTTTGACCCAAAAAAAAAAAAAAAAAAAAAAAAAAAAAAAAAAAAAAAAAAAACTGAATCTATCCTTGCAACCAAACAAGCCACATTAATATTAGCATAATAAGCAAACACCCCCTTATCTTCGACTATTTTCTTCCATCTTCCTCCCGTTCCTTCTCCATTGGCAACACCACCACATTTCATAGTGGGAGCAAAACCTTGAGTAGGGAGGAGATGGCGACAACTCTCTCTTACAGTCTCTTTTGAAATCTCTCTTTCCTTCCCTCCAACAACACACACTAAATCCATCACAACCATTGTAAACTTGGGCTACTACAGTTGGTTTTCTAGTGCACTTGTGTTGTTGGTCGGTTGCTGGTTGGTTGTTGGTTGTTGGTTTTCTGTTGGAATGCTTGTTGCTGATGATGGTTTAAATGCGAGCAAACAAATTTTTATAAAATATATATATAAATAAAATTGTATATATTTTAAATGCGAGCAAACTAATTTTTATAAAATAAAATTGTATTAAAAAGTCCTCCAATATACATAAAAATATATAACAATGTTTCACTTATTACAAATACTTTAATAATTAAAATATTATGTATTCTAATATTACGCATTGAAGCATGAGGAAGGAGCATAGCTCGCTTTCGGAGAGCTGAGATACATGTTTGTAAAATTAATTTAAATTGAATAGATTACAATTGTCCTTTTTTTTTTCGTTGTGACAAATACAATAAATTAAATAGGTTATGATTATTAAATCGATATAATTTTTCTGGGTTCACGAAATAAAAAATGAAATGTCCAACATCTTTAATAGTTCGAATTATCAAAACGAGATCTATGACAGACCTCATAAGACTAAATAGCGCTCTTCAATTTAAATTATGGACCGGAGAGAATTTCTTTATATAAAATAACTACATTAGTGGTTGTGTTTTTTTTTTCTCTCTAATTTAAGAGTGGATCGGAGAGAATTCCCTCATATAAAATAACTACATTAGTGATTCTTTTTTTCTCTCTCTCTAATTTAAGAGGTTTCATAGGGAGTAGGGAATCGAATTAAGAGGAAGATCCCTTTCATTTCAAAATTTGGATTAGAGAGCATTATTTTGGCCCATGAGGCCTACAACATGCCGCGTTTCGATAATCTGAATCGTTCATTTTATCAAGCACTTTGCGTATTTCATCTACACAAAAAAATTTAAATCCAAACAAAATATATTTAAATTAAGTGCAACTAAAAAATACATTTTAGTGCATCTGAAATATAAACAAATCATGATCATGAACTAGCAATTCTCTCACCATCGCTTCACATTCTTCATTATTTTTCGTTGCTTCAGACAACTGAACAACAACATTCAAATCATCTGACATGAGCTCCTCAAAAGTGAATTCAACTTCCTCATCATCTCCTTTCCATGAATTGTCTCTCTTACTCTTCATCTCTTCAAGAGACATCAATAAATAGGACTGCTATTTCTCCAAATGACTCGCATATTCTTTCAGATCCGACAAGTTAAACTTCGAAACATCCACAGGATGCCAATTCAATTTGCAGAGCGCCGTCGCCAAATCGGAAGGAGTGCCGACGGGAGAAAAAGCGACGCCGGCGATGTGGAGACGAGAGAGTTCCACAGCTTTCTTAAAAAGGCTTTGACGGCTAGTGACGAAGCCAGAAAATTAAATTAGAGGCACTTATTAATTACAATATCGAAAATTTTTACAAAAATATTTCATGCAAGTTTTTACGATTAATTTCGAGAAACATCAAAAAAATAATGCTATTTATAACAAGTGTATCATGGACAATATAAAAAATATATAGATATAAGTCTTAAAATAAATTATATAATGATAAATTATTTTTTTATACAAAATTTGATTAAAAATTCAATATAATGGTAATACCACGTCATTATTAGTATATGATATTACCAACTAATAGTAAATAAACACATAGAGAGTGAACCTCACATGTCAAGTGTAACTAACAATCTAATAAATTTCATATTTTAATAGTGAGATTACTTATACTTGCATGTCAATAATAATGAACTCACCATTACATTCAAAAAATTTCATAAAATTTTCATAGATAATATGATTTATAATAGTCTCTTCATTTTCAATCAAAATAATCATTATTATTCTCGTAATTTTTAAAATGTCATTAACATTTTACTCTAATAATATTTTTGTAATTTTTTTTATTTAAAATATTTTCTTTATATTTGCAACAAAAAAAAAGAAGAAGAAGAAGATCCAGGGAGGGCACGTGACCCCCCTGGTCCTCACTTCCCTCCGCCACTGTTGGCGGCACTTTGTGAAGCAAATGTTGCAAGATTTTGGACAATCAATCCTCGCAATTCGTCTTTGTTTCTTCTCCATCATTGTCATTGTTAAGGTTTTAGGGTTAGATCGATATAATCTAAAATATGTAGATTGAGAGGCACGAAGAGCTCACAACAACAGTGGGAAAAAGAAGGTAGTGTTTTAGGGTTAGATTGATATAAGCTTAAAGAAATTTCCTATAAATCAAGCTAAAATAGCATGGCCCCGCCATTTTACACTAGAAAATTAAAGAGTAGTAATAAACAACTTAAATACTTGGCCGCAAACTTGTGGCGATGGATTTAAGTAGGTAAATCATAAAAGCATACCTACCCAAGAAACTTGTAAGCAATTCCTTGCAATTCTGTTGAGTTCAAGCTTCAGTAATTGAATACTTACACACACATACAGTACGCACAAAGCAATTATACATACATACTTGTACATCTAGTTTTTCAAAGAATTTCCAAAACATGTCCAACCTTGGTTGTTGTTCCAATAAAGAACAATAAGAGCTGTAATAGATCCATCATTTAGTTTGAAGGTCAACCAAAAAAGATAATATGGCAATCATCTGCCTGATTTTCAATTATTAACAGAAAAGAAAAAACAAAATGCATCTTATGTCTCATACAAGCTATGGAAAGCAATGTGCTTCTTAAGCAAACCAAGTACAAAAGCAAAAAGAAAGAAATTCAACATAAAGAAACAATACAGAATGTAAACTAATGCTATTGAATATTCAAACATTCAACCAAAAAGGGAGAGCAAAATAAAAGGACAAAGCAAGGCCTTTTGGGTTCACTTGAAAGGCCACCTTACCAAAAAAACAAAAACAAATAAACATATATAAGCTTTGCTCCATCAACATCAGGTGAACAACAATACCCATACAAAGTAAACCAATCTTTACTAGAAAGTGTAAATTTTTCAAGGGAATCAAACAGATCCATAGTAAAATAAAAATAAAAATAAAATAACAATGAATAATCGAGCTCAGCGGAACAAGCATGGTCAATATCTAATGATTGATTATGTTGTTAACGCCCTAAAAACCAATTATGCTTTGGAATGTGAGAAAATTAGAGGAGTGGTATAGATTGTCAGTTTCCATTTTATACAATTCTTCCAACAATGTTAACTTCAATGGTTCATCTTAAAGTTTAAATCTTGGATTCACATGCTAGGCTGCAAAAGCAGGAAAAAAAAATTGTTGTTATTGACCCACAAAAGGGTTTGAAAATTTTCAAAATTAACCCTAACAATTGCAGAAATTATTACAGATATTTGACTAAAGTGATGAACTGAGCAAACTCATTATTAGCCAATCCAGTTCTTGAAAAAAGGTGGTTTGGAACGATTTCGCTAAGTCGGCCCAGTAGAGATAACACCTAATTCTACACTATAGACCTTTCTACACAGACAAATATCTCAAACATACATAGGCACATTCATAAGAATTATAATTATTAACAGTTGATATAACCAGAGGATTGCTTATTAACTAACTCTGTGAACACAATAAAACCAAATAATTAAAAAGCAATTATTCAGTGAACAACAACAACAAGAAAACGAGAGAGAGAGAGAGAGAGAGAGAGAGAGAGAGAGAGAGTGCATCACAAGCTCTGAAAGCGATATGTTGATTCTACTTGAAGAATAAAATCTTAGAGAAGCCTATAACTGAGGTTGTTTGTTCCTTCTCTCAAACAAGGAGAGAGGGAGAGAGGTTTAGGGGATTCATAAAGAAAGGACAGGGAGACGGTTAAAAATCTGAAGTGACCATGAATTGGTGGTCTACTGCCACAATTGGAAGACTATGTTACTCTTGTAACAGCTCTGGTAGATTGCTAATCAAGCAAACCATAGACCATGAAAGCTTGTTAATATAAAAAAATAAAATAAAATCATGATTGGCCTCCAAGTTTACATTTGATTATAGACCATAGTAGTTAATTAAGTTCAAACCATGGCCAAGTCAACACAAAACAATTTATCAAACTAAAATTCATGCCTATATATACACAAGTTTATTCATGCCTATGCATAACACATCTCCAATTACCATCTCTGTCAACTTGACGGCCTTTCTTTTATGGTCATGTTTGAATTTGAGTTGTGACAATTGCTTTCTTTTAATGATTTTTTTTATTAAAAAAAAATGGATTCTATCAAACTAAAAAACTCTAAAAACTAAAAGCATAAAATCAGTAACGATTCTACCAAAATGATTGGAATTGAGGGCTTTAAATTGAGAACAAAAGCATAAATCCAGAAAGGATTCACAGGTCTTCCAAGAAACTATAAGTAGAAGTACTCACCCATAATACCAATAGAGAAAGTAAAAAAAAAAAAAAAAAGTCTTTTGGTTGATCAACCTTAAATATATTATCCTCCAAATGCATAGACCAATTTGATAGCATTTTGCTAATAAACAAAGTAAAAGAAAATCTGAATGCAAAGTATAACAATAAAATTTTAAACGATAACCTTCTTGGCATCAGGATCTAGAACCTCCTTTGGGATATCATCATAACCCTGTGAAAACAAGAAAATGATACAGTCCAATTGCAAAACCAATATTCTAAGTAGTCAAATGAATTCAGGAAAAAACAAAGATGGTTTGGTAATGCAATATTCATTACCTCTAGCTTCTCATCCCAATCTTTTGGCTATCATCAATAAACAGTTAAAATTCAAACCATTCGGGCCAAGCCCAAATTTGAGCTACGTAGCAGAGCTTTTTTAGATTCACTCAATTTAAATACACTTAAAACGTATAAAATTTATGATCTTTTTTTTATATAAAAAAAAATCGCTAAATATTAACAAATATACAAAAAAAAAATTAATATATATATTTTTTATTTATTAAATTTTTTAAACATTTCTCCAGTCGCTTTTTTTTTTTAACTTTTTAAGTATATGTATCTGAAAAACAAGTGGCCATATATGAAAAAATTTCATTATAAATATAAAAAATATATATGAATTAAAATTTTAAAAATTATTTTTGAATAATTTTAAACCAACCAAAATTTTAAAAATTAGTTACTCATTCCACATTGAGCATCCAAATTTAAATTTAACACATTTTTTTTCACAATTTTCATAAATATTTTTTTTATTAATTCGATATACAAATTCATTGTATTTTAAATTTTTATATGAATTAGTAACAAATAACTTCTTAAAAAAGTTTCATAAAAATTTTAAAAAAAAAATCAATTAATTTGAAAATATGATGTACTGCATACTTCAACTTAGATATTGGTTCAGTTAATGCAGCTTTGGTAATAGAGCTAAAGTTGATTTGAAATAGTTTTGGAAATAGAGATAATTTGGAATTGGTTTGAAATATATATAATGACTTAAATGTTAATCCTTCATCAATTTTATTTGACATAAATAGACAAATAATTTAAATTAAAAAATTAAAGTTTAAATTGACACAATTAAAAACTCATAATTTATTTTATTAGAATGGTTAAACCATATATTTTTTTTTTTTGAATTTTTTTCAATATTTTTAATTAAAAAAAAAAGAAAAAAATTCAGTGAAACTAATTGGCCATTCCCATAATGGATAAATTACAAATACATCCCTTACGATTCGCTTAAAATATAGATTGTTCTCTATACTTTAAAAAATTACAAATGCCCACTTATCAAAATATTTTATTCGATAGAATTAAATAAAAAATAAAATTCCTTATTGATTTACCATACAATAATAAAAAGGAAAATTAGTGAAACATATCTCTCTAATTTTTTAATTTTAAAATATAGTGTTGTCTCTTTAATTAAAATAAATGTCTCTTAATTTTGTATTGAATCTTGTTTCGTAATAATTATTTTTTAGTCAATAATGAATATTTATAATGTATAAAATAAATTGATCATTCTATTTTGTTTCATTCCAACAATATTAGTTAGGAGAAATTATCTAAAAGAAAAAAAAATGATCCTTAAAACAAAATGAATCTTGAATTTTTAATTTGATCAATTTAAACCTTAATATTTTGATTAGTTTTCAATCTAAATCATTTATCTATTTTTCTTAAGTAAAATTAACAACAACAAAAAAAGCATTTTAATTACCAAACTTAATGAAAAATGACATTAAATTTAGCAGAATTGGGTAGTTGGGATTAGTGGTTGTGGGGGACAATACAAAGGCAAATTATTGGGTTGGAACAGTTTGAAATACAAGGATTAGTCTAGTTTGATAAAAATAAAAATAAATAAATAAATAAATAAACTATTCTAATATCATATGTATGCATTGTAATGTTTGGACGGGAGAACACTCAAACAATAAAAGTATGTAAATAAAAATGAAAAATGTCAACAAAAAACACATAATAAGAAGAACATATAACAAAAATCGATGTGGTTGGGATCAGTGGCTGTAGGGGAGAATACACAGACAAATTATTGGGTTGGATCGGTTTGAAATACAAGGCTTAGTTTAGTTTGATAAAAATAAAATAAAATAAATAATAATAATTAACTATCCTAATATCATATGTATGCATTGTAATGTTTGGACCACAGAATTCTTAAGCAATAAAAGCAATAATAATTAACTTTGATGATTTTTCCAATTCAGAACTCTTAAGAAATAAAATGAAAATTTCAATTTCATTTATAAAATAAAATGAAAAAATCAAAATATCATTATGACAAAGGGCGACGTCATATTTTTTGCAATGTATAGGAGGTTTAGGGCTAGAGCAGTAAATTATCCATAATCTATAACTAGCATTTTATTTAAAAAGTTCATGTTTTGCTCAAAGTGTTCCAATTTAACTGTTATATGATCAAACTTAACTCTTATATGATGATATCTACATATAAAATGAATATAAATTATATCTTAATTTTTTTAAAATAAAATTTTGAGTAAAAATTATGATCACTAAGCATTGTTAGGCCAAGAGATATTGAAAAGAGAATACTATTCATTCAACAATCGAAATCTCAAAACTAGAGGTTTTGGACTAGTGGTTATATAGCACCACTTTTTAGTGTGAGATTTTGAATTTAACTTCTATATAGCGTTATTAAACGAATCAAGTACTTGAATTCGACTAATTAAAAATTCATTTGAGATCGATTCGTTATGTAAAGAAATTGAATTTGAACACAAATTTAAACCTATTAAGTTTTCAAACAAAGTTTGAACAGCCTACTACACTGCTTGATAAACTTATATGTACTATAAAAAATTAAATTACGTGAGCTCGACTTGTGTTTGGCTCATTAAAAACTCGTTTGAGATCAAATTGTTACATAAATAAGCTAAGTTTGAATATAATTTTAAGCTTGTTAAATTATCAAAGCAAGTTTGAACAACTTACAACTCGGCTCATTTTCAACCATACTCCTATGAAGAGAAATTTAATACAATATGTGATGGTATTTATTTGTCCCCATTGTCCCCATTATAAAAGTTATATGTAATAGTTAATTATTTTTTCCCCAAGTCTACCTATTATAAAAAAAGAAAGAAAGAAAATCTCATATAAGATCATGAGAATTTTTAATTTTCTTTTATTCAAAGGTCATGAGTTAAACATGAATTATTACTTGAAAAGTATACAAGTTCATGTGAGTTTATTTTATTTTATTTTTTGATTCAAAGGCCATGAGAATTTTTTCTGAAAGGGAATTATTACCTGAAAAGTATACAAGTGAAATTGACATGAGATCTTGGTAAGTTCATAAAGAAATTAAAGAAAAAAAAAATTAAAAACCTTGTAAACTACTTATAGATCAAAATAGCCAAAAACTCATAAATTATATCTAGAATCTTGCTCTGAAAATTAACGTAGGATTTAAATTTAACTATTATGTGGTAGGAATTATATTTAAAATGAATTTAAATGATATTGAATTTTTTAAATAAATAATATTACTGATTATAGGTACATTTGTCCTGGGTAAAGCATTGCACATGCATTGCTTCAACTTTTTGGATTATTTCAATCCATGCAGTGATGGCATTGGAAAAAATTGAAGTGGTAGTACAATAACAGAGTAGAAAGAAATCAAAAACTTAGGTACAATAATAGTTTCATAAACAAATCAAAATCAAAGATAGAGATTGAGCCTCCATGCATTGCTTTATGTGTCCTTTACCAATTTTGGATAGGGAGAGGGGGACCTCTGCCTTGAATATTTTTTCCAATTAAAGAATTTCCAAGCTGACGATGATCATGAAAATGCTGACATTTTTCTAAGCTTAAAATCCCTCAGATATTTTATCCTCTTCTACAATTTTCCTTTTTATTTTACTAATTTAAAATAAATAAATAAAATAGGAGAGCTCAATTCATTGTGATAGTCTTTTATAAGCATAATTATAAGAGTTCCTATTTGCAAGAGATTCAGAACTACAACTAAAACGAGACGAGGAGAGGCATGGCTGGACCCCTAGTCCCACCAACATCCTCCTGAAGAGCTACAGTTGGGATATGAGAATCACATCACTCTCACAATGACTCGAACCTAAAGTTATATGTTGGCTAAATTCACGAGATGTTCGAAGAGCCCTATGTTACGATAATAAAATATAATCCTTTGGTAGTAGGGCCCGTCACTTCGAGTTAGTATAAACTATGTTAACATATGTGGTATTTAATATTTTGTTATTGAAGTATTAGGCTTTTGGAGTAAAATTATATGACAAGTAGCACGCAACACTCTAAAACATCTCAATAATTTTATAGCGATCCCGGTTTCCCTTTTCTTTAATTGTTGTATCTGGACTTAGGTTCCAGGGAGTTGGTTGTTGTGTATACCTTGTTTACATCCTTTACTCTTTGTATTTGAGTCTTGGGTTGTGTTGGGTAGGTTTGAAACAGGTTGGTTGAGCTTAGAAACCAAAACTAGTTGCCCAGGTTTTGACCAGTCCGCTCGAGCAGAGCTTTTGACGCTCGAGCGGGGACCTTCTTGTGCTTGTCCGCTTGAGCGGGGGTTTTGGCGCTCGAGCAGGAAAATCATCCATCCAGTATCTCCTCTGTAGTGTTGTACGCTCGAGTGGGAGTTTGTGTGTGATGCTCGAGCGGGGAGTTGTACGCTCGAGCGGGGACCTGGTTCTGCAAAAGTACTGTGAGCGTGTATCCGGCGCTCGAGCGGCGGTTTTGACGCTCGAGCGGGAGTCTGTGAGTGACGCTTGAGCGGGGGTTTCCACGCTCGAGCGGGGCGACTGGGTTAAGTCTCAAGATCCGGGTTTTTGAATCACTTTTTCAAATCATTTTCTCTCTCTTACTTTTCCAAAACTCCTTTGTTGAGCCTCTCTCTCTAGAACCCGGCCTTCTCTCTAGGTATTGATCTAGTAGGAGTTGTTTCCTCACCTTTGGCCTTTACAAAAAAGTTGTTGATCGTCGAGGGCTATCTTTTGATCCGAGAAAGTTGTGATTTGGAGCATTTTCATTTTCTTCATCTTCTTCGTTGGGTGTCATCTTTTGAGATAGGGATTCCTACTCACTTTTATGGTTTTTGACATAGATTTTTGGTTGTTTTGATAAAGGGTTGAAGTTGAGTAATTTTGGGACTTAGGGTTTCAACATGTCAAAAGAGGGTTTTGTTATTTTGATTCTAAAATGTGTAATTTGGGTTTCAAAATAATGATATTGATGTTGGTTGTTGATATTTGGACCATTGGGTCAATATTGGGAAATGGGGTAGAAAACCCTAAATTGTTGTACAAATTAATTTGGGAATATTGTTGTTATTTGGAATTGTGTTGGAAATAATGAAATTGGCTCATTATATTATAAAATGGTGGAGTTGGATTTATTAATCGCTCACTTTCGAAAACATTGATATTTTATCTGTTGGAGCTTTTATTATCTGTTTAGAAATAATTGTTTGGGCTACCGGTGGAGGGCAGTTTTGATTGTTGTAGACAATGCATGATGATTAGGCAAACAAAAACTAATCAACTGGATATGTCATAGAGTATGACGGTTGATAGAATACATTAACGTTATGTATTAATTGATTGTGTATATGACCTATGTGTATATACGTTGTGTGTGTGGGAGGAGATAGGGGATGTACTCCACGGTTTAGGGGAAGATAGGGGATGGACCTCTAAACCGGATGTTGTTTCGGAGAAGATAGGGGATGGACTCCGCTGATACAGCTCATATGCTTGTCAGTTAATGTGTTGATATAGCTCATATGCGTATCTATGGAAGTGTTGATATAGCTCATATGCTTATCTGTTGGGATGTGGATACAGCTTGTATGCGTATCTGTTGAAATGTTGATATGGCTAGTATGCTTATCTTCTGTGAAATGGGAAACGTTTAATGGGAATTATTATTTCGTTTAGAGTATATGGCCAGATTCTGAGCCACGGTTAAGAATTGGAAATTGGATAAGAAATGGAAAATGAAATGAAACATGGACATAGTGGTCATGTAATGGGGATGGATTATGAAATGATTTATGGGAATTGAACACTTATCAATTGCTAATATCTTAGTTATTGCTCATATTGTGTTTAACATATCTCTACTGGGCGTTGGCTCACCTTATATGGGACATTATTTTCAGGTACAGGTAGCATGCCACCTCCAAGGACATAGTTTGGATGATGACGAGAGTTGAAGACTCTTTTCCTTTTTGTTTATTTTGTTTGTATTACATGTATATCAAGCCAAGGGCTTATCTTGTATAGAGTTAGTACTCTTCTTTTGTGTAACCAAGTGTTGACTTGGAAAGCTGTAAGCCCATAGGGCATTTGCTTTTGTTGTTAACATGTAATACTGTTATAAGAACTACTCTGATGAATAGAAATGGTTGGTTTCTTTTATATCAATGCATGTTTAATGTGATGGGTTTTATGTATTATTTTGAGGGCGTTACAAATTTTATGTGACAGAGGCTGAGAAATTATCAATATTTTCTATTCTTCCTATGGTGTAGAGTTTGAAATGAATTTTATATTTGACAGTTGTGGTTGGGATCAGTGGCTATAGGGGACAATACACAGACAAATTATTGGGTTGGATCGGTTTGAAATACAAGGCTTAGTTTAGTTTGATAAAAATAAAATAAAATAAATAATAATAATTAACTATCCTAATATCATATGTATGCATTGTAATGTTTGGACCACAGAACTCTTAAGCAATAAAAGTATGTAACTCACAGGTAATTGAAGATTTCAAATATTAGGACATGGTACAATCTTATGATTTTATTTTGAGGTTGTAAGATATACTCGTGCTTCAGAGATCAGTATTTTTTTTCATTGTATGTAATATGGATGTAAGCCTCAGGGTATTTCTTTTATTTGTATATAAATGACATTGTTGTGTAGTGAGAGGGAACATATATATTTATTTATTCATCAAAAGATGAATTGTCATTTGTAAATGGACTAAATTAATGAATATTGGTAATGTTATCCAACTAATAAAATACAGGGCATTACACGGACGACCGGTAGGATGAAATTCGAGCCGTTCGGGCCAAGCTCAAATTTGAGCTACGTAGCAGAGCTCTTTTTAGATTCACTCAATTTAAATACACTTAAAACGTATAAAATTTATGATCTTTCTTTTTTATAAAAAAAAAAAAAAAAAAATCGCTAAATATTAACAAATATGCAAAAAAAAAAATTAATATATATTTTTTGTATTTATTACATTTTTTAAAGATTTCTCCAGTCGTTTTTTTTTTTTAACTTTTTAGGTATATGTATCTGAAAAACAAGTGGCCATATATGAAAAAATTTCATTATAAATATAAAAAAAACATATGAATTAAAAATTTAAAAATTATTTTTGAATAATTTTAAACCAACCAAAATTTTAAAAATTAGTTACTCATTCCACATTGATCATCCAAATTTAAATTTAACACATTTTTTTTCACAATTTTCATAAATATTTTTTTTATTAATTCGATATACAAATTCATTGTATTTTAAATTTTTATATGAATTAGTAACAAATAACTTCTTTAAAAAGTTTCATAAAATTTTTTTAAAAAAAAAATCGATTAATTTGAAAATATGATGTACTGCATACTTCAACTTAGATATTGGTTCAGTTAATGCAGCTTTGATAATAGAGCTAAAGTTGATTTGAAATAGTTATGGAAATAGAGATAATTTGGAATTGGTTTGAAATATAATGACTTAAATGTTAATCCTTCATCAATTTTATTTGACATAAATAGACAAATAATTTAAATTAAAAAATTAAAGTTTAAATTGACACAATTAAAAACTCATAATTTATTTTATTAGAATGGTTAAACCATATTTTTTTTTGAATTTTTTTCCATATTCTTAACTAAAAAAAAGAAAAAAATTCAGTGAAACTAATTGGTCATTCCCATAATGGATAAATTACAAATACATCACTTACGATTTGCTTAAAATATAGATTGTTTTCTGTACTTTAAAAATTACAAATGCCCACTTGTCAAAATATTTTATTCGATAGAATTAAATAAAAAATAAAATTCCTTATTAATTTACCATACAATAGTAAAAAGGAAAATTAGTGAAACATATCTCTCCAATTTTTTAATTTTAAAATATAGTGTTGTCTCTTTAATTAAAATAAATGTCTCTTAATTTTGTATTGAATCTTGTTTCGTAATAATTATTTTTTAGTCAATAATGAATATTTATAATGTATAAAATAAATTGATCATTCTATTTTATTTCATTCCAACAATATTAGTTAGGAGAAATGATCCCAAAAAAAAAAATGATCCTTATAACAAAATGAATCTTGAATTTTTAATTTGATCAATTTAAACCTTATTGTTTTGATTAGTTTTCAATCTAAATCATTTATCTATTTTTCTTAAATAAAATTAACAACAAAAAAAAAGCATTTTAATTACTAAACTTAATGAAAAATGACATTAAATTTAGCAGAATTGGGTAGTTGGGATAAGTGGTTGTGGGGGACAATACAAAGGCAAATTATTGGGTTGGAACAGTTTGAAATACAAGGCTTAGTCTAGTTTGATAAAAAATAAATAAAATTAAACTATTCTAATATCATATGTATGCATTGTAATGTTTGGACAGGAGAACTCTCAAACAATAAAAGTATGTAAATAAAAATGAAAAATGTCAATAAAAACACATAATAAGAAGAACATATAACAAAAATCGATGTGGTTGGGATCAGTGGCTGTAGGGGAGAATACACAGACAAATTATTGGGTTGGATCGGTTTGAAATACAAGGCTTAGTTTAGTTTGATAAAAATAAAATAAAATAAATAATAATAATTAACTATCCTAATATCATATGTATGCATTGTAATGTTTGGACCACAGAACTCTTAAGCAATAAAAGTATGTAAATAAAATGAAAAATGTCAATCAAAAACACATAATAAGAAAAAAATATAAAAATCGATAATCATTAAAAGATAGAATGAACCTTATGCATTGTAAAGTTTTTGGCAATGGTAAAGTTTATTCGATCGAAACCGGATACCGGTCAATAAGAACTTTTAGAAAGTTGTTGCAGAGACCTAGGTGCTATGAAGTATTGACACTTCAAAATAAGTGTTGCAGTCATGTCGGATAAGAACGTAATTGTCGTCAATTTTGTTGGTGAAAAAGCAAAAATTAAATAAGTTATAGTTATCAAATGGACTTAATTTTTTGTGTAGATGAAATACACAAAATGCTTGATAAAATTAACGATTCAGATTATCGAAACAGGGCATGTGGTAGGCCTCATGGGCCAAAACAATGCTCTCTAATCCAAATTTTAAATTGGAACGGATCATCCTCTTAATTCGATTCCCTATGCCCTATGAAACCTCTTAAATTAGAGAGAGAGAAAAAAAAGAAAAAGAAAGAAGAAACACAATCACTAATGTAGTTATTTTATATGAGGGAATTCTCTCCGGGCCACTCTTAAATTAGAGAGAGAAACAAAAAACCCAATCACTAACGTAGTTATTTTATATGAGGAAATTCTTTTCAATCCATAATTTGAACTGAAGAGCGCTGTTTAGTCTTGTGATGTCTATCATATATATCGTTTTGATAATTCGAACTATTAAGTATGTTGGACATTTCATTTTTTTTTTCGTGAACATAGAAAAATTATATCGATTCAATAATCATAACCTATTTAATTTGCATTTGTCACAACAAAAAAAAAAGAAGGACAATTGTAGTCTATTCAATTTAAATTAATTTCACAAACCTGTATCTCAACTCTCCGAAAGCGAGCTATGCTCCATCTTCATGCTTCGATGCATAATATTATAGTACATAATATTTTAATTATTAAAGTATTTGTAATAAGTGAAATATTATTATATATTTTTATGTATGTTGGAACGTTAGATTTGATGACTTTTTAATACAATTTTTATGAAATAAAAATTAGTTCGCTCACATTTAATATATATGTATATATGTATATATAATAATTGGAATTCAAAATTATATTATACTATTAATTTTAGATTTTACTTAAATTGATTACATCAGCTCAACACAAATTGCTTATAAAGTGATAAAATTTTGGTCCAGTCCGACCCGGCCAATGCCCAACTCCTACCCCGACCAATTGGAGAAGTTATAAATAGGAATGGCAACGAGACAAGAAGGGTGAGTTTTACACTCTCTGTTCCCAATCTCCAATTATTATTATTTTTTTCCATTTCCATTCCTCATCCCTAACGAAGACCATTTTTATTCCACCGTCTCGCCTGTAATGGGGTTCGGTTTTTCCCGCCCCACAAATCCCTGACCCATTTTCGTGATCAGGAATGTTACATTTATCTAATTTGGTGCCGTCTGAATTGCATGAATTTGTTCACACTAGTCATCTCGATGATAGGATAACAACTGCGGTAGACGAAGGTGAAACCAATCGTCCAGCTGGCACAAATTCACATGATTCGAGTGACAACAAATTCGATAAATAAATTATTTCACTTCTGTGATTTATTCAAAGTTACGTTGCTTCAGTTTATATCCCCATAACGAACAAAAAGATAAAAAGAAAAAAAAATTTAATAAGAGCAGAAAGTGAATGAAAGGAACTTCATCAAAGATTAAAAATATACAGTTTTTATTATTTTTTTATTTTTTTATTTTTGCATTCAATATTTTCAACTTTCTTTTATTTTTAAATTATTTTAACTGAAAAAGTAATTTTTTTATACATAAATTAAAAAAAAATGTTAAAGACAAAAAAGGTGTAAGGCCTTAATTATAAATTAGATTACGCAAACTTGATTATGAAGTTGAAAGGCTTAAATAAAATAATTTTAAATTTACATTAAAAAGTTTGAACATCGCATTGAAATAGAATGAGAGGGTTTAAATAAAAAAAATTAACAGTGTGATGATTAGTTGCCAAATTTAATGGACAGAAATGAAGGGTGGACAGATGTGGTGCCTGTTAGTAATGGGTAGTCAAACTTATTTGTCAAATTTAGTAGTTGGACGATATCAAAGGATATGAGATGACCTGAAGAATACCAATTGATAATTGAAAATCACAACGGCGATCACCCATTTGCTAGAGAGTTGTCGGAGTTTGGTCGAAACTTGTCATGCCCTCAAAATAATACATAAAATCCATCATTTTAGACATACAATGATGTACGAGAAATAAACATCTTTCTATTAATCAGAGTAGTTCTTACAGAAATATTACATGCTAATAACAAAACAAATGCCCTACGGCTTACAACTTTCCAAGTTAACACTTTGTTACAAAAAGAGAAGAGTACTAACTCGAGACATCTTAAGCCCTTGGCTTGAATTTACATATAATACATCAAAGAAAGCAAAACAACAAAAGCAGTCTGTCTGCCTCTAACCTCCCAAACTATGCCCTTGGAAGTGGTTTGCTTCATGTACCTGAAAATGGTATCCCATATAGGGTGAGCCACAGCCCAGTAGAAATACACTAAACCAACTATAAGCAATGACTAAGATAATAGCATTCAATAGGTGGTCCACACTTATATTCCAATTTATACTGTGTTACAGTTTCACGACAATCATGCCCATGTTACATTTCACTTTCAGTTTCTTATCCAATTCTCAATTCATAATTATGACTCAGAACCTGGTCAACAACCTATATGAGACAGACACTCATATTAAACATTTACATTTCGCAATAGATAAGCATACTAGCTATATCAATACATCAACAGATAACCATACAAGCTGTATCAATACTTCAACAAATAAGCATATTAGCTATATCTGCACTTCAATAGATAAGCATATGAGTTGTATCTGCACTTCAATAGATAAGCATATGAGCTGTATCTGCGTAACACAATTTTCGGTTTAGAGGTCCAGCCCCTTTCTTCCAATAAACCTTCCAATTTAGAGGTACAGCCCCTTTCTTCCAATAAACCGTGGAGTACAGCCCCTTTCTCCTCCCACACAAACAATGTATATAAACAGCTATCATATACAATCAATCAATACATAAAGTTAATGTATTATTCCAATCGCTATATTCAATAATACACTTAATCGATTAGTTTTAGTTTGCCTATTCATCATGCATTGTCTACAACAATCAAGACTATCTTCCATCGATAACCCAAAACAGTTATTTCTAAACAGAAAATAAATGCGCCAAATGGACAAAATATCAACATTTCAATTTGGTGAGTGATAAATAATCCAACTACACCCTTTAATCCCATACATTCCCAATTCCAACATTTTCAATTCCATTTCTCATTTCTCAAATTAATTTCACAAATTAATTTAACAATGCAATTAGGGCATTTCCCATAATTAAAAAACAACCCTAAGGTTTCATTTCTATCAACAATCCAACATTCATCTCATGTCTCTATGCCAACACATGCATATAGGTAATAATAAATAAAATCCCAACTTTTGTAAAATTACACAAAGGCCCAAACTTTCTCAAAATTAACAACAACCTCCAACATATCAAAATGCTAAAATTTAAAGACAAAGCTCATAAGATGGAGTAGGTTATCCCTACCTCGAAGTTTGAGCTCAAACGGAGATAAAGACCAAAATCCAACGTGCTTCAAATCCCAACTTTTTCAGATTAAAAAGAAGCCCTCGACGATCAACACAACTTTCACAAAGGCCGAAGGAAAGGGAAGCACTCTAACTAGATCAAACCCTGGAGAGAAGGGAGTTTCTAGAGAGAGAGGCTCTCAAAATATCTTTTTAGAAAGTAAGAGAGAGAGAGAGAGATTGTAAAGAAGTGATTCAAAAATGTCTTACAGCCAACTGATATACGACAGGTCCGCTCGAGCGGAAAACACAACGCTCGAGCGTCAACAACAAAAATCTGAGTCCGCTCGAGCGCAATAAGGCCCACTCGAGCGTCAAGACACAAAAGTAAAGCACATCCGCTCGAGCATGAAAAACCAGTCCATTCGAGCGCAACTTTCCCCATCCCAGAACTTACACAAAAAATGCACTGTCCGCTCGAGCACCAACAAACCCGCTCGAGCGCGACCCGCTCAAGCGCAATAAACCCGCTCAAGCATAGAAATCACACCTGCAGAAGTTTTGCAGGGCACAAAATACTGGAAGTGTGCAATCTCCGCTCGAGCGGAACGACAAAAAACCCGGCAACAAGATTTTAGACCAAGGCTCAACCCACTTGCTCGAAACAAGCCCAACACATCCCAAAACTCAAGAAATGGAATCAAAGGATGACAATAAGATGGATACAACTACCAACTCCACGGAACCAAGGTCCGGAATACGACAAATACAGCAAGGGAATACCGGGATCGCTATAACCTCTCCCCCTTAAAGAATTTCGTCATCGAAATTAAGGAAACGCTAAAACACAAGGCCAACTGATAGCAAAGCTCACAATACAAAGAAGTTAACCTCACAACTGATTTTCTACTCACCCTCACACATGGGAAGGGCTTAATAAGGAAACATGTCCCGAAAGTAAACAACACCTCGGCATACGAAACTTCAACAAAACCAAACCCTCTCCGAGATAACTCACCAAAACAACTGACTAGCGCTCCAAGCTAAGTCACTACTCAATAATCACAATCCCGAATAAAACAATCAATGCAAGCTTTTGTATGAATATATAGAAAATTATTCTCAATTGATTTGGCCAAGACCTCTCATTGAAATTTCTCATAACATTTAAATTGAATCAATTTCTCCACAATACACAACTTAGTATTCAACACCCTGAACCATTACTGGTTACCCCATCTCTATTCAAGAGAAAAATTTACAATATATGCTATAACATGCATTCTCGATATGCATTTCTTTCAAATTTAATAACTTTCGCCATTCATTGATAGTTGTGGTGGCTAAAAGTGATGAGTGAGATGAGAAAATAAAAACTTATTTAAAAAAAATTAAAAACAACTTATATATATATACAAAAGCATAAAAATAAAACTAATACCTATATTATAAGACAGAACAGCTTTTGAAAATATGTTAAAATATATTTATTTGAATAATTTTTGAAAATATGTTGGGTTCGTTTGGTTTGATTTTCTGAAAAAAAAATTCAGAAATTTTCTCTACAAATAAGTTTTCAAAAGTAATCAAACCAAACAAATTTTCCCAAAAAAATTTCCCAAAACTTGTAAACCAAACAAGTTTTCCAAACAAATCTCTCTCTCACACATATCAAATCAATCACTTTTTCCAAAACTCTCTCTCAAAATCATTTTCCAAAACATCTTTTGAAAAAAACCAAACCAAACATGTTTTCGTACTTTTTATCTCTAAAACACATCTCCCAAACACAAACCAAACATACCCGTTACATTTTATTTGAATGACTGGAATAATTTCTAATCAATATCCACGGTTGAGATTAATTTTTTTCCCGCTCAAACACTCTCTACTCTTTCTCCCACGTCTGCTCTCTCTCCCACGTCTGCCAAACGTCTCTTAACTCCCTCTCTCCACGTACTCTCTCAATGTGTTGTAGTTGAGAGAGAGAGAGATGAGATGGGTGTTGTGTTCACGCTCTCTCTCTGAAAATCATTCTTACCCCTACATTCACAAGTCCTTCACCGTTTTCTCTCTCTAATCTCTCTCTCATGGCATCGACTCTCTGCCAACATTCCCTTCTCCATCCCCTCGCTCCGATCCAAACCCCCACAAATTCGCCTTCCGATTGAGACGATCATCTTTGCACTCCTACTCTCTCTCATCAAGCCCTCACTCTCTCTCTAGGGTTTCCGATTCTGCACTCTGTCCGTGTTCACCGCTCGATGGTCCCATTGTTTCGGTGCCGAACAGACAATCTTCTGCAGGCTCTTCGCTACGCTGCTCAATTCGGCTCCCTTCGCTACCGACGGTGCTCTCGCAAGGTAAGATCGATTGAGTCTTTTCACCCCTTCTCTCTCTGTTTTTGTTTTTGACTGATTTGGCTTGCTACAGTTCAAACCCCACTCTCGTCTTCGAGAACAGAGGTATTTTACCCCAATTTCAGGCTTCCTTCAGCTCTTTATTGTACATTCGCTTCAAGGTCATGTACATTTTGTTGATTGGTGTGATGTGGGTTTGATGTTTTTTTCCTTCTCTCCCTGTTCTTCTCCTTTATTTCATGAATACATACATTTTTAGAGTTGTTTATTTGTTATTTTTTTCCCCTACTCTCTATGTTCTTCTTCTTCATTTCATTAATACATATGTAATTTGGGGTTTGATTTCCTGTTTTTATTAGAATTTCGTGGCCAATGCAGACTTACAGGTTAAATTGAGGATTTTCTTATAATTGTTGCCAGGGACATAGAAGCTTGTTCATTTTTATTGTCATCATGATCATCATCATTTTATTTAATATTTTTTTGGTACCACGAAGAACATCCTTAAATTTATATTTCTTTAACAAAAATCTTGTAAACAAAAAATATTGATGAGTTAGCAACCTATACATTTAATTAAGTTAGCAATTTGTAAAAGTTTCTTTATATCAATTAATTATTATTAGTATAGGTTGTATTTATTTAAAGTTTAATATTATGATTATAATTTCTTGAATTTTTTTAATTAAAAGAAATGTTGGGTTGGGTTAGGTTGGGTTGGGTTAGGTTTGGTCAATTCGAATTTGGATTAGAACAGACGTAAGTCTCCTCACGTCCATAGACGTAACTAGTAGTCTTCTTCTTCAGCTCCAATCCAAGTCGTTGTTAGTTCAGTTGGTGATAATCTGTGTCTGTCTGTAAATTTCAATGGCGGACTGGGGGCCGGTGCTAGTAGCAGTGGTGTTGTTCGTGGTGTTTACACCGGGGTTGCTGTTCCAGATACCTAGTAAGAGCCACCTTGTTGAATTTTGGAGCCTCAACACCAATGGCAAGTCCATTGCTATTCACACTCTTCTCTTCTTCGTCCTCTACTCCATCCTCATCGTCCTCCTCCATCTCCACATCTACACCGCCACCTGATTCTTCTCTCCAATCCATTTCAACAAAACAAAACAGATCTTAGATGTTACTCAACAAGATCTCTATGTTATCTTTGTGTATTTTGTATCTTTTCTTCTTCTTCAATATTTCTGTTTTCATTTTTATTTTTTAAGTATGTGAAATCAAAGCATAAAAACAGAAATTTCTTACATAAGCAGATGTGTGTATTAATTAATCTGTTTGTAATTAAATGTATCTGCTGCTTGTAAATGTTAATGTCATGTATTGGTTTTTTCTTTTTGAATCAATTAATTTGATTACTATCATATACATACATAGGGATTCATGTTACTGTTTTCTATACATGAATTCAGAGCCTGATCATCTGAATGGACAAAGAGTAAAAATCGCTTCTTTTTTTTTTTATAAATAAAAATTCTTTCCTTGACAAAAAAAGAAAATTACCCCAGAGCTGACTTTCCCAGTCATTTGCACCCTAAAAATTATTCATCTCAGTGGACCATACATGAAACTTTAAATACAACCTCTTCCCAGTCATTTGCACCCTAAAAATTTATGCAAAATGATGTGGCGCATTTATATCCCTGCATTGATAGTCAAATGCCCATCACTATGGTTCATAATTGCAAGAGTGTCATTGCCACATTATTTTTGTCTTAAATTTTGTATGAAAATTGTGTGAGAATATCATTTTCCTATTAATACAACCTCTTCCGAGTTACTTTCTAATTTGAACTACTCTCTAAAATGGCAGGGAGTGGATGGAATTATTGAATTGGCCCTAGGTTACTTCCCTGCCGTATACAGCAGTATTAAGAAAGCAGGAGGGCTTTGTATTGCCGATGAGGTTCAATCTGGGTTTGCTCACACTGGGAGCCATTTTTGGGGATTTGAGACCCAAGGCATTGTGCCTGACATAGTGACAATGGCAAAGGTAAATCTATATAATATGGCAGGATGATTTTTAAAAATGTCCAAAATGATTTTTAATGGTCTAAATTAATTCTAAGTGTATATCAATGGTTAAGATCAATCCTTTCAAATGTACCAAACACTTGATTCCCGCCCAAATACTCTTCGCTCTCTCTCTCTCTCTCTCTCTCTCTCTCTCCTCTCTCTCTCTCACGTCTCAAACACTTAATATGGCAGGATTATTTTTTTGCCGTTTATAGATTTGGCCTCTTCTTCTTGGGGTAGCAAAGTGTGTTTTGAGGGGAGAGAGAGTGTGTGTGTGTGCTTTAAAATTTGAAATTTGAAAAAGTGAGATGAGCGAGAAAGGATGGATGGGTCGGTGGGGGTGAAGAGTTTTTTTTGTTTTTTGTTTTTTGTTTTTTTGGGCTGTTGTGGCTCTTGGACACAAAGTGTGTTTTGTTGTTCGTCACGGCCACCGCCACCATTGCCTCACTCTCTTGGGAACAAATTATGTTTTTGTTTTTGTTAGTATTTATTTTATACAAAATATAAAAAAATAATTAAAATGTATTATTTACTATAATTTGAGTTCAAATACTTAAAATACATAAAAATACATAAATCATGCAAAATTATAAAATTTTATTTTAAATTTGTAAAAATTATTTTAAAAATTCTTAAGTGTAAATTTTATAACATTACTCTAAATTTTATAATTTTTAAGTGTATTCAGATTGAATGGATCTGAAAAGTAAAAAATGTTGATTAAAATATTTAAAAAGTTTACTAAAAGTAATAAAATACAAGTTGAAAATTTTAAAAATTATTTTTGAAAGCTGTAAACCAAATAAGTTTTGAATTTAAAATTTGTAAAAATTATTTTCAAAATATACAACCAAACTCTAATTATAAAATTATTTGAAAATCTAAACCAAACAGACCATCTATTTATATTTTGACCTCAAATTTTTTTTTGCGCAACAAATTAGATAAATTATATTTTAATCCATAAGATGAATATTTCTTTATATTTTTTTAGTATTTTTATCAAAAAAAGTTGCAGATTTTACAAATTTTAGCATGATACGTATAAATTATAACTGTATTTTGATCTCAACAATACACTAGTATATATATATAAATTATTAATTTCAGCTCCATATCAACATTTTAAGGTAGCTTGGTTGGTTGAAGCTTGCTTCCACTTACCCCCAAGGTAACGTGTTAAAAATTAGGGTTTCACAACTTTCACTCTCTTTTCCCTCCTTTGTTTCTAGACCCCTCTCTCTCGCTAATCTTCCATTGCTTCAAAATTTGGGTTTTATAACGGTCTCTCTCTTTTCACTCCTTTGTTTATTGACGCCGCTCTCTCTCTCTCTCTGTTATCTTTCATCGCTGCTCTCTCTCTCCATAAACCTAAACCCTTTCGATCTCTCTAGCTTCTATCCATTTGAGAAACCCAAAACCTTTGAAATTGACTCATTCAAATCGTCTTTCTGATGGAGAACACGAAGACGAAGCACAAAAAAACCCTTAGACGAAGCAGCAGAAACCCCCTAAACCACACTCAAACCCTAAGACGAAGTAGACGAAGAAGAAGAAGTGTGAGATCATCTGAAATCCATCATGCATCTTGAAATCTAGTTATTTATTTTTCTGAAATCGTCTTTCTGATGATGGAGAATTGCTTAAATTTTGCTTCAAATTGCTTGAGATTAATTGAAATCTGTATAAAATTGCTTGATTATTCTTGTGATTATTTTTGTTTATGTGATTTCAATATGATCAGGTGAACAAGCTTCATGAAGTGTGTTGAAGATTTCAGAGCTAGGGTTTATCTGCAACTTAACAAGATTTTTCAATGCTCAGTGGCTTCGATTTCTCAATCTCAAACCTCTAGTGGTCTTCTTTTACTGGTATTGATTTCTCTATCCATTGATTGCTTTATGACCACACACCCTCATCAAACTCTTAGGGTGTGTTTGGTAACGTTTACGTTTTCAGTTTATATTTATAAAAATTTTATAAACTGATTTTTGTTTATTTTTTGTTTATTTTTAGAAAAACATGAACTACAAACGCGTTTGGTAATTGACAAAATGTTTAAAAAAATTTAAAAATATAAAAAAGAGTGAGAAATGGCAAGTGGTGGCAAGTGGCGGCGGAAGATGGTGGTGGAAAGTGGTGATGGTGGGTGGTGGGTAGCTGGTGGTGGCGGGTGGGTGGGTAGGTGGGTGGATAACGATGGCGGGTCGTGGGTGGTAGCGAGTGGGTAGTGGTGGTGGCGGGTGGTGGTGGCAGGTGGGTGGCGGATGGCGGGTGGTAGTGGTGGTGGGTGGGCGGGTGGGTGATAGTGGTGGGTGGTGGGTAGTAGCGAGTGGGTGGTGGTGGTGGTGGTGGCGGGTGGCGGGTGGCGGATGGTGGTGGCAGGTGGGTGGCGGATGGCGGGTGGTGGTGGGTGGTGGGTGGTGGGTGGGTGACGATGGCTGGTGGTGGGTGGTAGCGAGTGGGTGGTGGTGGTGACGGTGGCGGGTGGTGGTGGCAGGTGGGTGGTGGTGGCGGGTAGGTGGCGGGTGGTGGTGGTGGCGGGTGGGTGGGTGGGTGGTTGGGTAACGGTGGTGGGTGGTAGGTGGTAGCGAGTGGGTGGTGGTGGTGGTAGGTGGTGGTGGCAGGTGAGTGGTGGGTGATGGTGGTGGTAGTAGTGGGTGGTGGGTGGTGGTGGCGTGTGGGTGGCAAGTGGCTGGTGGTGGCAGGTGGTGGATGGTGGTAGCAGGTGGGTGGTGAGTGGTGGTGGCAAGTAGGTGGCGGACGGTGGTGGCGGGCGGTGGATGGTAGTGACTGGTGGTGGATGGTGGCGGGTGGATGGCATGTGGGTAGTGGGTGGTGGTGGTGGTGGTGGCGAGGGGTGGGTGGTGGTGGCGAGTGGATGGCAGGTGGGTGGTGGCTGGTGGGTGGTTGGTGGGTGGTGGTGGCAGGTGGGTGGTGAGTGGTGGTGGCAGGTGGTGGTGGGGCATGGGTGGTGGGTGGTGGTGGCGGAAGATGGTGGTGGAAAATGGTGGCGGGTGGTGGCTAGTGTTGGGTAACCAAAAAAAAAAAAACTCAAAACTCAAAACAGAAACACAGTTTTTGTGTTTTCATTTTTTGGCCAAATTTATAAACTAAGACCACTGATTTATAAATCAAAAATTTTACCAAACAAGTTTTTATTTGAGTTTTTTAAATTTTTGTAAATATAAACAGAAAACTGAAAATGTAAGCGTTACCAAACGGCACCTTAATCACCACTGTCACTATCTCTCTCCTCTCTCTTGATGTGTATTTTGCTATAGCATTGCATGATGTCAATATTTTCACTTTGACTCTATTCTTGATGCATGTCACAATATTTTCACTCTGTATAGTAGTTTTGAAATTCGTGTTCTGTTTTAGCTTTAATATGTGTTTCAGCTTTAATATGTGCATTGGTTCCCCTACTTACAGTGAAAACTTCTACTCTATTTATAGACCAAATTTTCTCTTATGAGGTAAACAAGTTATTTTAGTAGAATTGGGACTAGTTTTGTTTTGGTATTACTCTGAGGCTTCTATTGGAAAAGCTTGAAAGTCAAAGCATTCAATGTATATTGTGTCATGGCAGGGTGCAACTTGCCTACATCTTTGCTTGTGGATGTACAAATAATTTTCCATCACTACCGCCATAGATTTTAGTTATAAAAATGTAGTTCCCATTAAATAATGTTGTTGCTTCTTTCTTTTTTTTTTTTGGGGGGTGACTCCTATATGCATGTCCCCACTTTTCCATTGTTAAAAAATGTGTATTGTTTTTGTCTCATCTTATTTAATTTTGCTTTTACTTCATGTTCAGAGTTCTACATACATTGCAATTCCTGTTAGTGTAGTCCATGTAATTTGGAGATTGTGATGGAGATTGAGGGCGAGGCAACGGCCGAGATTTTCAGTTATTTAGAAGTTTAATTTTATAAAAAATAGCCCTTCAACCAAACAAGAAACAAATAAAATTTGGAAAAAATGACCATGAATTGATTGCAGGTGTTATTAACTTGTAGTTACTATTTATTTGGAATGTTGAAGTATTTTTGGTGCTTGATATTTGCCTCTCTCCTAGTTCTTCCCCTCATCATTATGCTTACATATGTGATGATGTAACCATTGTTCTTCTATTCTATAGTTTTACTCATGAAATTCGTTTATTTTTTCTTTGTTTTGGAGAGGTGGTTCTACATGATGTTGATCCTAGTATGAGGACCTTCATTCATTCATGTTTGAGTCGGTAAAGATGATTCTTTTTTTATTTTTTTTGTTAAGTAGGAAAGCCAATTTGTAGACATAAGTCGTAACTCAAAAATAAAATACTACTCATGCCAATTAGTTTCTCAATTTTCTCTTGACACCAGGCTCTAAGGGTTCTTTTAGATCCTCCTTTTTGAAATTAAACATATGTGTTTAGTTGTCAAAATCTCCATTAAGCTCAATTAGTTTTAGTACGAAATTACTATACCATATTTTGTTCCAACAAGGTCGGGAAGGTGCATAATAACTTTAAACATACAAAATAAGATGTGGCATCACATAAGGAACAAAATTTATTTCTGAAGTGGCATTGACAGGACGAAAATAAAATAAAACTACAATTATTAATACCAATATATGAAGGGTCCTGTTAACAAGTGCCTCGAGGACACGAAAAGTAGACCAAAAAATAAATTTGAAAACACAAGACATTTTTTATTAAATTCAATGCAGTTTTTATTGAAATTAATGCACTTCTTTTAACTGTTTTTTTATAGCGGTCCCGGGTTTACCCCTTGTTGTACAGTGATCCGGACATGTGTCCGTGGATGTTGGTAGTTGAGTATTGTCTTGTTTACATCCTTTCTTGCTTTGTATTTGAGTTATAGGATGTGTTGGGCAGGTTTGTTACAGGTTGGTTGAGTTTGGGAGCCAAGTGTTGCTGCCCAGAATTTTGGCTGGTCGCTCGAGCGAGGGTTTGGTCGCTCGAGCGAGGGTAGTTTTTGTGTCTTGTCGCTCGAGCCAGGATGGCTTCGCTCGAGCGCAGGCTGCGTCTGGCCCAGACCTGAAGGTTGTGTTTCTTCGCTCGAGCGAGCCTTTTTCTTCGCTCGAGCGAGCGTCGTATTGCAAATCGGAAAATTTGCACTGTTGGCTCGAGCGAGCATGTTTGGTCGCTCGAGCGAGGCCAGTTTTTGTGTCTGGTCGCTCGAGCGACGGGGTCTTCGCTCGAGCGAGCCTGTTTATATCAGCAAGACAGCACCGAACTAAACATCACTTTTTACAAACTCTATCTTCTTCAAACCCAATTTTTGAGAGCCTCTCACTCTAAAATTACATTCTCTCTAAGATTTGATCTACCTAGGGTGATTTCCTAGCCAAGGGCCTTTGTTAAAAAGATAGAGATTGTCGAGGGCTTCGTTTTAATCGGAAAATCTTTGATTTTGGAGCAAGTTGGGTGTTGGGCATCATCTCCTTTTGAGCTAAATCTTTGAGGTAGGGATATCCTACTCCTCTTTATGAGTTCTGTCTTTGAATTTTAGCATTTTGATATGTTGGTAGTTGTTGTGTAATTTTGGAAAACTTTGGGCCATTGTGTAATTTTATAAAAGTTTGGGGTTTTGTCTATAATAAACCTAGAAGCATGTTTAGTATAAAAACATGGAATTAATGTTGAAACATTAATGAAATTGGAACCTAAGGGTTGTGATGTTAATTATGGAGGATGTCCTAATTACATTGATTAATTAATTTGGATAATTAATTATGTTGATTTGTGATGTATGTAATTGTTGTTTATATGCATTGTGTTGTGTTGGAGAAGATAGGGGATGTACTCCACGGTTTAGGGGAAGATAGGGGATGAACCTCTAAGCCGGATGTTGTCGGGAGGAGATAGGGGATGAACTCCGTAGATAGTGCGTGTATGCTTATCTAGAATTATATTGACAGAGCGTATATGCTTGTCTTTGGAAGTGTTGATATAACTGTTATGTTTATCGTTGTTGAAATGGAAGTGTTGGCATGAATGTTTGTTTCATGTGAGATGTTTGGCCAGGTTCTGAGCCAAGGTTCTGAAATGGCAAGTAAAAGGAATGGAAATGGAAACGAAAGGAAACATAGACTTAAGTGTCTTGGAATTGTATTATGTTATGAAAGAATGTAAAAGAGTTGATCATCTATCAACTGTTAATCTTTTAGTCATTATTCATAACTGGTTTAGTATATTTCTACTGGGCTGTGGCTCACCCTATATGGGAACATCATTTTCAGGTACTGGCAGCATGCCACCTCCAAGGACTTAGCTTGGGAGGCTAGTGGCGGACAGACTTTTTGGATGTCTTTCCTTTTTGTTATATTACATGTAAATTCAAGCCAAGGGCTTTATGTGTAAATGAGTTAGCACTCTACTTTTGTGTAACCAAGTGTTAACTTGGAAAGCTGTAAGCCCTTAGGGCCTTTGCCTTGGTTGTTAACATATAATACTTTTTGTAGTACAACTCTGAGAAATGGAAGGATGTGGATCTTTTATATATCATAGCATGTTTATATTATTGGGATTAATGTCATTATTTTGAGGGCGTTACAACTTGGTATCAGAGCGTACCAGGTTCGAATACTTTGGGTACGTGGGAAGTGATTAGGATCACAATGGGTTTGTCTCGCTTGATAGAGACTTAGGTGTATTGTTATATGTTTGTATGATAACATGTTTATGTGATTATTTGGGTATGGGATTTGGTTTCTAGGATGTTGATTGGATCTTTGGGTTTCTGGGAGTCTTGTTGGAAAGGCACTTGATCAATGCTGTTTCTAACCGGTACTCTAGTAACGCCTTGGGACTATCATTATCCGGAAATGAAATTCGTAAGTGCTTATGTGTTTATGTGCTTACGTGGAATGAATTACAGTTGTCCAATGCATTAGGACGCGAGTGTTTAGCTTCGGCACATTTATTAATGTGCTAACATCTTTGTTTTCCTTTATTAGGATGTCAGGCCGAGGGCGAGGACACGGTAGGCGTGGTAGGCCGGGTAGGCAGGAGGTGCCTGTGCCAGAGGAGGTTCCGGCAGTGCAGGAAGGGGTTGGTCAGGCCAATATGGCCGAACCAGTAGGCCAGCAGGCTATGGGCGCTCTAGCCCGAGAGATAGCAGGAGCACTGGGTATACTTAGGGCAGGGAATCAGGCAGCTGAGGCAGGGCCTTCCTTCTTGAGGAGGGAGTTCTTCCGGTCTAACCCGGAGGAGTTTGTTGGGGATCCTAAGGAGCCACTGAAGGCAGACGAGTGGCTAGAACAGATGAGTAAAACGTTCGAAATGCTAGGCATTGAGGACGGAGCATTGAAAGTGACCTTGGCATCCTTCCAGCTGAAGGGAGATGCAGGTCAGTGGTGGAAGTATGAGAAAGCTCGTGTGGGTGGTACTTGGGAGGCGTTTGTGAATGCTTTCCAGGAGAGGTTTTTATCTGCAGTGGCTAGAGAGAAACTGAGGGATCAGTTTAACAAGCTTAAGCAGGAGGGTTTATCTGTGGCCGAGTTTGAGGCTACATTTACTAGTTTGTCCAGGTTTGCACCTGAACTTGTGGCGACAGAGGAGCGTCGTTGCTACGAGTTTGAGCGGAAGTTGAGGCAAGACCTCAAGTTACAAGTTGGTGGACCTTACATTCGAGATTACAGGCATTTGGTGGATGCTGCAGCTCATATGGAGCTGATGATGCAGGAGGGAGAGGAGGAGAAACAGGGAGGCTCCAAGAGGGGCCAAGAGGGACAGGGCGATGGTAGGAGGAAGGGGGTTATAACCCTCAGCCGTCCCAGGGTGGTTTGGCCAGGTCGACTTTCCCAGTATCGAGTGCAGGCTCCGGGAGGGGCAGTCAGGGAGAGTTCACCTGTTACAAGTGTGGCCAGCCGGGTCACAAGGCTTCAGTTTGCCCGC
Source organism: Camellia granthamiana (assembly GCA_036172215.1). Taxonomy (NCBI): domain Eukaryota; kingdom Viridiplantae; phylum Streptophyta; class Magnoliopsida; order Ericales; family Theaceae; genus Camellia; species Camellia granthamiana. Next base: position 83,266,072 of record CM069907.1, on the reverse strand, counting down.
AGAAGGGCGGGGGTCAGAGAGCTGCTTCTTCGTCAGCTAGACCGCAGAGTCAGAGTTCGGGCAGGGGGCAGCCCTTGACTTGTTATCAGTGTGGACAGCCTGGGCACATGAAGAGGTTTTGCCCACGGTTGAGTGCCACTTCAGGAGCGTCTGGTTCTAGACAGATGCAGGGATTTCAGCCAGCTCAGTCTGTGCAGGCCTCGAGGGCCAATCCGGGGGCTTCGTCGTCCCAGTCAGTACAGCAGTCCTATGCTCCGAGAGGCGAGCAGGTGGATCAGGGGCCTACAGGGCGCGTGTATGCTGTTACCGCGCAGGACCTTGTACCGGCTCCATCAGTAGTGAGAGGTACCTTTCTGTTTTGCAATTCGGTTGCTAGTGTGTTGATTGATACGGGTGCGTCTCATTCTTTTGTATCTGCTGCATTTGCATCTGTGTTAGAATTGGAGTTAGCAGTGTTGGCATCTCCTATTTGTGTAGTGTCACCTATTGGGGGTGAGATGGTTTTGAAACACGGATGTAGAGGTTGTGATATAGAGGTTGATGATCATAGGCTTCCGTTTCCTTTTGTGGTTATGCCCATGAAGGGCTTTGATGTTATTTTGGGTATGGACTGGTTATCGTCATACCGAGCTGTTATTGATTGCTACCGCCAGCGGGTTACTTGTTGTACCGTGAGCGGGGAGTTTTTCCATTTCTTGGGAGACCGGGTTGGTAGTATTGTGCCACCGGGGTATGGTTCGCGGGGACGGAATGAGCTTAGTGGTCTACTTGCTAGCTTTGAGAGTGGTGAGTGTGATGAGACCCAGATTGTATTGCCGAGGGTAGTTTGTGAGTACTCGGATGTTTTTCCCGAGGACCTTGTTGATTTGCCACCTCCCCGAGAGATTGAGTTCTCTATTGATCTAGTGCCCGGCACGGCGCCGATTTCTATGGCACCTTACCGTTTTGCTCCAGCAGAGTTGGTTGAGTTGAAAGTTCAGCTCCAGGAATTGCTAGATAAGGGCTTTGTTCGCCCTAGTGTTTCACCGTGGGGAGCGCCGGCACTCTTTGCTAAGAAGAAAGATGGTGCCTTGAGATTGTGTATTGACTACCGGAAGTTGAATCGAGCTACGGTTAAGAATAAGTACCCTATGCCCCGTATAGATGATTTGTTTGACCAGTTGAAGGGTTCCCGTTGTTTCTCTAAGATAGATTTGAGATCGGGTTACCATCAGTTGAGGGTCAGGGAGGAGGATATTCCGAAGACGGCATTCCGTACGCGGTATGGCCATTACGAGTTTCTGGTAATGCCATTTGGGCTTACCAATGCACCGGCAGTCTTTATGGACTTGATGAACCGGATCTTCCGGGAATTCTTGGATCGTTTTGTAGTCGTTTTCGTAGACGACATCCTTATCTATTCACCTTCAGAGGAGGAGCACGAGGAACACTTGAGAGTGGTGCTTGAGTTACTTAGAGCCCATAGGCTGTATGCCAAGTTTGGGAAGTGTGAGTTCTGGCTAGGAGAAGTTAAGTTTTTAGGCCATGTGGTTTCTGGGGAAGGGGTGTCTGTTGATACATCCAAGACTGAGGCAGTGCAAGATTGGGCACAGCCTAAGAATGTGTTTGAGATCCGCAGTTTTCTGGGATTAGCTGGGTATTACCGTCGGTTTGTGAAGGATTTCTCCAGGTTAGCTTCACCGTTGACCAGATTGACTCGGAGGGGAGTCAGCTTTGTATGGAGTGAGACTTGTGAAAAGTCGTTTCAGGAGTTGAAAGTTAGACTGACCACCGCTCCGGTCTTGATTATTCCGGAGAGAGGGTTGGGTTATGCAGTCTATTGTGATGCCTCACGAGAGGGTTTGGGTTGTGTGTTGATGCAAGAGGGGAAAGTAGTAGCTTATGGCTCACGTCAGTTGAAAATTCATGAGAAGAATTATCCTACACATGACCTAGAGTTAGCAGCTGTGATCTTTGCCTTGAAAATCTGGAGGCACTACCTTTATGGTGAGAGATTCGAGGTGTTCTCGGATCATAAGAGTCTGAAATATCTATTTTCACAGAAAGACTTGAATTTGAGGCAGAGGAGGTGGATGGAGTTTATTGAGGATTACGACTTTGAGTTGCACTATCACCCGGGAAAGGCCAATGTTGTGGCCGATGCCCTTAGCAGGAAATCCGTTAGTGATGTAGCTTGTATAGCCATCCGGGAGTGGGAGATGTTGGGGGCCATTGGAGAGTTTGATTTGCTTCTGGGCGAATCCGTTGAGGCTGCGGCCTTGTTTTCTGTTGTTGCGCAGCCTACCCTTGTGACTAGAGTGTTAGAGGCACAGAGAGGTGACCTTGAGGTAGAATCCCTCCGAGAGAAGATCTCCAGTGGGAAGGTTGAGAAGGGTTTGACGGTGTATCCCGACCTGAGCGTGAGATACCGAGACCGTTTGCTTGTACCGGAGTCTTGCCGAGAGGAAGTACTCCGAGAGTTTCACCATTCGCGCCTTGCGGTGCATCCGGGAGGTACTAAGATGTATCGGGATTTGGGTCGCCAGTTTTGGTGGCGGGGTATGAAGAGAGATGTGGCAGTTTTCGTGTCTAAGTGCCTTACTTGTCAACAAGTGAAGGCCGAGCATCAGAGGCCAGCGGGTTTGTTACAACCCTTGTTTATTGCCGAGTGGAAGTGGGAGCATGTCACTATGGACTTCGTTATAGGTCTTCCGAGGACTCAACGGGGTAGTGATGCTATTTGGGTGGTTGTAGACCGGTTGACTAAGTCGGCGCATTTCATTCCTATGCGCGTGCGAGATTCAGTAGATCATCTTGCCGACTTGTATGTTCGGGACATAGTGAGGTTGCACGGGGTCCCAGTGACGATTGTCTCAGATAGAGATCCTCGTTTTACTGCTAGGTTGTGGCAGAGTTTGCAGAGTGCCTTGGGCACTAAGTTGACCTTTAGTACAGCTTATCATCCTCAGACTGACGGGCAGTCCGAGCGTACTATTCAGATCCTGGAGGATATGCTTCGGGGTTGTGTCCTTGATTTCAGTGGGACGTGGGAGAGGCACTTACCATTGGTAGAGTTTGCCTACAACAACAGTTTTCAGTCTAGTATTGGTATGGCACCATTTGAGGCCTTGTATGGCCGACCTTGTAGGTCTCCAGTTTGTTGGGCCGAGGTGGGTGATACACCTTTGTTGGGTCCGGAGTTGGTTAAGGAGACGACGGAGAAAGTTGAGCTTATCCGTAGGAGGCTTGTTACAGCCCAGAGTCGGCAGAAATCTTATGCTGACCGTAGGAGGAGACCGTTGGAGTTTGAGGTGGGTGATCATGTATTTCTGAAGATATCGCCTAGACGGGGTTTGTTGAGGTTTGGGAAGAGTGGGAAGTTATCCCCTCGGTTTATTGGGCCTTTTGAGATCCTTGAGAGGGTTGGCGAGGTTGCTTATCGTTTAGCTTTGCCGCCACAGTTATCCGGAGTTCATGACGTGTTTCATGTGAGTATGCTTCGGAAGTATGAGCCGGATCCATCACATGTGTTGGATTGGACCGACTTAGAGGTAGATGAGGATGCCTCGTATGAGGAGAGACCGGTTCGGGTCTTGGATAGGCGGGATCAAGTCCTGCGTGGCAAGACCATCCCTTTGGTTAAGGTTTTGTGGAAACATCACGGAGTGGAGGAGGCCACTTGGGAACGTGAGTTGGGAGTTCGCGAGAAATATCCGGACTTGTTTGTTGATGTGTAATCAAGTATTGCAATTATGTAATTGTAATGAACTTAAAGAATATTCAAATTGTCTTAAGTTGTAAAACATGGTGCATGTTTTGGTTAATGTAAATGTTGTAAAACTTGCCTTGTTATGGGAGTTGATTATAATATTGCATATGTTGGCTATATTATAGAAATGGAATTGTATCATGATTATTGCTTATGATATGAATTGTGAACCATATATGTTGGAGATGGTTGAGATGGAAAGAAAATGCATGTTGAAATGTATATGTTGTAGAATGCCTCTTGATAAGAGATGGAATGACCGGTAATGGGTCGAATTGTGGAATGTTGTGGTATGACATTGTTTAAAAAAAAGGGAAAACTTGCTTTTCAAAACTTGTTTTTAATTTCGGGGACGAAATTCTTTAAGGGGGGGAGGTTATAGCGGTCCCGGGTTTACCCCTTGTTGTACAGTGATCCGGACATGTGTCCGTGGATGTTGGTAGTTGAGTATTGTCTTGTTTACATCCTTTCTTGCTTTGTATTTGAGTTATAGGATGTGTTGGGCAGGTTTGTTACAGGTTGGTTGAGTTTGGGAGCCAAGTGTTGCTGCCCAGAATTTTGGCTGGTCGCTCGAGCGAGGGTTTGGTCGCTCGAGCGAGGGTAGTTTTTGTGTCTTGTCGCTCGAGCCAGGATGGCTTCGCTCGAGCGCAAGCTGCGTCTGGCCCAGACCTGAAGGTTGTGTTTCTTCGCTCGAGCGAGCCTTTTTCTTCGCTCGAGCGAGCGTCGTATTGCAAATCGGAAAATTTGCACTGTTGGCTCGAGCGAGCATGTTTGGTCGCTCGAGCGAGGCCAGTTTTTGTGTCTGGTCGCTCGAGCGACGGGGTCTTCGCTCGAGCGAGCCTGTTTATATCAGCAAGACAGCACCGAACTAAACATCACTTTTTACAAACTCTATCTTCTTCAAACCCAATTTTTGAGAGCCTCTCACTCTAAAATTACATTCTCTCTAAGATTTGATCTACCTAGGGTGATTTCCTAGCCAAGGGCCTTTGTTAAAAAGATAGAGATTGTCGAGGGCTTCGTTTTAATCGAAAAATCTTTGATTTTGGAGCAAGTTGGGTGTTGGGCATCATCTCCTTTTGAGCTAAATCTTTGAGGTAGGGATATCCTACTCCTCTTTATGAGTTCTGTCTTTGAATTTTAGCATTTTGATATGTTGGTAGTTGTTGTGTAATTTTGGAAAACTTTGGGCCATTGTGTAATTTTATAAAAGTTTGGGGTTTTGTCTATAATAAACCTAGAAGCATGTTTAGTATAAAAACATGGAATTAATGTTGAAACATTAATGAAATTGGAACCTAAGGGTTGTGATGTTAATTATGGAGGATGTCCTAATTACATTGATTAATTAATTTGGATAATTAATTATGTTGATTTGTGATGTATGTAATTGTTGTTTATATGCATTGTGTTGTGTTGGAGAAGATAGGGGATGTACTCCACGGTTTAGGGGAAGATAGGGGATGAACCTCTAAGCCGGATGTTGTCGGGAGGAGATAGGGGATGAACTCCGTAGATAGTGCGTGTATGCTTATCTAGAATTATATTGACAGAGCGTATATGCTTGTCTTTGGAAGTGTTGATATAACTGTTATGTTTATCGTTGTTGAAATGGAAGTGTTGGCATGAATGTTTGTTTCATGTGAGATGTTTGGCCAGGTTCTGAGCCAAGGTTCTGAAATGGCAAGTAAAAGGAATGGAAATGGAAACGAAAGGAAACATAGACTTAAGTGTCTTGGAATTGTATTATGTTATGAAAGAATGTAAAAGAGTTGACCATCTATCAACTGTTAATCTTTTAGTCATTATTCATAACTGGTTTAGTATATTTCTACTGGGCTGTGGCTCACCCTATATGGGAACATCATTTTCAGGTACTGGCAGCATGCCACCTCCAAGGACTTAGCTTGGGAGGCTAGTGGCGGACAGACTTTTTGGATGTCTTTCCTTTTTGTTATATTACATGTAAATTCAAGCCAAGGGCTTTATGTGTAAATGAGTTAGCACTCTACTTTTGTGTAACCAAGTGTTAACTTGGAAAGCTGTAAGCCCTTAGGGCCTTTGCCTTGGTTGTTAACATGTAATACTTTTTGTAGTACAACTCTGAGAAATGGAAGGATGTGGATCTTTTATATATCATAGCATGTTTATATTATTGGGATTAATGTCATTATTTTGAGGGCGTTACATTTTTCCTATTTTCAAGACACTTCTTTATTTCAATTACAAATATACAAATATCTTGAGGACACCACAATAAATTTGAAAACATAAGACACTTTTTATTAAATTCAATGTAGTTTTTATTGAAATTAATGCACTTCTTTTAACTGTTTGACCTATTTTCAAGACACTTTTAGCATTTGTCATATACAAATATCTTGAGGACACCACAATTACACGAATTATAACTAAGACCATTCCAATAAAATAAATTACATATATCTATTAAGAACAGAACAAAAAGATGACATGAGGAACTTGCTTCTCTACATTTCAGTAGCTTTAGCAATAATGGAGAAAACTACAAATGCAAGACTGATGTTATAGGAGGATAAGTTACCAAAAAATTCGATATCCATGTTTCATATTTCTTCTTTTCTACTTCTAAATCTCAAAATTCAGTCAAATAAAGAAACTAAATCCTAAGCAAAGAATCATGCCAATCTCAAATCATACCTGAGGGAGTAATGTAGGGAAATTAGTTAGAAGTTTTCTCTTGTTAAGATTTCAAAATTTCAGTGTAGCTTCTACAACATGATCTAAAAATTCACTTAGTAGTTTATTGGTGGTAGTTGCTACATAATTAATGTCTGTTGGGCTATATATAATAAATCCATTTGTTTTTTGGGCGATTAATGTAGACCTTTTTTTATTCAATGGCAACTGAGCAGCGAGCAGTAACACAAGTGATGAAGACTAAAGAATTCCTCAACTGAGCAGTGAGTCAACAACCAGGTAATCTCAGTTATCACTCAAGAATTCCTTCACTTATGTTGCTGCCATTGCTTGGAAATGGAGACTGAATTGGGCCCTAGTTTTTTTTAGTTTTTATTTTTTTCATTTATCCTTTTTGATGTTGTGATGCAGAGCATGATTCTTGGGAAGCTAACGTGGGCATGGAGATAGAAGGTGATGGGGGTGCTTGCATATCTTCAACCTGATCTGGAAGCAGATCTCGTCTTGCCTCCGGCACCAGCTAGCAGAGTCGACAACCATGTAATTTCTAATCTCAGTTATCACTGAAGAATAAATTCACTTACATTGCTAGAATTCCTTGGAAATGGATATTGTATTTCATGAGTAACTGATCAAAATAATTCTATTGACACCGCTTTTACAGGTTCCAACTAGTATGGTGTTAGAATTGTATGATGCATGATTCGATTCATACAATTTAATATGAGTTTCAACCAAAATTATTTGAATTGTGTTGTTTGAAAATTGGGTGTGCTGTTGAATTGAGAATTGAGTAGTTCATAGGTTTTTGTTTACATAATGTATTGAAATGACGCCTTTTTCAACTACTCTATGATGAAACAAAAATAGGGCAATTGGTTATACTGATATACGTGGTGTTATATATATATGTAATATATAATTTATTTATATTGATCCTGTGAAGTATTTGATTGCGATTGCTATAGTGTTCCAACATATGTGTGAGGTTTGGAAATTCCGTTCCAATAATTTGGGCTATATTTCATGATAAGCATCCGATGGATCTTGTATGAGAAGGGAAAAAGAAATGGAAGGAAAAGTGGGAAAAAAAAACTTTGTTAATAGTTTCATGTGGAAAAAAAATGCAAAGAGTGAACTGCTAATACATGTATTATCTTATGCAATTTTATCTCTTCTTTTGTGGAGATTTTGTTGGAATTTTGTGTTTCATTTGTTGTGGCGCGTTATAGAAACCAAAAACACCCTTTTCATAGTTTTTAGATAATTAGAGATCGACGATTCCAACTTCCTTTACTCCATTCAAAAAGTTGTTCAAAATAATTGATCAAAATTTCCAATGATCCGGTTTGTGCATGTTATTCAAAATAATGTTACTTTTAGGAGTTGTTAGTTTTTCGTTTGTATTTTTTTTCCTTCATGTTTTTGGCGCTAACCCCTTGCAGGCAATGGCACATATAGACATGGTTAATCATTTAAGGTAATCTCCTAAACTTTTTGATTTTATTTTTTACATTCAGGACAATGCATTGTTTAGTTTGGGAGGAGAAAATACTTATTTTGAGAAGAATTTATATATTTGCTTGCAGCTATGAGTTAGTTATTTTGTTAAAAAAAAATAAAAATTTAGTGCTCATGGTATTCTTTTGTTCTATACATTGAGTGATTGGGCATACTTGTGGTATTTAATTGCTTTAACTCGAGAATTTTTTTGAAGTTTGATATGCTAGCTACTTTGTTAAAGTATTCCGTGTGTTCATATTTGGAAATCATTGCACTGCACTTCAGTCACATGAATATGATTTTTAGTTGATAAGTGGGTATGACTTGAAAATCTTGAGGAATGATAGCGAAGACTTTTAACCCTGTGAGTTTTGTGCCAATCATTTATTGGAGGGTCATTATACATCTACTCTTAATTTTTCTTTGGAAGCGCATTAATTTGTTGTTTAGTCTCATTATTTTTTCATTTTTGGTTGAATGCTGAGAACAAATCAATTTGTTATCACACTTTTTACTCGCTCGAGGATGATGCATCGTTTAGGTTGGGGGGAGAAAATACTTATTTTGGGAAGAATTTATATGTTTGCTTGCTACAATGAGTTAGTTGTTTTGTTTTAAAAAAGAAAAAAAGGTGTGCATGGTAATGTATTGTTCTATGCATTGAGTGATTCGGCATACTTGTAGTATTTTATTGCTTTAACTTGAGAAATTGTGTTGAAGTTTGATATGCTAGCTACTTTGTTAAAGTATTTCATGTGTTCGTATTTGGAAATAATTGCACTGCACTTTAGCCACATGAATATGATTTTTAGTTGATCAGTGGATATGACTTGAAAATCTTGAAGAATGATAGTGGAGACTTTTAACCCTGTGACTTTTGTGCCAATCAGTTATTGGAGGGTTACTATACATCTACTCTTAATTTTCTTTGGAAGGACATTAATTTGTTGTTTAGTCTCATTATTTCTTCATTTTGGTTGAATGCTGAGAATAAATCAATTTGTTATGACACTTTTATTCCCTTGAGATCATGAAAGTTGAAGGACCATACTAATTCTTGAGAGATGATTTTAGGCCATCTTTGTTTCATTGAGTCTTTTATTTATTTTTCTTTCTTTTATTATTACTTCATGAACCATTAGAAACCAATTTGAGCCTTTATGTTAGCCTTTCTTTGTTTAACCCCACAATCCATACTTTCTTTTTACTTTTGTAGATATGTTGGGATTATTTGAGTTTGACAATGGCAAATTTGTTTGAAAAAAAAAGAAGAAAAAAAAAAGGAGAAAAGCTGAAAAAAAAGAAGAAGAAATAAATTGTGTTCAACTAAGGGAAAAAAAAAAAAGCAGGAGGAAGTTGAAAAAAACAAAAAGAAAAGTAATAGAAAGAGCAAGGTATTTGGAATAAGGCTCTAATTGTGTTTATTTTTATGCCAATTGTCTCTCAGACATCCTTTTTTTTATTCACCTTTGGCTTTTTATTATTTTTTCGTAATTCCTCAACCCAAGCATTACAACCAAATAAAAGTCCTATTTGATCTTGAGTGTGGTATAGTTTACAAGTGGACATGATGGATTGGGGTGATGGTGTGGTCATTTTAATTCTCAGTATTTGATATTCCATTCATGAGACTATTTATTTATTCTTTCATTATAGCGTTTTTCCAAAAAATTAGTATGCGGGATATTTTGCCTTTGATTTACATTATTCTACTCGCATATATTGAGAGTAATTTTTACACCATATTCTGAGTGATTTATTTGTTGAGTGCAATAACTGGTGAGATTTGAGTCGAAGCATGTTTCAAAAAGAGATTTGGGTTATATTTCACTTTAAGGCTAAGGTTGTGTATGTGTTGGCTAAACTTTTTCACACACGCCAAATTCTGAATGTCATGAGATATCTTTACTTGCTGCTAGTGTCTTGAACTTTGATTGGTTATCTTGTTAAGGTTGTGAAATTCATGACTTGTTCTTGAACTTTAGTATGAGATCGAAAGAAATCCTTCGAGTAAAGAAAATTTTTGACGTTTGTGGGTAACATTTCTAGAAATTTTATTTCTCAGTATTTGATATTCCATTCATGAGACTATTTATTTATTCTTTCATATTAGCGTTTTTCAAAAAATTAGTATGCAGGATATTTTGCCTTTGATTTACATTGTTCTACTCGCATATATTGAGAGCAATTTTTGCACCATATTCCTAGTGATTTATTTGTTGAGTGCAATAACTGGTGAGATTTGAGTCGAAGCATGTTTCAGAAAGAGATTTGGGTTATATTTCACTTTAAGGCTAAGGTTCTGTCTGTGTTGGTTGAACTTTTTCCACACACTCCAAATTTTGAATGTCATGCAATATCTTTACTTGCTGCTAGTTTTTTGAACTTTGATTGATTATCTTGTTAAGGTTGTGAAATTCATGACTGGTTCTTTAACCTTGGCATGAGAATGAAAGAAGTCGTTTTAGTAAAGAAATTTTTGGATATTTGTGGGTAACTCTTTGGAAACACGAGACTTTAACTCGTCCATGAGGGGTAAGCTATTGGATTAAGGGCTTGTTGCATGTGCTAAATTCAATCGTGATTTCTTACGGAAGTGGTTTAGAGTAGTTGCTTTTATTTTTCTTTTTGATTTTATTTTAGTCGCCTTAATTGCTAGGTTCTAAAATTAAAGCTGGTTGGGAGGTGTGATGAATGCTTAAAATTACGTAGTTATTCTAGGAATTTTGGATATTATATTCATTCTCTCAATTTATATTTAATTGTGATTTAATGTATTTAATTTAAATTTTTAGAAAAACTACATTTGAGCCATCAACAATATAAATTGCTCAACCAGGCCCATAAGACTCGGTTTGCTTTGAAATCATCTCATAGCATCCACAAAACTTCTCTCAAAGGTTAGACAAGATTTCATTGTACCTCAAGTCCTTTTATATTTTGATTTTGCTCTTCAAATATTTATTTATTTTTCCTTTTAATTACTACTCATCTTTTGTTCCTTATTTGTTCCTTTTATGTAATATATATTGGGTGACTTAGATAATAGCAAGAACACTAGATCTGACCGCAATGTTGTCAAGGGTGTTTGGGCTGCTCGAATTCAGCGTAACAAGATGGTAATTTTTATCTTAATTTTCTAACCCTCTACATAATATATATACCTTTTTACTCACAACGGTCTTGTGTTTATAGCTTTTCATCGAATAAAAGATAATATTGCTATTGCCTAAAGGCAAGATTTCATATTTTTGTAGATAAGGAAGCAGAAAAGGGGTGCTGTTTTGAAAGAAAAAAGGGCCCCCAATTGATTGACTTGTCCTCCCCGTGTCATTGTATATGATATGTTTTTAATTTAATATTGTTTGTACTCAAATGAATTGTTGAGCCTTCACAAAAAGGTTCTTTTGTATAAAACTAGACTACATTTGTTTCCTGGTAAATTGAGATCTAGATGGACCGGCCTTTTCATAGTTAAAACTATTTTTTCTCATGGGGCCGTTGAGATTGAAAATCCCAGGAATGGTAATGTTTTTAAAGTGACTGGCCAATGTCTTAAACCAGTTTTGGAGAATTTCCCACCTGAAGAGGAGAGGAGTCCATTGAATTAAAAGGCCCTATTTATCGAGACCCATAAACATAATAATAAAAGCAATGTTACTTTTAGGAGTTGTTAGTTTTTCGTTTGTAATTTTTTTCCCTTGTGTTTTTGGCAATAATCCCTTGCAGGTTCATGGTTCATCTTTTCTTTTTTAATAATTTTTTTTGTTGACGCTCAAAAAAAAATAAAATAAAATATATATATATACATATAGACATGGTTCATTATTTAAGGTAATCTCCTAACCTTTGTGATTTTGTTTTTTACATTGAGGACAATGCATCGTTTAGGTTGGGGGGGGGGGGGGAGGGGATACTTTCTTTGAGAAGAATTTATATGTTTGCTTGCTGCAATGAGTTAGTTGTTTTGTTATAAAAAAAAAAAAGAAGAGACCTTGTCTAACTTAAGAAGCTGTCAAAGCTGGAGCCATGATGGTTCTCATTCAAAACAGAACCAAACAAAACATGGAAAAAAATGACCATAAATTTATTGCAGGTGTTATTAACTTGTATTTACTATTTATTTGGAATGTTGAAGTATTTTTGGTGCTTGATATTTACCTCTCTCCTAGTTCTTCCCCTCAACATTATGCTTACATATATGCTAATGTAAGCATTGTTCTTTTATTCTACAGTTTTACTCAGGAAATTCGTCTATTTTTTCTTTATTTTGGAGAGGTGGTTCTACAAGATGCTGATCCCAGTAGGAGGACCTTCATTCATTCATGTTTGAGCCGGTAAAGATGGTTTAGTTTGTAGTCCTTTCACAATAGTTTATTTGTGGGGAAAAAATGAAATTATGATTTCATCTAACAATTATTCTCTATTTATGCATATCATATGATAAATCATATTTGAAAATCACTCTTCCAATGTTTGATTGCAGTGAATTTTTAGACCCTGTTGTTGCTGCTACACTGACTTTTCGAAATCTTAACAAGAGAAAACTTCTAACTAATTTTCCTACATTACTCCCTTAGGTATGATTTGAGATTGGCATGATTCTTTGCATAGGATTTAGTTTCTTTATTTGACTGAATTTTTAGATTTAGAAGTAGAAAAGAAGAAATATGAAACATGTATATCAAATATTTTGGTAACTTATCCTCCTCTAACATCAGTCTTGCATTTGTAGTTTTTCCCATTAATGCTAAAGCTCATGAAATGTAGAGAAGTAAGTTCCCTGTGTCATCTTTTTGGTTCCGTTCTTAAAAGATATATTTCATTTATTTTATTGAAATGATCTTAGTTATAATTCGTGCAATCGTTGTGTCCTTATAACTTGATATTTGTATATGACAAATGTTAAAAGTGCTGAATATTGGGATTGAAATAAGGAAGTGTCATGAAAATAGGTCAAACAGTTAAAAGAAGTGGATTAATTTCAATAAAAACTACATTGAATTTAATAAGAAGTGTCTTGTGTTTTCAAATTTATTTTTTGGTCTACTTTTCGTGTCCCATGGCACTTTTTAGCAAGACCTTTCATATATATTGGTATTCATAATTGTAGTTTTATTTTATTTTTGTCTTGTCAATGCTACTTCATAAATAAATTTCGTTGCTTATGTGATGCCACACCTTATTTTGTATGTTTAAAGTTATTATGCACCTTCCCAACCTTGTTGGAACAAAATATGGTATAGTAATTTCGTATTGAAACTAATTGAGCTTAATGGAAATTTTGACAAACACATATGTTTAATTTCAAAAAGGAGGATCTAAAAGAATGCGTTCAGAGATACTGTGGACTTAATCTGCAGTGAAGGGCATTACTGACTTTCATACATATATTTTTTTTTCTGTTTTCTTTTTTGATACAGATCAGAAAAATTGTTTCTAAGTGTGCTTCTAGCATTGATGTCTCTTGGATCATTTGTTCAGCTTATTTCCATCTCTCGTTGACTTACCAAGTGAGTTTGTTTTCCAGGATTCCCTAGTAGTTACATTATGCTCCTTTTCGTGTCTTTCTTTTGTGGTTTTCATCTCTTGCCATATTTCACCAATGAGCAAAATGCCTAGGGATACGCAAAAATTTACCAAAAAATCTACCACTCACATGGGTATGGGACCAACACCCATGTGAGTGTTTGCTAGAACATTTGGGGTCTTGCATTATTGTTCGCCAATTGAAGTTCTACTTACTCTATTAAAAGCTGCACCGTGTTATTTTCCTTCCATTAATTTATTGATCAGTCAAATAGGCCATTTTGAAATGCCTTAATTAAATTTGTTCAGAAATTTAAAATCTACATGCTTGGTACTAGTTGGAAAACTGGATTTTATTATTTTGAATGAAAGCTAGAAAGAATAATATTTCTTATTCTCATATTTAAACAATGTACACACAGCACCTCTATTAATAGGAGATACATGGCATAAAATAAGGGATTGATTAGCTACTGATCCTGAGGACTGATTAGCTACTATTTAGTTACTAATTCTAATTCTAAATATAAACTTTCCTATTCTATAGTATTGACTAAATCTAGATATTTACAGCTGTGATATCCTAAAGAATTCAGCCATATCCTGGCAGAATTATTTTCTTCCCATTTCCAACACTTCCCCCTCAAGTTGGCTTGAATATGTCTTCCATGGCCAACTTGTAGATTAGGTGGTCGAACTGCCTCTTGTGTAGTCCCTTTGTAAGAACATCTGCAATCTGCTCCGCAGTGGGTATACAAGACATGTAGATCAATTCCTTCTCAATCTTTTCGTTGATAAAGTGCTTGTCGACTTCCACATGCTAAGTTCTGTTGTGAAGAACAAGATTATGAGCAATTGCATTTGCTGCCTTCTTGTTACAGTAAACTTCCATTGGTGATGTTCTTGGAATTTTTAAGTCTTCCAATAATCTCTCGATCCATAAAGCTTTACAAATTCCATGAGCCATTGATCTAAATTCAGCTTTAGCACTACTTCTAGCCACTACGTTTTGTTTTTTTAGAGGGTCAGAAATTAAACCCCAAATTAAGTATGGGCCTAAGTACTGAGGTCGTCCCAAAGAGGCGACCAGGAATGAAAAAGGAGCATGGGCTAAAGTCCAAGGGAAGTGGGCCAACAGTGGGCCAGAGTAGGTCCGACCCGCCAAGGGTCCAAACAGACTCCATGAAGGAAAATGACGAAGTCAAGTTGCAGCGGGAACACATGCCACGGTCAAGTTGCAGAGGGAATACATGCAGCGGGGAAGTTGCCGAGATACTTTGCCTCAGCGCTGCCATTCCTAATATCTTCGGCTCCGCCGCCATCCAAAGTTGATGAGGGAAAGAGAAAGCCGAAGCAACAAAGTTGCAGAGGTGACAGTTGCGACGACCAAGTTGCGGAGGCACTTTATCTTAGCGCCGCCATTCCAAGTATTCTCGATTCCGTCGCCACCTGGAGTTGTTGAGGGAAGAAGAGAACCGAAGCAACTAGGTTACAGAGGCGCCCAAGTTGCGGAGGCACTTTGTCGGCTCCGCCATCTCCAATATTGGCGGTTATGCCATTTGAACTTGCCACGAGAAATAACTACCGCAGCAACTACTGCCGCCGCAACCAACTTGCGGAGGGAACATCCCGTCAAGGTGATAGCAGCCTTTGGGAAAAGCTTCCCCTCTGCAAGGAGAGGGCAATGCTTGGCGCTGATAGCAGGCCTCAAGGCATTACTAGCCCAGGGCTGATAGCAGGCCCCAAGACTTATTGGTTGGAGTTGATAGCAGGCCCAGGGTACTAGTTTACCGCGACGATCCCGCGAAGATGGGAGCAGGGTAGCCCTAGCATAAGGGACTCCATTTTCATTACCCAGGTCATAGACCTGTCTTAGTCGCACAGGCAGGACTAAGGAAGCCCCTTGGGCTTGGTACTAAGGAACAGCAAGGCTGATGGCAGGCTAGGCTGTGGCCTTTGCCTGGGGAAGCTGGGAAGTTTGTGGTTAGGTGGCTAGGGGCGAAGGCTTCGTTGCGGTGAGCACGAACATTGTTGATAGCAGACTAATGGAGTTCTGAGAATGCATGTAGTGGCCAAGTAGAACTGAGAAGGCAAGTGTAGTAGCAAAGTTCATCGCTGCAAGTGCACTTGCTGAGGTTCGAGATGAGAAGGCAAGTGCAGCGGCAAACGCTCCCGTCGCAACTGCACTTCCTCAGGCTCAAGAGGCAGTTGCAGCGCCAAACACTTGCTGAGGCTCAAAAAGGTAGTTGTGGAGGTAAACAGATAGTACACAGTACATGCAAAAGGACACATGGCACCTTCAGCCTGGTGGCTCAAGGCAGAATATTCCATGTGATCCTCTAGGACACATGTCCTCTCTCTATTTGGCCACTTGGTGTCCTCTTCGTGCCAAGGAAAAGCTTATATAAATAGGACCAATTTCCTATGGTTCAACAAGAGGAATTTTGGGGATTTGGGGTAGATGCTACCCATTTTGGCATTGTTATACATTTTTTCTTGAGCTACTTGCTTCACCCTCACCCAGCTGCATACTCTCTAACTTCCAGACAGTTGCTGCTGCTCATTCTCAAGCCACTTCCACCATTTTTGGACCATTAGCATAGTTTTGCCTCTCTAATTACCTTCTCTAACCTCGAACCCCTTTACATTTCTGGCGACTCCGCTGGGGAGGCTACTTTGTTGATGGTTCATACCCGTAGTGGTTTACATACCTCACTGGAAAAAAATGGTAGAGGATGAAGTTCAGCAAGGCTCTTCAAATGGCGGAGCAGCACATGCGGAGGATCGTGACCACAATGTTGTGATTGAGGCAGTTCAGTCACTCCAGGATACATAAAGGGAGACCCTGGCAGCTTTGCAAACTCTCACTGAGGCTGTTATGGCCATGGCTTCTCGACCAGCTCCAGCGCAAACACCTCCGCCCGTAGTAGTCCCAAACCCAGTGCCTAACTTGTTCCCTGAGGTTTGGGCTCCAATCCAGATGCCTCCGGTGGTATTTCAGGCGAACGGTGCGGCTGCTGGTTCAGCTACCCAGGAGCAGATTGGACCATTCCAGCCCACTCACTTTTTTACTCTAGCCGATGTACAAGGTATGCTCGAGCAAGAGCGTAGCAAGAAGCCACTCCCATCTCTCCCCGACTCAGATATGAAGGCCCCATACTCTCAGGAGATGTTGACCATGCCATACCCAACTGGGTATACAGTGTCCAAGTTTATTAAGTTTAATGGGAAACAAGGCAATGCCAGAGAACGGGCGGTGAGGTTCATTGAAACTCTTGGTGTCCATGGCAGTGACCACTCTCTGCGCCTTCGGGAGTTCTCTAAGTCCACTTACTGAAAGGGCTTGCAGCTGGTATGTGAACTTGGCTCCCAACTCGATCAAGAGTTGGGAGGAGATGGTGAACAAGTTCCACACGAAGTTCTTCCAAGTCCAAGCGAAAGTTACAACCCTCACCCTTGGGCGAAATGTCTAAAAGGGGGGTGAAGATATACTGGGCTATGTTAAGCGGTTCCAAGATAAGGCTATTGATTGTCATGAACTAGTGGATGAGGCCTATTTAGTCGGCATATGTGTGGAGGGGTGCCATACGTGACTACAAAATTTTCTTGGTGAATCATAATTTGCCTACCATTTCAATCTTGATTGAGGCAGCTAGGAACCTCAGTACCACTGGTCCTTTGCACAGATCTCGTGACAGCCACCGCTACCCTCGCAGTAGCAGAGTTACTGCGGTAAGCTCTGCAGGAGGGAGCCGCTCGCAAGGGGAGGCGACGTCCTCTCGGAAGAGAAAGAGTTATGAGGACAGAAATCCATGTCCCTGCAGCGTTGAGAATGTTAAGGCTCTGGTTAAAGAATGGGTAGCTGATGGTGAACTTATCTTGCCTCCAGTTAATGTCCCTCCAACTAAGAAGGACAAAGAAAGCTCGGATTATTGTGTCTATCACAGAACCACCAGACACCACACTAGGGACTGTTGGACTTTGAAAAGTATCTTCAAGAAGAAAGTTGACGCAAATGAGCTGAAGTTCATAGATGCCGGTAACCGTGATAAGCGGAAGGACCCTTATCCTAACCACAAGGAGAAGGGAAAGAATGTACATATATGATTGGCTATCTCGGGCCTGTGCGCGATCAAGTGCATATGGCGTCTTACTATGATGAGTTAGAAGAAATTGCAACCGGCCAGCTCCCTGAGACAGTACCTGCAGAGGCAAAATTCGAAGAGGATGCTAATGCCCAGGCCTTGCAAAACTCTGTTAAGTTTCGTGCCTTCTTTGACCATTTGGGGCTGAGCCAAGCCGCCAGGTTGGAAGCAACAAAAGCCCTCATTAATATCTTTGAAGTGCACCATGATGAAGTTGCTGAAGCTAAGGAGTATGTGCCTCGGCGTATCCAGGAAGCTTATGGGGCCATTACTTTTTCAGAGGCAGACAGAGCATACCCATTTCCCCATAATCGTCCTCTTTTTGTCACAGCATGCATCAATGATGTAGAGTTCAAGCGTGCTTTCCTTGATGGCGGGGGCATCCATAAACATCATCACTACTGACACCTTTGCAAAGGCTGGGATCCCAGAGTCCAGGATGGTTCGCCAACCCATCACTGTGATGGGTTTTGGCGGCGAGAAAAAAGATACCAAGGGCCATGTGGTCATGGACTTAGCAGTTGGTGAGATCTGTTCCGCACCCAAGTTTCATGTGATTGAAGCGGACACAAATTGCCACATGATACTTGGCAGAGCTTGGATGCACCGATATGGAGCTATCCCGTCGAGTTATCACCAATGCGTGAAGGCAAAGTTGGGAAAGCGCACAATAACCATATAAATGCGTCTGAACAGCCATTTGGGGTTGAGGAGGCACACTATTCGGATGTAGTTTTCTTTACTGAGTTGTCAACGGGTGAAACTCCAAGGACTGGTAAAGTTGCAGGAGTAAAATTGCCAAAATGGGAAGGCATTCGGGATGCAGGGGGTGCTCCAGAAAGTAGTGGGCAGAAGAGAAGCAGCAAGTCCACAAGTCCTCCGCCCAAGATTGTTAAGGTGCGGGAGGGCGGTAAGACAGTTTACTACCTAAGACGGGTCTTGGAGGGCAGGCTTTATTCCTTGGGAGGAAGGCCCCGAGACAAATAAATGTGACAATGACGAGTCCCAAGAAGAGTTGGTGGAGACGCCTGAGCCCGCCCTTGAATGCGTGCAAGATAGACCCAAACCGCAGCAGGAGGTGCTTGCTGAGGTCAACCTCAATGACTTACCAGGGCAGAGCAGGCCCGTGTTCATCAGCGACACAATGGCTCTAACAGCTGAGGCAGAATTGATAACACTACTGAAGCGATACAGTGACGTCTTTGCTTGGACATACGATGAGATGCCTGGTCTTGACCCGTCTCTTGTCACCCATCACCTGGATACTTTTCCCAACTTTAGGCTAATAAAGCAGCATGCTCGAAAGTATCACCCTGACCTTGAGGTAAAGATTAAGGCAGAGGTAGAAAAGTTGCCGAGGGCCAAGTTCATTGAGCCTATACAGTACCCAACTTGGCTAGCAAATATTGTGCCTGTGGAGAAGAAAAACAGCCAGATCAAGGTCTGCGTAGACTTTCCCGACCTGAATGAATGAGGCCTGCCCGAAAGATGAGTTTTCATTGCCCCATGTTGACACACTTGTCTATTCTACTGCAGGCCATAAGATGTTCTCCTTTATGGATGGATTCAGTGGTTATAATCAGGTCAAAATGGCATCAGAAGATGCAGAAAAAAGGGCATTTAGAACACCCTTGGGAAATTTTTTCTATACGGTGATGCCCTTCGGTTTGGAAAACGCGGGGGCAGCCTACCAACGGGCTATGACTGCAGTGTTCCATGACATGTTGCATCATGAAGTGAAAGTATATGTGGATGATCTGGTGGTGAAGTCTACCGAGGCAAACCGACACCTCTGCTTCTTGGAAAAAGTTTTTAAGCAGTGCCGCAAATTCTACTTAAAGATGAACCCTCTCAAGTGTGCCTTCGGAGTTACCGCCGGCAAGTTCCTTGGCTTTTTTGTATACCGGCGGGGGATTGAAGTAGATGGGGATAAGATTAAATCAATCATGCAGATGCCACCACCACACTCTCAAAAGGCTTTGAAGAAATTCCTAGGCAAAGTGTCATACCTCAAAGAGGTTTATTCCAGCCTATGCTAAGATAAACTTTTCCTTTGGGACACTGCTGAAAGGGAATCGCAAGTTTGAATGGTTGCAAGAACACCAGCAGGCATTTGATATTGTGAAGAAAGTACTTACAATGATTGCCCTACAACCCAACAAGCCTCTGCTACTGTACCTGACATCTATACCTCGGTCTATTGGGGCTCTACTTGTCCAAGACATAGATGGCATTGAGAAGCCAGTCTATTACATCAGTCGCAAAGTCAATGGTGTCGAGTGGCCATATACCCCAATTGAGAGGCATTGTTTAGTCTTAATCTTCACAGCGCGGAAGTTGTGCCACTATTTTTTGGCACACCCGATCCATGTTGTGACCCCTGAGTGATCCGATCCGCTACTTGCTAAGCAAACCCGCTCTGACTGGAAGAATGGCAAGATGGCTTTTGGCTCTAACAGAATATGACATCACTTGTGTTAATCCCAAGGCTATTAAGAGCCAAGCACTTGCAAACTTACTAGCCCAATTCCCATCTGGTCAACATGAACCTGCAGAGGTATCTCTACCAGAGGTGAGATCCATGTCTCCGCAGCTGCAGTTGAGGCTTATTGGGACTTAAAATTTGATGGAGCTTCGGGAGCTGGGAAAGGCGGAGCTGGCATAACACTAACCAGTGAAGAAGGAGAGAAGTTTCATCTATCATATAAGCTTGATTTTGAATGTTCAAACGAGGCTGAATATGAGGCGTTTATACTAGGTCTAATCGTTGCCCAAAAGAATGGACTCCGCAAGTTGAAAATTTTGGGCGACTCCGAGTTAGTTGTCAGGCAAACAATGGGTGATTTCACCTTAAAAGAGCCTTTGTTGGGCCCGTATCGCACCGTGGTTCAAGGGTTGCTCACTCAATTTGATGATGTCGAAATCCAGCAGACCCCTCGAATGCACAACCGTTTCCCCGATGCCTTGGCTACTCTGGGGCCAAAGGGGAATATACCAGATGATAGTATAGCCATCGTCATCGAGAAAAGAACAACACCAGCAGTGTTAGCCGAAGAACATACAGAGCAAGATGCTGTGGGTTGGAAAGCAGATATAATCTAACAGAACAGTTGAAAACAGGCCAGGGAACAATCAGACCAGCAGAACTTGCATAATTTCTGCTCCTCAGAGGAGAGTTGTATTTTTGCGGTGCCAACAACTTGCTGGCAAGGTGCGTCGATAGACAAGAAGCAACTTACAGACTTAAGCAGATCCATGCTTAGTCTCGTGGAGATGGAGATATCAGTCTATACCGACGGATACAGAGGCAAGGGTATTACTGGCCAGAGATGGAAAAGGAAAGTACTGAGTTGTAGAGGCAATGTGCAAAATGCCAATCCCATCCAAAGGAAGAGGAAGCCCATTTCTTAAGCAGTGAAGAATGGAGGCAGCCATATGTCAACTACCTTGGAAATGGCACACTGCCTGAGAACAAAGCCGATGCAATCAGAGTTACGAGGCGGGCCCTCCGCTTCTTCCTTGACCAAAGGATGAGGCAAATGAGGTGCCAAGGGAAGCCCACAAGACAGAACATCAAGGAGGGCAGCGATTATATGGACATCTCATTCACCTTGGCTACTACTGGCCGACAATGGAAGAAGATGCTAAAAACTTTGTAAGGAGATGCCAATCCTGCCAGAAGTTTGGGAACTTGATACATGCACCGGTGGTTGAGCTGCACAACATCAAGACCCGTTACCTGTTCCATACTTAGGCATTTGACAGCGCAGCAATCGAAAGGCCACAGATTGCAGCGACTGAAGTTAGTACCAAGTGGGGGTGGAGGCTATATCGATAAGGAAGGCAGACAGGGCAGGAGTAGCCAACTTCATCAGAGAAAGCATAATCTGTAGGTTTGGCATACCAAAAGTAATGTTGTCCGACAATGGTACTCCCTTTGTAAATCGTCATGTGGGAAGACTTCTGAACGCCTACCAGATCAAGCAGCACAAGTCTAGTCCATACTACCCCCAAGGGAGTGGACAAGCTGAGGCAACCAACAAAACCATCATCCGAATATTGAGTAAAATGATGGATAAAGCAGGGGGCACTTGGTCTGAACGACTCCCCGTAGCACTTTGGGCGTATAGAACGTCAAGAGAAAGCTAATTCAGGCAACCCCATTTTCCCTAGTGTACGGCTCCGAAGTTGTGTTACCAGTTGAGTTGGCAGTACCCTCAGCAAGAATGGCTATCTCAGCACACTTAGTTCTAGACAGCAGAAAGAATGACATAGAGGCAGAAAGAAGAGATCGGGCCTCGCGGCCAATGGAAAAGTATCATCAATCCGTAGCTCGTGCCTACAATCAATTTGTTCAGCACAAGAAGTTCAATAAAGGGGACTTGGTATGGAAGACAGTGGACACAATTATGCGGGGGCAACCTATTCCTAAGTTCTCACCATGATGGGAAGGCAAGCAGCAGCGGGTACTACAAGTTAACAAGAGTAGATGATGGGTTCAAAACTGGCCCTATCATCGCCACGTTGTCTGCATGCTTGAGGAAACCATCGACTGCCTGAAGCCTATCCCTCATCCACGATAGGTCCAAACCGTTCATCTCAAAGCCACTCTGGTTTGCCTCGGCACTTTCCACGAACTTGCTAGGGGTTGTCAGAATCTTCTTAGTAGCAAGGTTGCGAATGAAGCTGGCAAGTGACTCCAGCAGTGCGGTCTGCACCATAGATCCAGGAACGTTAAAAGTAGTAAAGGTGCCGGGGTGCAGCGCCTGGATGCGAGACCCAGTAACTTAGAGAAAAAACTTTCTCTGAGGGCTGAGGGGACTCCCTCACACCCCCGCCAGCTTCAATCACTGGAGGGAGACTGGTGGAGCGACCAAAGGTCTGAGGACGACGCACTTCCCCTGAAGATGATTGCCTAGCAGCATTGGAATGGGTAGATGTAGCGTTGGCGATCGGGTGAACTAGCCTCTCGAGAAAGACTGAAGCTGCCTGCACCGTCATGTCGCTCCGAAAAGAGGTTATCCATCTGGTTGTCTCCAACGTTCAGATCTGGAACAGTAGCGGTATCCATCCCAGTATAAAAATCTTGTGATACCCCAAGGTCAGTTGGCACTTTCGAAAAGTGAGTGGGCTACAAGTCTGCAAGCTGTTGAGAGGTTGCCGAAGCAACTCGGTTAGAGATCCCAGCGACAGCAGTAACAGTGTGGATGGCTAAAGTGACAGTTACCTTTGCAAGTCGGTCCAAATTTAGAGGGGTCACAGCAGGAACAGTGGAAGCAGCCGCTACACTTGCACTCTCCTCCGCCACTTGGGCGTTCGGAAGTGGGGTCTGTTGAACCAATAGAGACTCAGTGGACTGGGAGGAACCACCAGATGCAGCTCCAAAGGGAGGTGGTGCAACTTCCAGCAGCTCTCTCGTGCCGCTATCTTCCTTTGGGGTCTCGGGGAAAAAATCATCTCCGCCGATAGCGGAACGGTCGGAGTGCACAGAATCAGTGGGGTTTGGAGGCTCTGCACCCTCAGCAACTAGGCTGCCCGCAACAACTTCCACAGCAGCGGGAACTTCATTTTCTGCAGCCTCCACAACTGGCTCAGCCTCAGTAGTTGGTGCGGCCCCAGCACTTGGTTTTTCTTCAACATCTGGAAGTACTGCCTTGCGGGTCCTGAACCTTGTGACCCTTGTAGCAGTGAGAAGGTCGTCATCCTTGTCGTCGTCGCCGTCTGAATTTGAGGAAAGTTCGATGGCAGTAGTAGAACCTCTGGTGCCGGTGGCACGGCCGGTGGGCCTTGAAAAGAAAAAAGGCTATGTGATTACCAAAGTAAACATAAGAAGTCCAAAGAAGCAATGCAAAATATTTTCTAAGTATGGGTACGTTTCGGAGTCTCTTCCTACTTGGTGAGGCACATGCCTCGGCAACTGATGCCGCTGCCTCTTGAGCTGCCCTTAGTTTGGAGCGGGTCGTCCGTAACTGTCGTGCGGACTTGAGGGGGAGCAATTTGCTGCAGACGGGTGAGGCTTCTCCACAGTAGTCAGGGATAGAAGCTTGAAGCGACAGAACATACTGGTCTGTTTCCCTTAGCCAGAGGGCAAACGAAGAGATAAGTCAGGCTGCGGGATAGGTTCCATTGCAGGGACTACGGGAGCATTGTTGCAAAAGTTGATGAAAGAATTGAGGTTGCGGTGCCAGAACAGCCTTTTACTGGGAGTAAAGGCGCCCTCTCTTCTAAGTGAGAGAAGCTCCATGAAGCCTAAGCCCTCCACAAGTAGAGCGGTATAATCACGGGCAAATCGCTGAAAGCTCTGGTGGTAATCAGTCTGAAGCGGAGGGGCATGTGGGATGCCCTGATCCATGCCGAACTGCTCAGGGACCCTGTTCGGTCGATATATGACGCTGGACATGCCCTTCTCGTTCCACACAGGTAGAAATCCGGGGTGTATCATGGCAGCAATAAGAAGGCAGTTGGCCTGGACACCGTCGAGGGAGAAATCAACATGGCGAGCCTCGGAAAAATAGAATGGAACCACATATATGCCTGGAAGAAGCTGAGTGAAAGGGCGGAACACACATTCTTCCATGCGGTCTACATAATCTGCAAAGGGTCTGTTGGTGCCAAGAACAGACCACCGAGAGATGTGAGAGAGGAAGGGAGTGGCACACTTGCCTCGTGACAGGTCGACCCTTTGCATCTAGAACAGGACAACCATCTGCATCAAGGACTTCGTCTGTGATGAAAGGCTCATGTTCTTTAGGGACACGGCCCGTGGCAGGAAATTTCTCATAGAAGAAATTGGTCAGGAACTGAGTGTGTACAAAGCTCTGCACATCATAGCGGGCCCATGGATTGCTCCATGTCCAAATGGATGAGATCAAGGCGGAAGTATAAGTTTCCCAAGAAGAGGGGGGCCAAAGGGATCTGGCTGCCGCTACAAAGTTTGACAGCCAAAGGGAACACCAGAGGGTTAATGCTCTCAGCAGGGTTGCTGGGGAGAACAAAAAAAAAAAAAAATGAAGTAATTGACGAAGGCGGCCAAGTACAAGTCGCTGCGGCAGCCCGGCCCAACTACGGAGTTGCGATTCTACTCTGTCATGTCGCCCACGACTGGTTGCAGGTCCTTGAAGAAATGCTTCAGCCAGAAAGATAAGTGGTTTTGCCCCTCTTGGGCCTCTCCTGGAGTAGTTCCCCAGTCCTAAGATCAGACCAAGAGCCATACTTCGCGCCTCTCGAAAGGCTTCTTGGAGGGTAGTGACAGCAAGTTGTTCTGCAGGAGTCAGGGATGCTGGTTCGAAGGGGTGATCTCCACGAGTGCTCAAGCGCAGAAGGACGGCAACATCTTCGAGGGTTGGAGTTATCTCCTTCCATGCCAAAGAAAAAGTGTGAGCGTCAGAGACAACCATATCAGTGTTGGTCTGTACTTTGCGCACTGATAACACCCTCGAAATCGAAACGGCATTGTAGAGAAGAACATCCTGCAATTGCTGTTCAAACCCACTATCTGCAATGATGTCATCAACCCAGAGGGACCAGTCTGTTGAAGGGCCCGAGTGAGTGCGATAGTAGATGTATGAATGGGGAAAGTAACCACGCTCCACAAGAAACCACAGCACAGAGACTGGGTTCACCATGTTAGCATCATCCAAAGCAGCCTCACTAAAAGGAAGCGGAGGCTCCTCCAAAGGAAGGGCATGAGGAACGAAGGAGTCAACGGCCTTCCAGAAAGGGTCAGCTAGCCCTCCGAAGTATGAGGCCCTCCTCCATTCAGTAAGGGGTGGGTCAGCCCTGTCGAGTAGAAACCTTGTGCTGGGCATAAGGAAGTATAAAGAAAAGTAAAGAAGACTTTGGAAAGTGGGGACAAGGAAGAGAAGAAGACAAGGAGGCAAAGTGTGTTTGGGCGTAAGTGGGGGACCAGTGGACCCATGGGCGCTATTTATAAAGAAAGTAGCAAAATGGCGCGGACATGCTTCCCTAGGCCCATTATGACCCATCAGTCAAGAGGGTAATCCTTTTCAGAGTCGACACAACTTCTGACCCAACCGACGCAACCCTTGGGTTACTTGTTGGTGTCATGCACACACGGGAAACCAGGAACGTGTCCCCCACTGGGGCAGGGGGCAAATGTAGGGGGTCAGAAATTAAACCCCCAATTAAGTACGAGCCTAAGTACTGAGGTTGCCCCAAAGAGGCGACCGGGAATGAAAAAGGAGCATGGGCTAAAGTCCAAGGGAAGTGGGCCAACAGTGGGCCGGAGTAGGTCCGACCCGCCAAGGGCCCAAACAGACTCCACGAAGGAAAATGACGAAGTCAAGTTGCAGCGGGAACACATGCGACGGTCAAGTTGTAGAGGGAACACATGTAGCCGGGAAGTTACTGAGGTACTTTGCCTCAGCGCTGCCATTCCTAATATCTTTGGCTCCGCCGCCATCCAAAGTTGACGAGGGAAAGAGAAAGCCGAAGCAACTAAGTTACAGAGGCAACAGTTGCGATGACCAAGTTGCGGAGGCACTTTGTCTTGGCACCGCCATTACAAGTATTCTCGGTTTCATCGCCACCTAGAGTTGCTGAGGGAAGGAGAGAACCGAAGCAACCAAGTTGCAGAGGCGCCCAAGTTGCATAGGCACTTTGTCGGCGCCGCCATCTCCAATATTGCCGGTTATGCCATTTGAACTTGCCACGGGTAATGACTACCGCAGCAACTACTGCCGCCGCAACCAACTTGCGGAGGGAACATCCCGCCAAGGTGATAGCAGCCTCTGGGAAAAGCTTCTCCTCTGTAAGGAGAGGGTAATGCCTGGTGCTGATAGCAGGCCCCAAGGCATTACTAGCCCAGGGCTGATCGCAGGCCCCAAAATACATTTAATTTGGCACTGATAGCAGGTCCCAAGATTTACTGGTTGGAGCTGATGGCAGGCCCAGGGTACCAGTTTACCACGGCGATCCCGCGAAGATGGGAGCAGGGTAGCACGAGCATAAGAGACTCCCTTTCCATTACCCAGGTCATAGACCCGCCTTAGTCGCACAGGCAGGATTAAGGAAGCCCCTTGGGCTTGGTACTAAGGAACAGCACGGCTGATAACAGGCTTGGCTGTGGCCTTTGCCCTGAGAAGCTGGGGAGTTTGTGGTTAGGTGGCTAAAGGTGAAGGCTTCGCTGCAGTGAGCACGAACATAGTCGATAGCAGACTAATGGAGTCCTGAGAATGCATGCAGTGGCCAAGTAGAACTGAGAAGGCAAGTGCAGCAGCAAGGTTTACTGCTGCAAGTGCACTTGCTGAGGTTCGAGCTGAGAAGGCAAGTGCAACGGCAAACGCTCCCGTCGCAACTGCACTTGCTGAGACTCAAGAGGGAGTTGCAGCACCAAATACTCCCGTCGTAACTACACTTGCTGAGGCTCAAAAAGGTAGTTGTTGAGGCAAACAGATAGTACACAGCACATGTAGAAGGACACGTGGCACGTTCAGCCTGGTGGCTCAAGGCAGAATATTCCATGTGATCCTTTAGAACACATGTCCTCTCTCTATTTGGCCACTTGGTGTGCTCTTGGTACCACGGAAAAGCCTATAAATAGGACCCATTTCCTAAGGTTCAACAAGAGGAATTTTGGGGATTTGGGGGAGATGCTGCCTATTTTGGCACTGCCATACATTTCTTCTTGAGCTACTTGCTTCACCCTCACCCAGCTGCACACTCTCCAACTTCTAGATAGTTGCTGCTGCTCATTCTCAAGCCACTTCCACCATTCTTGGACCATTAGCATAGTTTTGCCTCTATAATTACCTTCTCTAACCTCGAACCCCCTTACATTTCTGGCGACTCCGCTGGGGAGGCTGCTTTGTTGATGGTTCATACCCGCAGTGGTTTACACACCTTACTGGAAAAAATGGCAGAGGATGAAGTTCAGCAAGGCTCTTCAAATGGCGGAGTAGCATATGCGGAGGACCGTGACCACAGTGTTGTGATTGAGGCAGTTCAGTCACTCCAGGATACGCAGAGGGAGATCCTGGCAGCATTGCAAACTCTCACTGAGGCTGTTATGGCCATGGCTTCTCGACCAGCTCTAGCGCAAGCACCTTCCCCCGTAGCAGTCCTAAACCCAGTGCCTAACCAGTTCCCTGAGGTTCGGGCTCCGATCCAGGTGTCCGGTGGTACTTCAGGCGAATCGTGCGGCCGCTGGTTCAGCTACCCAGGTGCAGACTGGACCATTCCAACCCACTCATTTTTTTACTCTAGCCGATGTACAAGCTATGCTCGAGCAAGAGCGTAGCAAGAAGCAACTCCCATCTCTCCCTGACTCAGATGTGAGGGCTCAGATGTGAGGGCCCTATACTCTCAGGAGATATTGACTATGCCATACCCAACTGGGGTATACAGTGCCCAAGTTTATTAAGTTTGATGCGAAACAAGGCAATGCTAGAGAACAGGTGGTGAGGTTCATTGAAACTCTTGGTGTCCATGGCAGTGACCACTCTCTGCGCCTTCGGGAGTTCTCCAAGTCCACTTACTGAAAGGGCTTGCAGCTGGTATGTGAACTTGGCTCCCAACTTGATCAAGAGTTACAGCCCTCACCCTTGGGCGAGATGTCCAAGAGGAGGGCGAAGATATACTAGACTATGTTAAGCGGTTCTAAGATAAGGCTATTGACTGTCATGAACCAGTGGATGAGGCCCATTTAGTCAGCATATGTGTGGAGGGTGCCATACGCGACTACAAAATTTTCTTGGTGAATCATAATCTGCCTATCATTTCAACCTTAATTGAGGCAGCTAGGAACCTCAGTACCACTGTTCCCTTGCACAGATCTCGTGACAGCCACCACTACCCTCGCAGTAGCAGAGTTGTTGCGGTAACCTCTGCTGGAGGGAGCTGCTCGCAAGGGGAGGCGACATTCTCTCGGAAGAGAAAGAGTTATGAGGACAGAAATCCATGTCCTTGCAACGTTGAGAATGTTAAAGCTCTGGTTAAAGAATGGGTAGCTGATGGTGAATTTACCTTGCTTCCAGTTAATGTCCCTCCAACCAAGAAGGACAAAGAAAGCCCGGATTATTGTGTCTTATCATAGAACCACCAGACACCCTACTAGGGACTGTTGGACTTTGAAAAGTATCTTTAAGAAGAAAGTTGTCGCAAATGAGCTGAACTTCAAAGATGCCGGTAACCGTGATGTGCGGAAGGACCCTTATCCTAACCACAAGGAGAAGGGGAAGAATGTACATATATGATTGGCTATCTCGGGCCTGTGCGTGATCAAGTGCACATGGCATCTTACTATGATGAGTTAGAAGAAATTGCAACCGGCCAGCTCCCTGAGACAGTACCTGCAGAGGCAAAATTCGCAGAGGATGCTAATGTCCAGGCCTTGCAAAACTCTGTTAAGTTTCGCGCCTTCTTTGACCTGTTGGGGCTGAGCCAAGCCGCCAAGTTGGAAGCAACAAAAGCCCTCATTAATATCTTTAAGTACACCAAGATGAAGTTGCTGAGGCTAAGGAGTATGTGCCTCGGCGCATCGGAAGCTTATGGGGCCATTACTTTTTCAAAGGCAGACAGAGCATACCCATTTCCCCAAAATTGTCCTCTTTTTGTCACAGCATACATCAATGATGTAGAGTTCAAGCGTGCTTTCCTTGATGGCAGGGGCATCATAAACATCATCACTACTGACACCTTTGCAAAGGCTGGGATCCCAGAGTCCAGGATGGTTCGCCAACCTATCACTGTGATGGGTTTTTAGCGGCGAGAAAAAAGATACCAGGGGCCATGTGGTCGTGGACTTAGTAGTTGGTGAGATCCGTTCCGCAACCAAGTTTCATGTGATTGAAGCGGACAAATTGCCACATGATACTTGGCAGAGCTTGGATGCACTGATATGGAGCTATCCCGTCGAGTTATCACCAATGCGTGAAGGCAAAGTTGGGAAAGCGCACAGTAACCATATAAATGCGTCTAAACAGTCATTTGGGGTTGAGGAGGCACACTATTCGGATACAGTTTTCTTTACTGAGTTGTCAACGGATGAAACTCCCAGGACCGGTAAAGTTGCAGGAGTAAAATTGCCAAAATGGGAAGGCATTCGAGATACAGGGGCTGCTTCAGAAAGTAGTGGGCAGAAGAGGAGCAGCAAGTCCACAAGTCCTCCGCCCAAGATTGTTAAGGTGTGGCAGGGCGGTAAGACAATTTACTACCTATGACGGGTCTTGGAGGGCAGGCTTCATACCTTGGGAGGATGGCCCCGAGACAAATAAATGTGACGATGACGAGTCCCAAGAAGAGTTGTTGGAGACGCTTGAGCCCGCCCCTGGATGTGTGCAAGATAGACCCAAACCACAGCAGGAAGTGCTTGCTGAGGTCAACCTCAGCGACTTGTGTTCAAGCGACCGTGTTCATCAGCAAGCCCCGTGTTCATCAGCGACCCAATGGCTCCAACAGCTAAGGCAGAATTGATAACACTACTGAAGCGGTACACAGTGACGTCTTTGCTTGGACATATGATGAGATGCCTGGTCTTGACCCGTCTCTTGTCACCCATCACCTGGATACTTTTCCCAACTCTAAGCCAATAAAGCAACATGCTCGAAAGTATCACCCTGACCTTGAGGCAAAGATTAAGGAAGAGGTAGAAAAGTTGCTGAGGGCTAAGTTCATTGAGCCTATACAGTACCCAACTTGGCTAGCAAATATTGTGCCTGTGGAGAAAAAGAACGGCCAGATCAGGGTCTGCGTAGACTTTCCCGACCTAAATGAATGAGGCCTGCCCGAAAGATGAGTTTCCATTGCCCCATGTTGACACACTTGTCTATTCTACTGCAGGCCATAAGATGTTCTCCTTTATGGATGGGTTCAGTGGTTATAACTAGATCAAAATGGCATCAGAAGATGCAGAAAAAATGGCATTTAGAACACCCTTGGGAAATTTTTTTCTATACGGTGATGCCCTTCGTTTTGAAAAATGCGGGGGCAGCCTACCAACGGGCTATGACTGCAGTGTTCTATGATATGTTGCATCATGAAGTGGAAGTATATGTGGATGATCTGTTGGTCAAGTCTACCGAGGCAAACCGACACCTCTGCGACTTGGAAAAAGTTTTTCAGTGGTGCCGCAAATTCTGCCTAAAGATGTGCCCCTCTCAGTGTGCCTTCGGAGTTACCGCCTGCAAGTTCCTTGGCTTTTTTGTTACACCGGCGGGGATTGTAGTAGATGGGAATAAGGTTAAATCAATCATGGGGATGCACACCACCACACTCTCAAAAGGCTTTGAGAAATTCCTAGGCAAAGTGTCATACCTCAAGAGGTTCATTTCGGCCCTTGCTGAGATAACCTTTTCCTTTGGGACACTGCTGAAAGGGAATCACAAGTTTGAATGGTGTGCAAGAACACCAGCAGACATTTGATATGGTGAAGAAAGCACTTACAATGATTGCCCTACAACCCAACAAGCCTCTGCTACTGTACCTGACGTCTACACCTCGGTTTATTGGGGCTCTACTTGTCCAAGACATAGATGGCATTGAGAAGCCAGTCTATTACATCAGTCGCAAAGTCAATGGTGTCAAGTAGCGATATACCCCAATTGAGAGGCATCGTTTAGCCTTAATCTTCATAGCGCGGAAGTTGCGCCACTATATTTTGGAACACCCGATCCATGTGACCCCGGAGTGATCCGGTCCGCTACTTGCTAAGCAAACCCGCTCTGACTGGAAGAATGGCAAGATGGCTTTTGGCTCTAGCAGAATATGACATCACTTGTGTTACTCCCAAGGCTATTAAGAGCCAAGCACTTGCAGACTTACTGGCCCAATTCCCATCTGGTGAACATGAACCTACAGTGGTATCTCTACCAGGTGCGGTCCATGTCTCAGCAGCTACAGTTGAGGCTTATTGGGACTTAAAATTTGATGGAGCTTCAGGAGCTGAGAAAGGCGGAGCTGGCATAACACTAACCAGTGAAGAATGAGAGAAGTTTCATCTATCATATAAGCTTGATTTTGAATGTTCAAACAACGAGGCTAAATATGAGGCGTTGATACAAGGTCTAATCGCTCCCCAAAAGAAGGGACTCTGCAAGTTGAAAGTTTTGGGCGACTCCGAGTTAGTTGTTAGGCAAACAATGGGTGATTTCGCCTTAAAGGAGCCTCTGTTGGGCCCGTATCGCACCGTGGTTCAAGGGTTGCTCACTCAATTTGATGATGTCCAAATCCAACTTACCCCCTCAAACAAACAACCGTTTCCCCGATGCCTTGGCTACGCTGGGGGCAAAGTTGGATATACCAAATGATAGTATAGCCATCGTCATCGAGAAAAGAACAACACCAGCAGTGTTAGTCGAAGAACATACAGAGCAAGATGCTGAGGGATGGAAAGCAGATATAATCCAATAGAACAGTTGAAAACAGGCCAGGGAACAATCAGACCAGCAGAACTTGCATAATTTTTGCTCCTCAGAGGAGAGTTGTATTTTCGCAGTGCCAACAACTTGCTGGCAAGGTGCGTCGGTAGACAAGAAGCAACTTACAAACTTAAGCAGATCCATGCTAAGTCTTGTGGAGATGGAGATATCAGTCTATACCGACGAATACGGAGGCAAGGGTATTACTGGCCAGAGATGGAAAAGGAAAGTACTGAGTTGCAGAGGCAATGTGCAAAATGCCAATGCCATCCTAAGGAAGAGGAAGCCCATTTCTTAAGCAGTGAAGAATGGAGGCAGCCATATGTCGACTACCTTGGAAATGGCACACTGCCTGAGAACAAAGCCGATGCAATCAAAGTTAAGAGGCGGGCCCTCCGCTTCTTCCTTGACCAAATGATGAGGCAAATTGTCACGACCCCAAACTGCCCCTAGTAGAATGGTGCCGTGATGGCCAGTAATCCGGGATTACCAAAGGCCAACTTATAAAGACCAAACATAATCAGAGTATAATATATGGGGCTCACAAATGCAGAAGCAATAAATCAAGATACAAATGGTCCATAAGAGCTGTGCGTAGATCAAACGAGATAACATATACCATATGGTTTACATCCAGTCCAAAAATAACAAAATACAATTTACATCTTGATCAAAAGGCTTCTCAGCCGACAAGAACAAAATACAGCAAATACAAGCCAAGAAGCATGATTTTCAAGATTTGCCGACGTAAATACAAAAATGCCGACATGAATACAAAACAGCCGACGTATGTACAAATCCGCCGACGTAAAACAAGTCAAGCCGACATATCAAGACATCCAAAATAAGCTTTGCAAAACACATCTAGGCGTCGCCGCCATCCTGCTCATCACCTACATATATATAGAGAGGGTGAGTATGAAACTCAGTGAATGGTACTAATAATAAAGGTTTTGCATGAATAATAGCCGAAGTCTTTTCAAGACAGAGCAAGATATGCCAAACTTTACAAATATGAGCCGAGGCCCTTTTTCAAGGCAAACACATAAAACTTTACCAAATCAAAGGATGAACCGTATTCGTCTATCAAGTCTTACAAGTCCCAAGGGATGCTGGCTGGCATCGGCAAATACAATCTTTAGCTTTCCAACAAACATCGGCAAAACAAAGGGATACATAATCCATAAGAGACTAGTCAAAGTACTGCGAAAGTTTATAGTCCTCCAGCACAAAGGACTGGTGTTACTTAGGCCCGTAGCCCCATTTTAACACATTAATTCTTACAACTCGTATCAAAACACATACCTACCATAACTTGTATCTAAACAGGGGATGAACCGTATTCATCAATCAAATCTTACGAAACTTGCTTACTTGTGTGACTTAGGCCCGTAGCCCTTTTTCACCGTGTTTTGTGTCACTTAGGCCCGTAGCCCTTTTTGACAAGATGGTGCTGCAAAAGTTTATAGTCCTCCAGCACAAGGGACTTGTGTTACTTAGGCCCGTAGCCCTTTTTAACACATTAGCTTACCAAGAAAGGACCGTATCCTTTTAATACAAGGGTGTTGTCGAACTTGTGTCACTTAGGCCCGTAGCCCTTTTTGACAAAGTGGTGCTGCGAAAGTTTAGAGTCCTCCAGCACGAGGGACTTTCAAGAATATCATCAAAACAAAGCTTACGCTCATTACATCAAAATAGGCTAATCATTCATGCTTTAACAATTACTTTCATCAAAACAAGCAAAGCAAGATTTTATCAAAACAGCATAACATAGCTTTACTAGAAGCACCACTCACCTCGGTCTTCTTGGGTGAAGGCTCAAAGCAAGATCAAAGTCCTGACAATCACAAGGCAAATCACATTCTCAAAACAAGCTTCATATGCATGTAGTGATCTCGGCACTCTCACCGAGTCCAAGTCAATAACAAAACAAAACATGCTGAGGGTCAAAACACTGCTTTTCCCATCTCGTGGAAACAAACTGGGTACTGTCCAGGTTTAGCCGAGGTCCCACACCTTCTCGCCGAGGTGTGAACCCGATGGCCACATACAAAACGAAATCGGGAAAGACCTGGGTTTCCCTTTGAAGAATGTAAAGGACAAAATCATCAAGAACATCAAGAATATGCATGCTGGAATCATAACTAGTATATTCAAAATCTGAGATCCCATGCAAAGAGCTCAAAACATGGACCTGGGTACCCATACAAGAAAACATGCAAGAGCAAACACAAAAACATGGTTCTTGTTCCAAACTTTCGGATCAAAACGAGACTTTACTCAAGAACACATGAACATCATCTTTCTCTTTCAAAACCAATTTCAAATCATTGCATGGCATGCAAAACAACCTCAATCATGCAATGCAGCTTGATAACCAATAAGAGTGACCAAAGTAGAGCAAGAATCTAACCTCAAAACTGAAATCTAATGGTTCGATCTTCCAAGATCGAGCTGGAAACTCCACTTCTCACTCTAGAACTCTTTCTTCTACCTTGAGAGTTTCTCTCTCTAAAAACAAAGATTTGAGACAAAATGATTTGTCTCCAAGTCTGCCGGCTGTCTATACACACAGCTCGGACACGTGGCTCAACCGGGTTGGCTCAACCCAAAAGGTGACTGATTGATAAGACAAGTCTCTGACAAGGCGTACTCAGCAAGCTAAGGCAAAGCACATCGGCAATCAAGGACATCGGCTAAAGACAAAGCCTCGGCGAAGGCAACAAAGACGTCGGCTAGGGAGGTCGACACCGGACTAAGCCGCGCCACACCTCGGGCAAAGGCTTTGTACACATATTGCACTCGGCAAGGTGTAATTGAAAAGAAAAAAAAAAACTCCTTTCACCAACGAATTTCTGTGCATGCTTCATTTTTGCCTTTGTTATCTTCAGTTCTTTCTGCAGTCTACTTTGCGTGTGTGTCTGCACTTGGTTGTGTGCTCTTTGTGAAACCTTGTCGTCCTGCATGGTTTGCAGAACTTCAATGAGTTCTTTTGCTTCTGCTGGTTGGAATAACCATGTTTTTGTCTTCTAGCCGATCTGTGTTAGTTTTTTATGGCCTACCGAAATACAGATAGAACTTTTTTTTGGTGGGCATATAATGTTTATTGCAATTGTTCTCCTCTGCAAGTCTGGGATGACTCTTACCATTTGATCCCATTGTTAATTGCAGGCTAGGAGAATGGACGTTGTTTGGGGAGAAACTGCTGGAGTCGACGGTCAACTATGGTTGTCGGCACCCATTCTATTCATATTACAGGTGATTTAAGCTGTACAAATGCCTGTTTTGGGGACCATGCCCACAAAAGATCATATTAATGTATGCTTTGCCATCCAAGTCATGTTGAATCAAACAAACACTAAAGCGATTTAAATTAAGGTTGTTAAATATTCATTTTTTTTCCTACATAACTTGCCAAAATTTATGTACATGTATAAATAATTAAATATATATAACAGCTAGGGAAGGGAAGTTTTTGTTACTATCAAACATCATCACATTCCTTGAGTGTTTTCTTTCATTACTTGATGAAGTTGAAGTCATATTATCATTCTCTTCTAGTTTGCCATCCAACAATCCTAGTTTTATATATGTAATGCAACTTGCTCTTTCATCACAGCTCTCTCTCTGTTTTGAACTTCTTTGGCTCACATGTCACGATGTCACCATGAACTTATTTGATTTTTTTTTTCATTTTTTTCTTTGAAGATATTAGGAAGAGGCATGCTCACCAAAAAAAGGAAAGAATCTGTACATCATTGCATGATGATCATTAATTGCCCAATCCTTCAGTAAAAAAAATAATGAAACACTACAACAAAAAACATTTTGGTGACATTTTTTAGCAACCAAACTGAAATTAGTCGCCAATTTTATGTAATCGGCGACAATTTAATTGTTAGTCGCCAAAAATTACACTATTGGCGACGAGTTAAGATTTTTAGTCGCTAAAAGGTTTGGCGCCAAATTAATTTTTTGGGCGGGAGCGCCAAAAATATTTTCGCGACCATATTAACATATAGCGACGGAATTTTGGTCACCGATTGTAAAGTTTTGGCGACAGAAATGAAATAGTCGCGGAAAAGATGAACGGTACTTATGGCGACTGAAGGATTTTTGTCGCCAATAACTTAGCAAACGAAACTACATCGTTTTGCATTTTTCAATTTTTTTTTTTTTTTTTTTTAAGACTGGACCGACCCTTTTACTGAATAAACAAATAAGCTCTAACTCTCTCTCTCCCTTTCACTCTCACTCTCACTCTCACTCTTTCTCAATCCACAGCCTCAAGCGGCGCAAAACAGAGGTATGTCTCCCGCTCCCTCAAACTCTCTCACACCGCCTCCTCCTCCTCCTTTTCGTCTTCGTCTCTCTTCCTCTCGCTCTCTCTTGCCACCGATTGATTTCCACCGACGACATTCACTTCTCTCTCTCTCTGATATTTTAAAGACAGATATATATATATGAGTATATGATAAATATATGATAGATTGTTGTCCTAAAATCTGTCTTCAAGGATTTATATATATATATGAGTATATGATAGATTGTAGTCCTAAAATCTGTCTTGAACGATTTATATATATATATATAAATCTGTCTTTTAAATATATGAGTAGAAACAGATTTTAGGATTGATTAAAATCTGTCTTTTAAATATATATTAAAGTATGTCTTTTAAATTTTTTCCCCCTTTTATTGGAATATGTTGCTCTTTTAAATTTTTAACTAAATGCACTTTTATCAACAATGAATTTGAAATTGATTGATTTTTCTTCAAGCATGGAGTGATCTTGTGAGTGAACCCATTGTATTGTTTGTACCAAAATTATCCTATTTATGTATGTTGTAATGCAATTAACTAGGACTGAGAACCCATTGTATTGTCCATCTCCCTCTACAGATGGGCATAGGTCTCTCACTCTACAGATGCTATCTCAATTTGTCCATCTCCCTCTCTCTCTCTCTCTCATGGCGATTTCAAGGTCCCGAACCAAAACCCTAAGTTTTCCCCCTTTTTTTCTAGATTGGAACTTGGAAGATCTTCACCATTCTTAGAAAAAGTTAGAACTTTGTTTTTTTTTCGTTCTTCTTAGCAGACCGTTACCTCTCTCACCATTCTTGGGATTTTGGTGAATGGTTTGGTTATTTCACCTATGTATCTAGCTATTGTCTATACTTTCATTTTTTTTCTTATGTTAGTTTGAAGGGCATCCCTTGCCCTAGTTTGGTTTCAGTGAGTAATGTGAAGCAGTACACTTGAGAACTAATATTAATAAGACTTGTACTAATATGCACTTTTACAACTTATATTAATAAGAATTATTTATGATGACATTGGCTCAAAATTTTCATTATATCTATAGGTGTCCCATGTGGTATGGTTTCTATAGGACAAAATGATATGTTTATAGATGTAATTATGCATTGGCTTCTGGATATTATGCCTTACTTTCACTGTTTTATGGGTATTAAGTGCCATTGTTTGTATTTATTTTGTGGTTCACATGCTTTAATACATTATTTTGTGTTTGAAGAATATAAAGTCCTATTTATTGTGTACAGAGGATGGTTAGTGATTTTTATATATTGCCAGCTAAATCAGTCATTCCTTCAGAGAATGAGTGGTTCTTCTTTTCTTCTCGTGGAAGGAAGTACCCAAATGGCTCACAAAGTAAGAGAGCAACTGAATCTGGCTATTGGAAAGCCACTGGGAAAGAACGAAATGTGAAGTTAGGATCTAATTTGATTGGCACAAAAAGGACACTGGTGTTCCACACCGGTCGTGCACCAAAAGGGGAGTGGACAAAATAGATAATGCATGAGTGTTGTATGAATGGAAATCCTCAGGTGGTGGTGTTAATACTTTTTGACAATATTTTATATTCTCATAGATGGTTTGGTTATTTCACCTATGTAGTGTATCTTAGGCATTAATTAGTTTTTACTTTTAATTAGTACATGGGCAATTATAATTCTATTAGATGGAGTAAACAACACTAGTCATTATCATTTTATTATTATTATTATTATTATTATTATTATTATTTATTTGAATAACTAAACTATTTTCAGCAGCAAAGAGTAGACACAAATATTGCAGATGGCTGTGATGCTCTGAATCTGGGTGTGGCTGCTGATAGCCTTTGGTTGTTTTTATTTGTGGTGTTTGGCTTGGGGTTTGATCTTGTAGTTGAAGGTTAGTAATGGTGAAGATTGCATACCTCGTAATGGACGATGGAATTTTAACAAGGTATTCCCTTGGTTTCGTTGTAATAATGGAAGAGAAGTGTTCCAACTTTAGGTGGAGGGTTGCAGAAATTGATAATTCTTTTACATTCCCTATTTTGCTTAAATTCAACAACTTTGTGAACTAATTTGGCAGTTACTTGTTCTTGTTTTATTCTTTTAAAGCAACTTTTCACCCCCATCCGAATAGAATGGTGGGAAGTTGTCAACTTCTCTACTCATTGTGATACAAGTCATCTTTCCCGAGAACTTATTAACTGTGGAAGGAACAAGGGCCTTGTAAGTACCCTGTATTTGTTTCTATGATGGGTATTATTGTTTCAAACAAGCTTTGCTTGATATAATTAATTGTTTTCTTTACATTCAGAATATTCCTTTTTGTCTTGAAGGAAGAACATTAGAATCCTTAATTTTTTTTATT
The DNA here is from genome assembly GCA_036172215.1 of Camellia granthamiana. Classification (NCBI taxonomy): domain Eukaryota; kingdom Viridiplantae; phylum Streptophyta; class Magnoliopsida; order Ericales; family Theaceae; genus Camellia; species Camellia granthamiana. The sequence continues at coordinate 83,227,423 of CM069907.1, read as the reverse complement.
TTTTTACTATAATGCGATGTTGGTTGTAGGCATCAGGCTCAGGATAAGCGGGTTTGTGTTTGCTTCATGATCCAAGCATCATAGTTTTTGTGTTGCTGCGGTTTTGACAAGTTTCTGGTTATGCACTGGACTTGTTTATGGCAAGGTCTCAGAGAGGGATTTTGGGATTTTGGAATTGTTTTGTTTGTACTTAGCTCTTGTAAGTGTTGAATAGATTTGGGTCATCCATTTTTGTGGGGCCCAAAAATGGGTTACCCAGATCTGTTTGTGACATGGCCTCTTTAGATTTTTGATCTTTGGATCTGTTGTCTTTTAAAATGAGGCCTTTGGCTATCCTGTTTGTGTTTCTTCATCTGTTTGGTTGGTTGATTGATTAAATCTGTGTCAACAATCTTGAGATATAAATGTTAGTTTAATGTGTGCAGGAGGTAAATAAGATGTGGGCAGGTTTTAGGTTATTACAGACGGCCACGATATCTACTAGAGATGAGCTCTTTTTTTTACTCTTGTGCATCTAGATACTTGTAACACTATTTGATATAAATCTATTTCTTGTTGGATTTCATTTGGTATTTAAAAATGGCATTCTTAATGGATAGGATGTGCTCTTTCAAGTTCATTGGTTGACAGCGATGCTAACCAATTTCTTATTCTCTATGGCAAGAGACTCCATGTGAGCTACTAAGGTATTTGGTCTCATGTCTTGCATTTTATGAAATATCCATGTTGGCGTGTCACATGTTGTATCCTATCTTTGTTTGTGCTTGTGTCCTTGCCTCTTAGCTCTACTGTCACTACTAGAAAATTGGCCTTCTGCGTCGATTTTTTTGCAACTATTTGATTAGCCGTGGCAAAAAAAAAAAAAAAAAGCGAAAAGGTTCCTATTTGCTTTCATTTATTTGCACCCTTTTTAGTTTTGCCCTAGCTCACTCAACTCTCTCTCTCATTCTTGCTTTCTGTCTTGCTCACCTACCAATCGTTGTCTGAAGAACTCCACCAGTATGAATCTCTCCCTCGATCTCTCAATCTCTCTGTTTCTGTCTCGATCTCTCTTCCTCTCTTGATCTCTCAATCTCTCTTTCACACAATCTCGTTCTCTCTCTGTATCTGTGTACACCTCTCGCCGCAATTTGCTCGATTCATCGCAGAGAAACCCTAACTCTGCTAGTGGACCGCATTGAAAAGGTCTCTTGGAGTTCTTAAATACAGCAGAGTAAGCTCACCTATCATGCATTTCATCTATCTCAAAATTGACTTACATTACACACACACACAGACTATCTTTAAGCTTCATTGTGTACAAATCAGGTACCAACTCTCTTCAAATTTCCTCTGTTTTTTTTATTCAGTTTGTTTCTATTTGTTTCATATTTGTACTTGATCTGGTTTTGTATCTGAGAATTCCTTTGTTTTTATTTTTTGCACTATAATAATACATTTTTTTGTTGATTTGTTTGTTCTCATTTGAGTTTGAAACTGCGTTTGATCTGGTTTTTTAGATCAGAGTTCTTTGGTTTATAATAATAATAAATTACTTCAAACTTTTGGCAACTACTTATGCATCTTTGAGAATCTAATAGTGCTCTAGGACTTTTCTCAAACTTCATGATATGAGAGATCATGTAAATAAATCTGAGGTTATTGACTCTTTTTTTTTTTTTTTTGAACAATGAGCTTATTGATTCTGTTCTTGATGTCATGAGGAAGGAGGCTGAGAATTCTGTCATTTTTTGCCTTTGGCTAAATGTTATTCATCAGGTTTCAAGTAAAGAAGAAGCAATTTTTTCGAAACTTCATGACTATCATGCTATTTGGTGCTATTGGTACTCTGATATCCTTTGCCGTCATCTCCTTTGGTATGTTCTTGTATCTGCAGTCATTTCTTCTTACTTGCCACAGAAAGTATTAGATTCTAGATCAGTTCTTGAGATAGAGAGACTCTCAACTCTATATAATGCAGATGTTGGCCTTTACATTCTTGCAAACAAGGTATGATTCCTTAACGTCAAACAGTACCTGCTATTTGTACTTGATTACCACGGCTAGACTAATATATTTGTAATTTCAGTAAAGTTGAATACCATGCATTTTTGTTTTCCTTTAACGTTACCATTAGCTTTCTTTACTATTTGGTAAAGTTGCCTGAATAAATTTATACTTTTAAATCTGAATGTTGCCCGCAACTGCTACCAATGTGGTTTGCAACCATACCATTACACCATGAATCAAATCAAAGTTTGGTTCATTTGCTAGACCTACCTTCTGTTTCTTCATCTTGATCACTGGTTGTATTAAAATCCAGTTATGAAGTTGTCTGAGATAGCTCTGGTAGAGGATGCCTTTCATTGTTGCTTTTATGACAATAGTGTTTATGAACTTTCTTATGTTTTGTAATAATAGTAATACTGATTTACCTTTAACAGTGAAGGATGAATTTGACATTCCCTTTGAAGTTGTTTGATTAAATATATTTGGATTTTTTTAGGTCTTATTTTATTTTATTTTTTTTCTTTTAAAAAATCATCCAATGTGATATTCAATCAAGACTTCATCTTGAATGCTTATGCTAAAATCTGACTTCTGTTCATGTTTGAATATAGAGCTTCAACCCTCAAATATTTTGATTATCATGATGGGTGTATATCTAATTGTTATCTAAAAATGGTTCCCATAAGTCTGAAAATAATTGCTGCAGTCAATGTAAGATTGATGACATAGCGTCATAAAAATGAGACTCTGACTGTGTCCTTTGATTTGCATCAAATTTGTTAATTGAACTTTCTAATGTTCTTATACATTAACTTGCAGTGGATGGTGGATGAGAAAGAACTTCGTGTTATTCACTATACACTTGGCCCTCTTAAGCCATGGGATTGGTGGACATCTTGGCTTTTAAAACCTGTTGATGTCTGGCAGGTACTTTTTATTTTACTCCATAACAGTTATTCATATGCAGTTTCTTTTCTTTCCAACCAATTACACAATTTCTGCACTCAATCCTTTACTTCTGCCATTCTTTTATGCAGTTGAAGAGGATTCATGCAGCAAATCCACCCCCTAATGATATAACTTTGTTGTTTGCTGATGCTGCAGAATGCTAGGGAACATCTTGAAGAAACCCTTCCTGGAACTGGTGGTGGCAAAAATCCTAAAGATGAAATTCTAGTGAAACTTCTTTTTCTGCTCCTGTTATTTACTTTAGTTTTCTGTTACTATCGATCTTTTCTTCAGGTCAGCAATTTCCTTATAATCTCATTCTTTAACACTTGGCAGATATATAATTCCTTTTTTGGAGGTGAAATCATTTGATTTTCATGCAGATCCATTCATTTTCGATCACGTTAGGCAACTTTACTACAAGTTCAGGTCTAGGGGTATTCTTGCCTATTCTGCTGTTTCTTCGTCTACAGTTAATTCTGATCAACAGGTTAGTCTCCAACTTCTAGGAAAAGTGTATGATAGTTATCTATGTTTTTGTCTCCATTTCTTTTTAATAAAATTTATATGGAGATATATTTGCTGTCTCATAGAGTAGCCATTAGTCATGAATCATGATGCTTTCTTTGGGGTGCAAATGGGTGTTAATTCTCCCTAGATTGCTAAGTAAAACTTATAAATCATTTGTACATAATTTTTTTTTTTTTTTATGTTTGTTAAAAGTTCTTTGTTTTGATCATAAGCAGTTCCCAAACGGATTGCAGTCCAAGGTGCCTATATGTTTTTGGGTGGACTTTCTGTTTTTGTCTGTTTTATGGCTGCCTTTATATCCCTCGCACTTGCACTACTGATTGTCCCTCGGCAAGTAATGCCATGGACTGGTATGCTTCTGATGTATGAGTGGACATTCATGATCTTCTTCCTGTTGTTTGGAAGTTATCTACACTTAATTTATCAGTGGGGAAAGATGAAGGCATATCAAGTGGGATCTGTTTCTTCTCGTCTTGAATCTGTTGATTATGATTCTGGGAAAGGTTGGTTGAGTTTACACATGACTAAGTTTAGTGTACATGGTCATCCTTAATTGATGCCAATTATTTCAACTTTTCTATGGTGATGTGTTTTAGGCCATCAGCGGCAGGTATCTTCTTGCGACATTGCTACATGCTATTATGGGTTAGGAATGGCATTCCTGGCTATTGCTGCCCCTTCGTTGCCTTGTTTTCTGGGGATCACTGCCCTGTTCTTGAGGTAACTTGCATGACTAGTTTTGTAGTGGCATCACTGTTATGCATTAAGTGGTCACTGATTTGAATAAGAGAAATTCTTTATAGGTTGTGATTTGGAGCATTATTTACTTTATTCCTACTTGTGTTTGTGGGTGTGGCTTCAGTTGCAGTTAAAAGACTCAAAACAATGGGTTTCATTTAGGTTTTCGTGGTCTTGGTGAAAATTATGGAACTTCATATTTACTTGAATACAATCTTTGTAACATGCATCTCAGAACTTTTAATAATCTGCATTTTAACTGGTCTTATTAGTTGTATGGTTATATCCTATTATTTTTCATTTGGGCTTACAGTTAGCATAAGATTTTAATACTATTTCCCTGCATCTTTTCGGATTTCTCTTTTTTGTAATATGAAACATAATGAAAACGATAAAATGAACTGTTTCTGAAAAATATTTTGGGAAAATTTTCTAAAAATAATCTACTTTTTAAGAAACACCAAAAATACATTTAGACCAGCGGTAGGGTCAACTTTTCGAAAATAAAATAAAAATTAACAAAAACTTGTGTGGTAGACTGTATACTTTCAATCCATGTAGCGCATCTACGCTTAGCTACTTTGGTTTTCATTTCTACTATATGATCAACATGTACTCTCCCATCCACCCAAAAAAAAACATGTACTCTCCCTTCATTCCTTTCTCCCATTCAAGGGTCAAAGATGCTCTGTTCTCAAATTTTACTATCTTTCTATTTAATGAGTTCAGGAGGAGACCTTAATGAGTTCAATTGAATTGATGATGATTTGGGTTTATTAAAAATGAGAAGAAAAAATTGAAGATAAAATAAAATAACTTGGGTAGAATTCTGATGCTCTTTAAAGAGATTTAGGTCCTGGAAAAGATGGGTCTCAAATCTGTAGCACCCAAAAACAAGGACCTTCTAGTCACGTTCACGCTTGGTTCTTCCTTAAATTTACAGAAGTTAGTAAATATGATTAGTCTGTATTAAAATAGTAGATAATTCATTGGACAATTAGTCATTTTTTTCTACCATTCCTCAGTACATTGAAATGGATCAACTGTAAAAATTGCAGTATCTCCCTGTAGCATCAGCTCTGTTAATTGGAGGATTGACAGCAACATCAGTCACACTCAACCGAGGTTTGCCACTCTTTTCTATCATTCTTAATGTTAAATACAATTGGAAGCTATGAAGCGTGGACACCTTGTAGAACGTGTCATGTTCATGTCCAACTTTGTGTTGAAGCATCCAAATGGTTAAACATGACCAAACCATGTGAACCATTCTAGATTATAGCTGTAAAATAAGGGAGGAGCAGTAGTATACCTAACAAAACTATAACATTGTATTTTATTGAAGCTTAATCTTCCCCATCATGTGACTCTTTGTATAAATTTTGAATAAGTCAACTGAGTATTTATAAAAGAAATTCTCATTTGGCCCCAGAAATTCTATATAATTTTATTGTAGTCCCTCTACCCCCTTCTTTGTACATGCCACATAAATTGCCGGTTGATTCTTGGTGTTCAATCTTTCTTTCTATTTGATTTTCTATGTTAATTTTTTTTTTTTTTTTTTCCTTTTGTAGCTGGACAAAATGCACAACATTCAGATTAATACCATGAATGGTCTTTTTTTTTTTTCTTCTCTATTTTTAAGCAATGTCAAGGTAACTTAGTTGGCTAAATTATTGAACTAAAAGTGTGCATGGGCCATTGGTTTTATTTGGTCTACTTTTTGAACTATAATATGCACTTGTTATTGTGATACTTTGCAAACTCATTCTTTTTATGGATGTGTACAAAAACAGTTAAAGAAATAGACTCATTCTTTGCCCAAAGGCTATTTATCCTCCTCTTTCTGTGTGTCTCTGATGTAGAGAAGATGTTCTTTCTCTTTTCCTTCATTTTCGATGTGCTTGTGTTTGCTTGAAAGAGAAGGACTTAGAGAGGAGTTTTGGGTGAGAGTACTTTTTATTTAAGCTCAGATTTATAATTTACTTTGCAAACTCATTTAGGTTTGCAGATGAGTCTTAGGCCACTGTGGAGCAATCCCCTTGTTTGGGAGTGGGAGGGGGGGTTATTGGCCGCGTGTTTTGATGAGTTATTGGGTTCAAATTCCATTTTCTTCGGATGGGATTTTTGGGAGAAATGGGGAGGTTTATGAAGTGTGCTAATAAGTAGGCCAATTTGTGAACTTGTGGATGTCTAGTTTGTTCAAATTCCTTATTATTTCATTCTTTAGCTCTCTTTTCTATCTTAATATCTCTATGTAACTTCAGAAGTCATGATGAACTAGAGATTTTTAGTGGTTGATTTATTTCTTTGGTTTTTGTGTCTTGTTGCAGTTGATTTGCCTCAATGGTTCTCTTCAATGTCTATAGCGCTGGAGTCAGATGTAGACCTTGTAAGTATTCTTATCAAACTTTCTCTAGTTTGCTTGTTCAACGTACAATAAAAATGTTTGATAGCTACTTCCTGACTTTCGATTTGTTTTGTTGCAATAAGTGTTTTCTTGACTTTTGTATAGAAATCAGAGTTTTCCTACAGTTGTTTGATTGTTATCCTTTGGATTTCTCATGTTCATAATTCAAATTCTTTCATGTTTGATTGTTCTCCCCTTTGTAATTTTGTTTATATATTTTTTTTGTTAATTTTAGGAGGCTGCTCATGAGAAGAGCCAAAAGTACAAGGAAGGGAAATTTATTCTCGATAGGTACTAAATATTATTTGTAGATTACGATTTTGTCGCCAAGCAATTTGAAACACAATTTTTTTGGTTGAGCAGGTTTAAGATTTTGGGTCCTGATGGAAGTCACTATATGGATTAGGAAGCTCAGATTGGTGGAAGCGATCCTGATGATGCTTGATTAGCCTCTCCCTTTGTCTTGTTTTCTTTCTTCATTAGTTTCGGTTAACTGGTTTTTAACTGTACATTCTTTGCACCTTGCCAGTCTTATTCTACCCTATTAGTTTCAATCATATTTTTGGATTAGTTGTTGCTAGAGACCAGTTTTGCAAAACAGTTAGAATCATATTCAGATTCTAGTAGATTTTATTAATAAATTATGTTTAAATTCTGTTTAAGAATCATATTAAGATTCTAGTAGATTTTATTAATCAATAAAGACATATCAAGATTTAAGTATTTCTTTTTTACTATGGAATGGAGAACAAATGCATGTAAATGAAGGAGCTTTTCCCTTCGCCATATTTATTTATTTATTTTTATTTTTATTTTATTTTTAATTTTTTGCGACGGTAACAAGATGGTCGCCAAAGATCATGTTAGTGTTTTTCTTTGTTTTTTGCGACGGTAAAATAGCGGTCACCATAAGTAGTTTAGGTGTTCACAAATAATTTGCGACCGTTGTTTTGCCGTCGCAAAAAGTATTTGCCACCCCCATATTCGCGACCCCCATTTGCCATCGCATGGGCCGTCGCAAAAAGTCTTTTTGCGACTGTTTTTTATTATTTGCGACGGTTTATAACGGTCGCAAAAAGTGTTTTTTTTAGTAGTGTGTTAATCATTTTTTTACTAGTTTCAGTTTCATCAATGCAGCAGATTCTGACGCTGTATCTACTGAATGGGAAGTTGAGAGTGATGATGAAAGTGAGGAAGAATCTGAATGTAAGTTTCTTAAAACCAGAATGTGGCAGATCCTGTGCACTTTCTTATTGGCTATTCCCCCTTTGTAGTTTTATTTATTTGAATATTAGATATACTTTCCTTCCATTCAGCTCTACTTCTATCTTCATTACCTTCTTCCAGGTCTTATTTAACGTTTATCCTGTTGAATTGTAATTTTTCTTTTGAATTCCACTGCATGTTGTATGCTTTCCAAATTATTTTGAAGCCTTCTTTGGGTGCATTAGTATTTGGCATTAGCACAAATGCACCTGAAGCTTCATTTGTTGTTTTCTCTCGTATCTTTGTGTTAGTAAAACAAATATAACTATAAAGATGTCATGCCTGGGTTGCAAATTGTTCTTTTTCTTACTGGTTTTCTGTTTTATCAGTTCAGCTGACTTGTGACTTTTTGCATATTATTGTCCTTATGGTTTTGGTTCCACTTCCTGATATAATTTATGGTATTTGCTATGTGGTGTCTTGGTTTCTTTTGTGAAGATACTCTAATTTTACTTGATTTTGCTTTAATGTCAAGGGTAAGAAATGCTTCTTTGAAGTTATAATTAATCGTAAAAATAATAATAAAATTCAGTTTATTATTTATGTTTTGTTGTAATAGTTCATAAAAGCTCTGCAAGAGGATCCGTCAGCGTTAAAAATACTCACTCAAAGTTGAACTTTACTCATTTCCTCACCTGCAGAATATTCTTCTTCAAGCTATTTCTCTTAACTGCCGTCTTCAATTTTTTGTTTGCCCTAGGTGGGTTAACAACTTTGGTTGACATGCCTCTTAACAGTTTTCCATCTACAGTTTCTAAAGAAACTTTTGAACTCAAGGTATGGATGGTTGAACTCAACTTTGGTTGACATGTCTCTTAGCTTCACTTTTTAATTAGGTAGTTAGAAACTTAGCTTCGCTTTTATATTCTTATTGTACAAAAACTTGACCAACTATTGCATTTTCTTGTTATCTTTTTTCCATCTACATAACAGATCAAGGCTGCAGCAAAGAGGATCTATGTTGATGTCGGTATGCTCTTAGAACTATATATGAGAAATCTCATATTTTAATCATAGTAAGGCTGTGCTGCAATGTTAGTAAATAGACTTGTAGGAACAAACGGGACCTCGATTGGATCTCCGGTTAGAAAATTAGGAGGAAAATTGTAAAACACAAGACTTAAAATGCCCGTTCAGGGGCCGAAATTTTGAAATGACCACCAAAACTTGGCACGGACAGCCTTTTGAAGCCTAAATAGACTTGTAGGAAATAACGGGACATGTATTGGATCTCCGGTTAGAAAATTAGAAGGAAAGTGTTAAAACACAAGACTAAAAAGGCCCGTTCGGGGGCCGAAATTGCGAAATGACCACCGAAACCACCGAAACTTGGCACGGATAGCTTTTTCAAGCCTAAACATACTTGTAGGAACAAACTGGGACCTCGATTGCATTTCCGGTTAAAAAATTAGAAGGAAAAATGTAAAACACAAGGCTAAAAAGGCCCGTTCAGGGGCCGAAATTTCGAAATGATTACCAAAACCACCGAAACATGGCACGGACAACCTTTTGAAGCCTAAATAGACTTGTAGGAACAAACGGACCTCTATTGGATCTCCGATTAGAAAATTAGAAGGAAAGCTGTAAAACATAAGACTAAAAAGGCCCGTTCAAGGGCCGAAATTGCAAAATGACCAATGAAACTTGGCACGGACAGCTTTTTCAAGCCTAAACAGACTTGTAGGAACAAACGGGACCTTGATTGCATTTCCGGTTAAAAAATTATAAGGAAAAATGTAAAACACAAGGCTTAAAAGACACGTTCAGGGGCCGAAATTTCGAAATGACCACTAAAACCACCGAAACTTGGCACGGATAGCCTTTTGAAGCCTAAATAGACTTGTAGGAACAAACAGGACCTCTATTGGATCTCCGGTTAGAAAATTAGAAGGAAAATTGTAAAACACAAGACTAAAAAGGCCTGTTCGGGGGCCGAAATTGCGAAATGACCACCGAAACTTGGCGCGGACAGCTTTTTCAAGCCTAAATAGACTTGTAGGAACAAACGGGACCTCGATTGGATCCCCGGTTAGAAAATTAAAAGGAAAATTGTAAAACACAAGACTTAAAATGCCCATTCAGGGGCCGAAATTGCGAAATGACCACCGAAACTTGGCACGGACAGCTTGTTCAAGCCTAAATAGACTTGTAGGAACAAACGGGACCTCGATTGGATCTTCGGTTAGAAAATTAGAAGGAAAATTGTAAAACACAAGACTTAAAATGCCCGTTCGGGGGCCGAAATTGCGAAATGACCACCAAAGCTTATCACGGACAGCCTTTTGAAGCCTAAATAGACTTCTAGGAACAAACGGGACCTGTATTGGATCTCCGGTTAGAAAATTAGAAGGAAAATTGTAAAACACAAGACTTAAAAGGCCTGTTCGAGGGCTGAAATTGCAAAATGACCACCGAAACCACCAAAACTTGGCACGGCCAGCTTGTTCAAACTTAAATAGACTTGTAAGAAAAAACGGAACCTCGATTGGATTTCCAGTTAGAAAATTACAAGGAAAAATGTAAAACACAAGACTTAAAAGGCCCGTTCGGGGCCGAAATTTCGAAATGACCACCGAAACTTGGCATGGACAACCTTTTGAAGCCTAAATAGACTTGTAGGAACAAACAGATCTCTATTGGATCTCTGGTTAGAAAATTAGAAGGAAAGTTGTAAAACACAAGACTAAAAAGGCCCGTTCGGGGGCCGAAATTGCGAAACAACCACCGAAACTTGGCACGGACAGCTTTTTCAATCTTAAACAGACTTGTAGGAACAAACGGGACCTTGATTGCATTTCCGGTTAAAAAATTATAAGGAAAAATGTAAAACACAAGGCTTAAAAGGCCCGTTCAGGGGCCGAAATTTCGAAATGACCCCTGAAACCACCAAAACTTGCACGGATAGCCTTTTGAAGCCTAAATAGACTTATAGGAACAAACGGGACCTCTATTGGATCTCCGGTTAGAAAATTAGAAGGAAAATTGTAAAACACAAGACTAAAAAGTCTTGTTCGGGGGCCAAAATTGCGAAATGACCACCGAAACTTGGCGTGAACAGCTTTTTCAAGCCTAAATAGACTTGTAGGAACAAACGGGACCTCGATTGGATCCCCGGTTAGAAAATTAGAAGGAAAATTGTAAAACACAAGACTTAAAATGCCGTTCAGGGGCCGAAATTGCGAAATGACCACCGAAACTTGGCACGGACAGCTTGTTCAAGCCTAAATAGACTTGTAGGAACAAACGAGACCTCGATTGGATCTTCGGTTAGAAAATTAGAAGGAAAATTATAAAACACAAGACTTAAAATGCCCGTTCGGGAGCCGAAATTGCGAAATGACCACTGAAACCACCGAAAGTTGGCACGGACAGCTTGTTCAAGCCTAAATAGACTTGTAGGAACAAACGGGACCTTGATTGGATTCCCGGTTAGAAAATTAGAAAGAAAATTGTAAAACACAAGACTTAAAAGTCCCGTTCGGGGGGCCGAAATTGCGAAATGACCACCGAAACCACCAAAACTTGGCACGGACGGCTTGTTCAAACCTAAATAGACTTGTAGGAACAAACAGGACCTCGATTGGATTTCCGGTTAGAAAATTACAAGAAAAAATGTAAAACACAAGACTTAAAATGCCCGTTCGAGGGCCGAAATTTCGAAATGACCACCGAAACTTGGCACGGACAGCCTTTTGAAGCCTAAATAGACTTGTAGGAACAAACGGGTCCTCTATTGAATCTCTTGTTAGAAAATTAGAAGGAAAATTGTAAAATACACACTTAAAAGGCACACCGAGGGCTGAAATTGCGAAATGACCACCGAAACCACCAAAACTTGGCATGGACAGCTTGTTTAAACTTAAATAGACTTGTAGGAACAAACGGGACCTCGATTGGATTTCCGGTTAGAAAGTTACAAGAAAAAATGTAAAACACAAGACTTAAAAGGCCCGTTCGGGGGCCGAAATTGCAAAATCACCATTGAAGCCATCGAAACTTGGCACGGGCAACTCGTTCAAGCCTAAATAGACTTGTATGAGCAAACAGCACCCGATTGGACTTCCCGTTACAAAATTAAAATCAAAATTGTGAAATTCATATCATTTTTTTTTTTTTTTGTCAATCTAATATTGTTTTTTCTTTTTTCATGTGATAGATTGGCAATGGTGGAAAACAGTTCGGGCTGCATCAGAAGATTTGATTGTGTTTTTGGAAATATTTTGACATAAGATTTTGGTAAATGATTTATGGATTAAATGCTTAGCATCAAAATATTTAGTTTTGTGTTTTTGAAAATATTTTGACATAGGATTTGGTAATGTATTTATGGGTTTGATGTTAGTAGTTTGTAAGTACTTTGGTATGCATGTTTTAGATTGTCAGAGAATTGTAATTATGTTTATTGGGATTTTTCATAGCTATTAATTTTGAATTAGTATGAATGTCTTGCACAGGTGTATTATTATTTACATTACATTTGTGTATATATTGTGCACAGGAAAACAGATGTTTTGGATTATTTTGAATAGGAAAATTATTAAAATAGGAAAATTATTAAAATCAAAATTTGTGTAGTGAATTTTTAGTGACAGGTGGTGTTTTTGTCGCTGTTAATATATTTGGCGACAAGATATTGTTTTTGTCGCTAAAAGTTAGTGGTTATTCCAAGAACTTTTAGCAACCAAAACTTACACGTCGCTAAAAATGTGATTTTTAGCGACGAAATTAATTTTGTCGTTAAATATTACTTTCGGCGACGCATTTATTTGTCGCTTAAACTACATAGCCTATCCAAATTTTAACCTTTTAGCAACAAATTGTAATTTTATAGTGACAAAACATATGATTTTTGGCGACCAATTTTGCTTGTCACTAAATGTCTATATACGGTGACAATTTCTGTTTTTATCGCCCATACTTTTAGTGACAGGGCTTTGGCGACCAATTGTATACTTTGTTGCCGATTCTTTTAGCGACGAAATTTGTACTTTTGGCGACAAATTTTTGGGTTGCCAAATGTGTTTTTTGTTGTAGTGAAAGAAGATCCAGTACTTCAAAAGAAATTTACTTAGAGCATGCCTACAGTATTTGTGATGGATTTTTTGGCTTCTCAAGGCCTTTCATTTGCTTAATAGTTCTACTACATATTTTCTTCAGTAATAGGTCTCGCAAATTAATTGTTCACTTTCATTTGTTAGTTGCTACTAATCCAATAGATGAAGCAACAATATGTCACCATAGAGATCTGAGCTAAATTGAAGTGACCTTTATTTGTATGTTCTTGATTTCAGGGTTTTGAAGCATATGTCGGAATTTTGCTACTTAAAGCTGCACTGGCTGGTGTTGTTTCTGAGTGGCAGGTAAGAAGTATGTTTTGACTATTGTTATGTGGATGCTTGGAGAAGTATTGCCATGGGTTTTATATTTGTGATTTACTTTGCTTTTAAGATTAAATTCTTAATTCTATTTCAGTATTTGCTTGAGTAATTTAACATCTTAGTTGGACTCATAGTCAAGGTTGTTAAAATCGGGATCCTAGGTAGGATCGTAAGGTGAAAAATCAAAAAATCAACGATCCTATTTATGATCCTACCTATGATCTTATACGATTCTACACGATCCCATATGATCCTACTTGCGATCCTATTATAGCACCCATCCTACAACGATATGGATCTTTTTAGCAATATAGGATCGTATCCTACGATCCGGATCACGATTTTAATAACCATTCTCATACTGGGATAAAACTTAATGGATTATCTAATTTACTTTTGGTCAGGTTGTTACCTGTGGGGTGCTACTGATTGTTATGGCAGTTGGGAATTTTGCAAACACAGTGCAGACACTAGTGGCAAAATCTCGATTTAAAGCGAAAATGAAGAAAACTAAAAGTAGGCTAGAACTAAATTAGGGATCCCATCCCATTCCTTATCATTTGTGATCGGGAAGACTGCTGTGCTAGTTGAGTTTGAGGATATGAGAATTTCTTTCGCAACCCGTTATTCCTTGTAACAACCTTTTCACCTTTATACGCTTAGACTAGTGATGTTGTTTGTGAGAGTGACCTTTAATTGCATCAAATAGAGCTATATTTTGGTTGTTACAGTTGTGCTAATAGTCTATTATACCTATTATTTTGTGTAATTTATCTTTTTGTGAATTAAGTAGACACATTATACCGTTACCCTTCCAGTGCTTTTTTGTGTCTTCTATCATTTTGAATCTGGTTGTTTTGTTTTATTTATGGGCTAATTACACGGACTTCCCTGTGGCTTCTAAAATAAAATTACACTGTTCTCTCTTAGCAACGGAAATGTCTTATTTATATCAGTATATTTTGGCAACTAGATGCCAAAATTACCTTTTATTTCTTAAATACTAAACACCCAACTAAATCCATCCGGCCGAGGCCCTTGTGGCCGACTGGCATGTAGCCACGCGTTAGGGTTACTGCGGTGAGTGGAAAGTTTGAGGTTCGAATTGATGGATCAACGGCGGTTCCTTAAATTTATAATCTAATTTTACTAACATTCTGTCTTTGACCCACAAAAAAAAAAAAAAAAAAAAAAAAAAAAAAAAAAAAAAAACTGAATCTATCCTTGCAACCAAACAAGCCACATTAATATTAGCATAACAAGCAAACACCCCCTTATCTTCGACTATTTTCTTCCATCTTCCTCCCGTTCCCTCTCCATTGGCAACACCACCACATTTCATAGTGGGAGCAAAACCTTGAGTAGGGAGAAGATGGCGATAACTCTCTCTTACAGTCTCTTTTGAAAATCTCTCTTTCCTTCCCTCCAACAACACACTAAATCCATCACAACCATTGTAAACTTGGGCTACTACAGTTGGTTTTCTAGTGCACTTGTGTTGTTGGTCGGTTGCTGGTTGGTTGTTGGTTTTCTGTTGGAATGCTTGTTGCTGATGATGGTTTAAATGCGAGCAAACTAATTTTTATAAAATAAAATTGTATTAAAAAGTCCTCCAATATACATAAAAATATATAACAATGTTTCACTTATTACAAATACTTTAATAATTAAAATATTATGTACTCTAATATTACGCATTGAAGCATGAGGAAGGAGCATAGCTCGCTTTCGGAGAGCTGAGATACATGTTTGTAAAATTAATTTAAATTGAATAGATTACAATTGTCCTTTTTTTTCGTTGTGACAAATACAATAAATTAAATAGGTTATGATTATTAAATCGATATAATTTTTCTGGGTTTACGAAATAAAAAATGAAATGTCCAACATCTTTAATAGTTCGAATTATCAAAACGAGATCTATGACAGACCTCATAAGACTAAATAGCGCTCTTCAATTTAAATTATAGACCGGAGAGAATTTCCTCATATAAAATAACTACATTAGTGGTTGTGTTTTTTTTTCTCTCTCTAATTTAAGAGTGGATCGGAGAGAATTCCCTCATAAAATAACTACATTAGTGATTCTTTTTTTCTCTCTCTAATTTAAGAGGTTTCATAGGGAGTAGGGAATCGAATTAAGAGGAAAATCCCTTTCATTTCAAAATTTGGATTAGAGAGCATTATTTTGGCCCATGAGGCCTACAACATGCCGCGTTTCGATAATCTGAATTGTTCATTTTATCAAGCACTTTGCGTATTTCATCTACACAAAAAAATTTAAATCCAAACAAAATATATTTAAATTAAGTGCAACTAAAAAATACATTTTAGTGCATCTGAAATATAAACAAATCATGATCATGAACTAGCAATTCTCTCACCATCGCTTCACATTCTTCATTATTTTTCGTTGCTTCAGACAACTGAACAACAACATCCAAATCATCTGACATGAGCTCCTCAAAAGTGAATTCAACTTCCTCATCATCTTCTTTCCATGAATTGTCTCTCTTACTCTTCATCTCTTCAAGAGACATCAATAAATAGGACTGCTATTTCTCCAAATGACTCGCATATTCTTTCAGATCCGACAAGTTAAACTTCGAAACATCCACAGGATGCCAATTCAATTTGCAGAGCGCCGTCGCCAAATCGGAAGGAGTGCCGACGGGAGAAAAAGCGACGCCGGCGATGTGGAGATGAGAGAGTTCCACAGCTTTCTTAAAAAGGCTTTGACGGCTAGTGACGAAGCCAGAAAATTAAATTAGAGGCACTTATTAATTACAATATCGAAAATTTTTACAAAAATATTTCATGTAAGTTTTTACGATTGATTTCGAGAAACATCAAAAAAATAATGCTATTTATAATAAGTATATCATGGACAATATAAAAAAAAATATAGATATAAGTCTTAAAATAAATTATATAATGATAAATTATTTTTTTATACAAAATTTGATTAAAAATTCAATATAATTGTAATACCACGTCATTATTAGTATGTGATATTACCAACTAATAGTAAATAAACACATAGAGAGTGAACCTCACAAGTCAAGTGTAACTAACAATCTAATAAATTTCATATCTTTATAGTGAGATTACTTGTACTTGCATGTCAATAATAATGAACTCACCATTACATTCAAAAAATTTCATAAAATTTTCATAGATAATATGATTTATAATAGTCTCTTCATTTTCAATCAAAATAATCATTATTATTCTCGTAATTTTTAAAATGTCATTAACATTTTACTCTAATAATATTTTTGTAATTTTTTTTATTTAAAATATTTTCTTTATATTTGCAACAAAAAAAAAAAGAAGAAAAAGAAGATCCAGGGAGGGCACGTGACCCCCTGGTCCTCACTTCCCTCCGCCACTGCTGGCGGCACTTTGTGAAGCAAATGTTGCAAGATTTTGGACAATCAATCCTCGCAATTCGTCTTTGTTTCTTCTCCATCATTGTCATTGTTAAGGTTTTAGGGTTAGATCGATATAATCTAAAATATGTAGATTGAGAGGCACGATGAGCTCACAACAACGGTGGGAAAAAGAAGGTAGTGTTTTAGGGTTAGATTGATATAAGCTTAAAGAAATTTCCTATAAATCAAGCTAAAATAGCATGGCCCCACCATTTTACACTAGAAAATTAAAGAGTAGTAATAAACAACTTAAATACTTGGCTGCAAACTTGTGGCGATGGATTTAAGTAGGTAAATCATAAAAGCATACCTACCCAAGAAACTTGTAAGCAATTCCTTGCAATTCTGTTGAGTTCAAGTTTCGGTAATTGAATACTTACACATACATACAGTACGCACAAAGCAATTATACATACATACTTGTACATCTAGTTTTTCAAAGAATTTCCAAAACATGTCCAACCTTGGTTGTTGTTCCAATAAAGAACAATAAGAGCTGTAATAGATCCATCATTTAGTTTGAAGGTCAACCAAAAAAGATAATATGGCAATCATCTGCCTGATTTTCAATTATTAATAGAAAAGAAAAAACAAAATGCATCTTGTGTCTCATACAAGCTATGGAAAGCAATGTGCTTCTTAAGCAAACCAAGTACAAAAGCAAAAAGAAAGAAATTCAACATAAAGAAACAATACATAATGTAAACTAATGCTATTGAATATTCAAACATTCAACCAAAAAGGGAGAGCAAAATAAAAGGACAAAGCAAGGCCTTTTGGGTTCACTTGAAAGGCCACCTTACCAAAAAAACAAAAACAAATAAACATATATAAGCTTTGCTCCATCAACATCAGGTGAACAACAATACCCATACAAAGTAAACCAATCTTTACTAGAAAGTGTAAATTTTTCAAGGGAATCAAACAGATCCATAGTAAAATAAAAATAAAAATAAAATAACAATGAATAATCGAGCTCAGCGGAACAAGCATGGTCAATATCTAATGATTGATTATGTTGTTAACGCCCCAAAAACCAATTATGCTTTGGAATGTGAGAAAATTGGAGGAGTGGTATAGATTGTCAGTTTCCATTTTATACAATTCTTCCAACAATGTTAACTTCAATGGTTCTTCTTAAAGTTTAAATCTTGGATTCACATGCTAGGCTGCAAAAGCAGGAAAAAAAAATTGTTGTTATTGACCCACAAAAGGGTTTGAAAATTTTCAAAATTAACCCTAACAATTGCAGAAATTATTACAGATATTTGACTAAAGTGATGAACTGAGCAAACTCATTATTAGCCAATCCAGTTCTTGAAAGAAGGTGGTTTGGAACGATTTCGCTAAGTCGGCCCAGTAGGGATAACACCTAATTCTACACTATAGACCTTTCTACACAGACAAATATCTCAAACATACATAGGCACATTCATAAGAATTATAATTATTAACAGTTGATATAACCAGAGGATTGCTTATTAACTAACTCTGTGAACACAATAAAACCAAATAATTAAAAAGCAATTATTCAGTGAACAACAACAACAAGAAAACGAGAGAGAGAGAGAGAGAGAGAGAGAGAGAGAGTGCATCACAAGCTCTGAAAGCGATATGTTGATTCTACTTGAAGAATAAAATCTTAGAGAAGCCTATAACTGAGGTTGTTTGTTCCTTCTCTCAAACAAGGAGAGAGGGAGAGAGGTTTAGGGGATTCATAAAGAAAGGACAGGGAGACGGTTAAAAATCTAAAGTGACCATGAATTGGTGGTCTACTGCTGCAATTGGAAGACTATGTTACTCTTGTAACAGCTCTGGTAGATTGCTAATCAAGCAAACCATAGACCATGAAATCTTGTTAATATGAAAAAATAAAATAAAATCATGATTGGCCTCCAAGTTTACATTTGATTATAGACCATAGTAGTTAATTAAGTTCAAACCATGGCCAAGTCAACACAAAACAATTTATCAAACTAAAATTCATGCCTATATATACACAAGTTTATTCATGCCTATGCATAACACATCTCCAATTACCATCTCTGTCAACTTGACGGCCTTTCTTTTATGGTCATGTTTGAATTTGAGTTGTGACAATTGCTTTCTTTTAATGATTTTTTTTATTAAAAAAAAATGGATTCTATCAAACTAAAAAACTCTAAAAACTAAAAGCATAAAATCAGTAACGATTCTACCAAAATGATTGGAATTGAGGGCTTTAAATTGAGAACAAAAGCATAAATCCAGAAAGGATTCACAGGTCTTCCAAGAAACTATAAGTAGAAGTACTCACCCATAATACCAATAGAGAAAGTAAAAAAAAAAAAAGAAGTCTTTTGGTTGATCAACCTTAAATATATCATCCTCCAAATGCATAGACCAATTTGATAGCATTTTGGTAATAAACAAAGTAAAAGAAAATCTGAATGCAAAGTATAACAATAAAATTTTAAACGATAACCTTCTTGGCATCAGGATCTAGAACCTCCTTTGGGATATCATCATAACCCTGTGAAAACAAGAAAATGTTACAGTCCAACTGCAAAACCAATATTCTAAGTAGCCAAATGAATTCAGGAAAAAACAAAGATGGTTTGGTAATGCAATATTCATTACCTCTAGCTTCTCATCCCAATCTTTTGGCTATCATCAATAAACAGTTAAAATTCAAGCCATTCGGGCCAAGCTCAAATTTGAGCTACGTAGCAGAGCTTTTTTTAGATTCACTCAATTTAAATACACTTAAAACGTATAAAATTTATGATCTTTTTTTTTTATAAAAAAAAAAAAATCGCTAAATATTAACAAATATACAAAAAAAAAATAATATATATTTTTTATTTATTAAATTTTTTAAAGATTTCTCCAGTCGCTTTTTTTTTAAACTTTTTAAGTATATGTATCTGAAAAACAAGTGGCCATATATGAAAAAATTTCATTATAAATATAAAAAATATATATGAATTAAAATTTTAAAAATTATTTTTGAATAATTTTAAACCAACCAAAATTTTAAAAATTAAACTCATTCCACATTGACCGTCCAAATTTAAATTTAACACATTTTTTTTCACAATTTTTATAAATATTTTTTTTATTAATTCGATATACAAATTCATTGTATTTTAAATTTTTATATGAATTAGTAACAAATAACTTCTTTAAAAAGTTTCATAAAAATTTTAAAAAAAAATCAATTAATTTGAAAATATGATGTACTGCATACTTCAACTTAGATATTAGTTCAGTTAATGCAGCTCTGGTAATAGAGCTAAAGTTGATTTGAAATAGTTTTGGAAATAGAGATAATTTGGAATTGGTTTGAAATATATATAATGACTTAAATGTTAATCCTTCATCAATTTTATTTGACATAAATAGACAAATAATTTAAATTAAAAAATTAAATTGTAAATTGACACAATTAAAAACTCATAATTTATTTTATTAGAATGGTTAAACCTTTTTTTTTAAAAAAAAAAATTTCAATATTTTTAATTTAAAAAAAAAAGAAAAAAATTCAGTGAAACTAATTGGCCATTCCCATAATGGATAAATTACAAATACATCCCTTACGATTTGCTTAAAATATAGATTGTTCTCTATACTTTAAAAAATTACAAATGCCCACTTATCAAAATATTTTATTCGATAGAATTAAATAAAAAATAAAATTCCTTATTGATTCACCATACAATAATAAAAAGGAAAATTAGTGAAACATATCTCTCCAATTTTTTAATTTTAAAATATAGTGTTGTTTCTTTAATTAAAATAAATGTCTCTTAATTTTGTATTGAATCTTGTTTCGTAATAATTATTTTTTAGTCAATAATGAATATTTATAATGTATAAAATAAATTGATCATTCTATTTTGTTTCATTCCAACAATATTAGTTAGGAGAAATTATCCAAAAGAAAAAAAAAATGATCCTTATAACAAAATGAATCTTGAATTTTTAATTTGATCAATTTAAACCTTAATATTTTGATTAGTTTTCAATCTAAATCATTTATCTATTTTTCTTAAGTAAAATTAACAACAACAAAAAAAGCATTTTAATTACCAAACTTAATGAAAAATGACATTAAATTTAGCAGAATTGGGTAGTTGGGATCAGTGGTTGTGAGGGACAATACAAAGGCAAATTATTGGGTTGGAACAGTTTGAAATACAAGGCTTAGTCTAGTTTGATAAAAATTAAAAAAAAAAAAAAACTATTCTAATATCATATGTATGCATTGTAATGTTTGGACGGGAGAACTCTCAAACAATAAAAGTATGTAAATAAAAATGAAAAATGTCAACAAAAAACACATAATAAGAAGAACATATAACAAAAATCGATGTGGTTGGGATCAGTGGCTGTAGGGGAGAATACACAGACAAATTATTGGGTTGGATCGGTTTGAAATACAAGGCTTAGTTTAGTTTGATAAAAATAAAATAAAATAAATAATAATAATTAACTATCCTAATATCATATGTATGCATTGTAATGTTTGGACCACAGAATTCTTAAGCAATAAAAGCAATAATAATTAACTTTGATGATTTTTCCAATTCAGTATTCTTAAGAAATAAAATGAAAAAATCAAAATATCATTATGACAAAGGGCGACGTCATATTTTTTGCAATGTATAGGAGGTTTAGGGCTAGAGCAGTAAATTATCCATAATTTATAGCTAGCATTTTATTTAAAAAGTTCATGTTTTGCTCAAAGTGTTCCAATTTAATTGTTATATGATCAAACTTAACTCTTATATGATGATATCTACATATAAAATGAATATAAATTATATCTTAATTTTTTTAAAATAAAATTTTGAGTAAAAATTATGATCACTAAGCATTGTTAGGCCAAGAGATATTGAAAAGAGAATACTATTCATTCAACAATCGAAATCTCAAAACTAGAGGTTTTGGACTAGTGGTTATATAGCACCACTTTTTAGTGTGAGATTTTGAATTTAACTTCTATATAGCGTTATTAAACGAATCAAGTACTTGAATTCGACTAATTAAAAATTCATTTGAGATCGATTCGTTATGTAAAGAAATTGAATTTGAACACAAATTTAAACCTATTAAGTTTTCAAACAAAGTTTGAACAGCCTACTACACTGCTTGATAAACTTATATGTACTATAAAAAATTAAATTACGTGAGCTCGACTTGTGTTTGGCTCATTAAAAACTCGTTTGAGATCAAATTGTTACATAAATAAGCTAAGTTTGAATATAATTTTAAGCTTGTTAAATTATCAAAGCAAGTTTGAACAACTTACAACTCCGCTCATTTTCAACCATACTCCTATGAAGAGAAATTTAATACAATATGTGATGGTATTTATTTGTCCCCATTGTCCCCATTATAAAAGTTATATGTAATAGTTAATTATTTTTTTCCCAAGTCTACCTATTATAAAAAAAGAAAGAAAGAAAATCTCATATAAGATCATGAGAATTTTTAATTTTCTTTTATTCAAAGGTCATGAGTTAAACATGAATTATTACCTGAAAAGTATACAAGTTCATGTGAGTTTATTTTATTTTATTTTTTGATTCAAAGGCCATGAGAATTTTTTCTGAAAGGGAATTATTACCTGAAAAGTATACAAGTGAAATTGACATGAGATCTTGGTAAGTTCATAAAGAAATTAAAGAAAAAAAAAATTAAAAACCTTGTAAACTACTTATAGATCAAAATAGCCAAAAACTCATAAATTATATCTAGAATATTGCTCTGAAAATTAACGTAGGATTTAAATTTAACTATTATGCGGTAGGAATTATATTTAAAATGAATTTAAATGATATTGAATTTTTAAAATAAATAATATTACTGATTATAGGTACATTTGTCCTGGGTAAAGCATTGCACATGCATTGCTTCAACTTTTTGGATTATTTCAAGTCCATGCAGTGATGGCATTGGAAAAAATTGAAGTGGTAGTACAATAACAGAGTATAAAGAAATCAAAAACTTAGGTACAATAATAGTTTCATAAACAAATCAAAATCAAACATAGAGATTGAGCCTCCATGCATTGCGTTATGTGTCCTTTACCAATTTTGGATAGGGAGAGGGGGACCTATGCCTTGAATATTTTTTCCAATTAAAGAATTTCCAAGCTGACGATGATCATGAAAATGCTGACATTTTTCTAAGCTTAAAATCCCTCAGATATTTTATCCTCTTCTACAATTCTCCTTTTTATTTTACTAATTTAAAATAAATAAATAAAATAGGAGAGCTCAATTCATTGTGATAGTCTTTTATAAGCATAATTATAAGAGTTCCTATTTGCAAGAGATTCAGAACTACAACTAAAACGAGACGAGGAGAGGCATGGCTGGACCCCTAGTCCCACCAACATCCTCCTGTAGTGCTACAGTTGGGATATGAGAATCACATCACTCTCACAATGACTCAAACCTAAAGTTATATGTTGGCTAAATTCACGAGATGTTCGAAGAGCCCTATGTTACGATAATAAAATATAATCCTTTGGTAGTAGGGCCCGTCACTTCGAGTTAGTATAAACTATGTTAACATATGTGGTATTTAATATTTTGTTATTGAAGTATTAGGCTTTTGGAGTAAAATTATATGACAAGTAGCACGCAACACTCTAAAACATCTCAATAATTTTATAGCGATCCCGGTTTCCCTTTTCTTTAATTGTTGTATCTGGACTTAGGTTCCAGGGAGTTGGTTGTTGTATAAACCTTGTTTACATCCTTTACTCTTTGTATTTGAGTCTTGGGTTGTGTTGGGCAGGTTTGAAACAGGTTGGTTGAGCTTAGAAACCAAAACTAGTTGCCCAGGTTTTGACCAGTCCGCTCGAGCAGAGCTTTTGACGCTCGAGCGGGGACCTTCTTGTGCTTGTCCGCTCGAGTGGGGGTTTTGGCGCTCGGGCAGGAAAATCATCCATCCAGTATCTCCTCTGTAGTGTTGTACGCTCGAGCGGCGGTTTAAACGCTCGAGTGGGAGTTTGTGTGTGACGCTCGAGCGGGGAGTTGTACGCTCGAGCGGAGACCTGGTTCTACAAAAGTACTGTGAGCGTGTATCCGGCGCTCGAGCGGCGGTTTTGACGCTCGAGCGGGAGTCTGTGAGTGACGCTTGAGCGGGGGTTTCCACGCTCGAGCGGGGCGACTGGGTTAAGTCTCCGAGATCCGGGTTTTTGAATCACTTTTTCACATCATTTTCTCTCTCTTACTTTTCCAAAACTCCTTTGTTGAGCCTCTCTCTCTAGAACCCGGCCTTCTCTCTAGGTATTGATCTAGTAGGAGTTGTTTCCTCACCTTTGGCCTTTACAAAAAAGTTATTGATCGTCGAGGGCTATCTTTTGATCCGAGAAAGTTGTGATTTGGAGCATTTTCATTTTCTTCATCTTCTTCGTTGGGTGTCATCTTTTGAGGTAGGGATTCCTACTCACTTTTATGGTCTTTGACATAGATTTTTGGTTGTTTTGATAAAGGGTTGAAGTTGAGTAATTTTGGGACTTAGGGTTTCAAAATGTCAAAAGAGGGTTTTGTTATTTTGATTCTAAAATGTGAAATTTGGGTTTCAAAATAATGATATTGATGTTGGTTGTTGATATTTGGACCATTGGGTCAATATTGGGAAATGGGGTAGAAAACCCTAAATTGTTGTACAAATTAATTGGTGTAATTAATTTGGGAATATTGTTGTTATTTGGAATTGTGTTGGAAATAATGAAATTGGCTCATTATATTATAAAATGGTGGAGTTGGATTTATTAATCGCTCACTTTCGAAAACATTGATATTTTATCTGTTGGAGCTTTTATTATCTGTTTAGAAATAATTGTTTGGGCTACCGGTGGAGGGTAGTTTTGATTGTTGTAGACAATGCATGATGATTAGGCAAACTAAAACTAATCAACTGGATATGTCATAGAGTATGACGGTTGATAGAATACATTAACGTTATGTATTAATTGATTGTGTATATGACCTATGTGTATATACGTTGTGTGTGTGGGAGGAGATAGGGGATGTACTCCACGGTTTAGGGGAAGATAGGGGATGGACCTCTAAACCGGATGTTGTTTCGGAGGAGATAGGGGATGGACTCCGCTGATACAACTCATATGCTTGTCAGTTAATGTGTTGATATAGCTCATATGCGTATCTATGGAAGTGTTGATATAGCTCATATGCTTATCTATTGGGATGTGGATACAGCTTGTATGCGTATCTGTTGAAATGTTGATATGGCTAGTATGCTTATCTTCTGTGAAATGGGAAACGTTTAATGGGAATTATTATTTCGTTTAGAGTATATGGCCAGGTTCTGAGCCACGGTTAAGAATTGGAAATTGGATAAGAAATGGAAAATGAAATGAAACATGGACATAGTGGTCATGTAATGGGGATGGATTATGAAATGATTTATGGGAATTGAACACTTATCAATTGCTAATGTCTTAGTTATTGCTCATATTGTGTTTAGCATATCTCTACTGGGCGTTGGCTCACCCTATATGGGACATTATTTTCAGGTACAGGTAGCATGCCACCTCCAAGGACATAGTTTGGATGATGACGAGAGTTTAAGACTCTTTTCCTTTTTGTTTATTTTGTTTGTATTACATGTATATCAAGCCAAGGGCTTATCTTGTATAGAGTTAGTACTCTTCTTTTGTGTAACCAAGTGTTGACTTGGAAAGGTGTAAGCCCATAGGGCATTTGCTTTTGTTGTTAACATGTAATACTGTTATAAGAACTACTCTGATGAATAGAAATGGTTGGTTTCTTTTATATCAATGCATGTTTAATGTGATGGGTTTTATGTATTATTTTGAGGGCGTTACAAATTTTATGTGACAGAGGCTGAGAAATTATCAATATTTCCTATTCTTCCTATGGTGTAGAGTTTGAAATGAATTTTATATTTGACAGTTGTGGTTGGGATCAGTGGCTATAGGGGACAATACACAGACAAATTATTGGGTTGGATCGGTTTGAAATACAAGGCTTAGTTTAGTTTGATAAAAATAAAATAAAATAATTAATAATAATTAACTATCCTAATATCATATGTATGCATTGTAATGTTTGGACCACAGAACTCTTAAACAATAAAAGTATGTAACTCACAGGTAATTGAAGATTTCAAATATTAGGACATGGTACAATCTTATGATTTTATTTTGAGGTTGTAAGATATACTCGTGGTTCAGAGATCAGTATTTTTTTTCATTGTATGTAATATGGATGTAAGCCTCAGGGTATTTCTTTTATTTGTATATAAATGACATTGTTGTGTAGTGAGAGGGAACATATATATTTATTTATTCATCAAAAGATGAATTGTCATTTGTAAATGGACTAAATTAATGAATATTGGTAATGTTATCCAACTAATAAAATACAGGGCATTACACGGACGACCGGTAGGTTGAAATTCGAGCCATTCGGGCCAAGCTCAAATTTGAGCTACATAGCAGAGCTCTTTTTAGATTCACTCAATTTAAATACACTTAAAACGTATAAAATTTATGATCTTTCTTTTTTATAAAAAAAAAAAAAAATCGCTAAATATTCACAAATATGCAAAAAAAAATTAATATATATTTTTTGTATTTATTACATTTTTTAAAGATTTCTCCAATCGTTTTTTTTTTTAACTTTTTAGGTATATGTATTTGAAAAACAAGTGGCCATATATGAAAAAATTTCATTATAAATATAAAAAAAAACATATGAATTAAAAATTTAAAAATTATTTTTGAATAATTTTAAACCAACCAAAATTTTAAAAATTAGTTACTCATTCCACATTGATCATCCAAATTTAAATTTAACACATTTTTTTTCACAATTTTCATAAATATTTTTTTTATTAATTCGATATACAAATTCATTGTATTTTAAATTTTTATATGAATTAGTAACAAATAACTTCTTTAAAAAGTTTCATAATTTTTTTTTTTTTAAAAAAATCGATTAATTTGAAAAGATGATGTACTGCATACTTCAACTTAGATATTGGTTCAGTTAATGCAGCTTTGATAATAGAGCTAAAGTTGATTTGAAATAGTTTTGGAAATAGAGATAATTTGGAATTGGTTTGAAACATAATGACTTAAATGTTAATCCTTCATCAATTTTATTTGACACAATTAAAAACTCATAATTTATTTTATTAGAATGGTTAAACCATTTTTTTTTTTTGAATTTTTTTCTGAATTTTTTTCCATATTCTTAATTAAAAAAAAGAAAAAAATTCAATGAAACTAATTGGTCATTCCCATAATGGATAAATTACAAATACATCACTTACGATTTGCTTAAAATATAGATTGTTCTCTGTACTTTAAAAAATTACAAATGCCCACTTGTCAAAATATTTTATTCGATAGAATTAAATAAAAAATAAAATTCCTTATTAATTTACCATACAATAGTAAAAAGGAAAATTAGTGAAACATATCTCTCCAATTTTTTAATTTTAAAATATAGTGTTGTCTCTTTAATTAAAATAAATGTCTCTTAATTTTGTATTGAATCTTGTTTCGTAATAATTATTTTTTAGTCAATAATGAATATTTATAATGTATAAAATAAATTGATCATTCTATTTTATTTCATTCCAACAGTATTACTTAGGAGAAATGATCCAAAAGAAAAAAAAAATGATCCTTATAACAAAATGAATCTTGAATTTTTAATTTGATCAATTTAAACCTTATTGTTTTGATTAGTTTTCAATCTAAATCATTTATCTATTTTTCTTAAATAAAATTAACAACAAAAAAAAAAGCATTTTAATTACTAAACTTAATGAAAAATGACATTAAATTTAGCAGAATTGGGTAGTTGGGATAAGTGGTTGTGGGGGACAATACAAAGGCAAATTATTGGGTTGGAACAGTTTGAAATACAAGGCTTAGTCTAGTTTGATAAAAAATAAATAAAATTAAACTATTCTAATATCATATGTATGCATTGTAATGTTTGGACGGGAGAACTCTCAAACAGTAAAAGTATGTAAATAAAAATGAAAAATGTCAATAAAAAATACATAATAAGAAGAACATATAACAAAAATCGATGTGGTTGGGATCAGCGGCTGTAGGGGAGAATACACAGACAAATTATTGGGTTGGATCGGTTTGAAATACAAGGCTTAGTTTAGTTTGATAAAAATAAAATAAAATAAATAATAATAATTAACTATCCTAATATCATATGTATGCATTGTAATGTTTGGACCACAGAACTCTTAAGCAATAAAAGTATGTAAATAAAATGAAAAATGTCAATCAAAAACACATAATAAGAAGAAAATATAAAAATCGATAATCATTAAAAGATAGAATGAACCTTATGCATTGTAAAGTTTTTGGCAATGGTAAAGTTTATTCGATCGAAACCGGATACCGGTCAATAAGAACTTTTAGAAAGTTGTTGCAGAGACCTAGGTGCTATGAAGTATTGACACTTCAAAATAAGTGTTGCAGTCATGTCGGATAAGAACGTAATTGTCGTCAATTTTGTTGGTGAAAAAGCAAAAATTAAATAAGTTATAGTTATCAAATGGACTTAATTTTTTGTGTAGATGAAATACACAAAGTGCTTGATAAAATGAACGATTCAGATTATCGAAACGGGGCATGTGGTAGGCCTCATGGGCCAAAACAATGCTCTCTAATCCAAATTTTAAATTGGAACGGATCATCCTCTTAATTCGATTCCCTATGCCCTATGAAACCTCTTAAATTAGAGAGAGAGAAAAAAAAGAAAAAGAAAGAAGAAACACAATCACTAATGTAGTTATTTTATATGAGGGAATTCTCTCCGGGCCACTCTTAAATTAGAGAGAGAAACAAAAAACCCAATCACTAACGTAGTTATTTTATATGAGGAAATTCTTTTCAATCCATAATTTGAACTGAAGAGCGCTGTTTAGTCTTGTGATGTCTATCATAGATATCGTTTTGATAATTCGAACTATTAAGTATGTTGGACATTTCATTTTTTTATTTCGTGAACATAGAAAAATTATATCGATTCAATAATCATAACCTATTTAATTTGCATTTGTCACAACCAAAAAAAAAAAGAAGGACAATTGTAGTCTATTCAATTTAAATTAATTTCACAAACCTGTATCTCAACTCTCCGAAAGCGAGCTATGCTCCATCTTCGTGCTTCGATGCATAATATTATAGTACATAATATTTTAATTATTAAAGTATTTGTAATAAGTGAAATATTATTATATATTTTTATGTATGTTGGAACGTTAGATTGGATGACTTTTTAATACAATTTTTATTTCATAAAAATTAGTTCGCTCACATTTAACATATATGTATATATAATAATTGGAATTCAAAATTATATTATACTATTAATTTTAGATTTTACTTAAATTGATTACATCAGCTCAACACAAATTGCTTATAAAGTGATAAAATTTTGGTCCAATCCGACCCGGCCAATGCCCAACTCCTACCCCGACCAATTGGAGAAGTTATAAATAGGAATGGCAACGAGACAAGAAGGGTGAGTTTTACACTCTCTGTTCCCAATCTCCAATTATTGTTATTTTTTTCCATTTCCATTCCTCATCCCTAACGAGGACCATTTTTATTCCACCGTCTCGCCTGTAATGGGGTTCGGTTTTTCCTGCCCCACAAATCCCTGACCCATTTTCGTGATCAGGAATGTTACATTCATCTAATTTGGTGCCGTCTGAATTGCATGAATTTGTTTACACTAGTCATCTAGATGATAGGATAACAACTGCGGTAGACGAAGGTGAAAGCAATCGTCCAGCTGGCACAAATTCACATGATTCGAGTGACAACAAATTCGATAAATAAATTATTTCACTTCTATGATTTATTCAAAGTTACGTTGCTTCAGTTTATATCCCCATAACGAACAAAAAGATAAAAAGAAAAAAAAAATTAATAAGAGCAGAAAGTGAATGAAAGGAACTTCATCAAAGATTAAAAATATACAGTTTTTATTATTTATTTATTTTTTTATTTTTGCATTCAATATTTTCAACTTTCTTTTATTTTTAAATTATTTTAACTGAAAAAGTAATTTTTTTATACATAAATTAAAAAAAAATGTTAAAGACAAAAAAGGTGTAAGGCCTTAATTATAAATTAGATTACGCAAACTTGATTATGAAGTTGAAAGGCTTAAATAAAATAATTTTAAATTTACATTAAAAAGTTTGAACATCGCATTGAAATAGAATGAGAGGGTTTAAATAAAAAAATTAACAGTGTGATGATTAGTTGCCAAATTTAATGGACAGAAATGAAGGGTGGACAGATGTGGTGCCTGTTAGTAATGGGTAGTCAAACTTATTTGTCGAATTTAGTAGTTGGACGATATCGAAGGATATGAGATGACATGAAGAATACCAATTGATAATTGAAAATCACAACGGCGATCACCCATTTGCTAGAGAGTTGTCGGAGTTTGGTCGAAACTTGTCATGCCCTCAAAATAATACATAAAACCCATCATTTTAGACATACAATGATGTACGAGAAATAAACATCTTTCTATTAATCAGAGTAGTTCTTACAGAAATATTACATGCTAATAACAAAACAAATGCCCTACGGCTTACAACTTTCCAAGTTAACACTTTGTTACAAAAAGAGAAGAGTACTAACTCGAGACATCTTAAGCCCTTGGCTTGAATTTACATATAATACATCAAAGAAAGCAAAACAACAAAAGCAGTCTGTCTGCCTCTAGCCTCCCAAACTACGCCCTTGGAAGTGGTTTGCTTCTTGTACCTGAAAATGGTATCCCATATAGGGTGAGCTACAGCCCAGTAGAAATACACTAAACCAACTATAAGCAATGACTAAGATAATAGCATTCAATAGGTGGTCCACACTTATATTCCAATTTATACTGTGTTACAGTTTCACGACAATCATGCCCATGTTACATTTTACTTTCAGTTTCTTATCCAATTCTCAATTCATAATTATGACTCAGAACCTGGTCAACAACCTATATGAGACAGACACTCATATTAAACATTTACATTTCGCAATAGATAAGCATACTAGCTATATCAATACATCAACAGATAACCATACAAGCTGTATCAATACTTCAACAAATAAGCATATTAGCTGTATCTGCACTTCAATAGATAAGCATATGAGCTGTATCTGCACTTCAATAGATAAGCATATGAGCTGTATCTGCGTAACACAATTTTCGGTTTAGAGGTTCAGCCCCTTTCTTCCAATAAACCGTAGAGTACAGCCCCTTTCTCCTCCCACACAAACAATGTATATAAACAGTTATCATATACAATCAATCAATACATAAAGTTAATGTATTATTCCAATCGCTATATTCAATAGTACACTTAATCGATTAGTTTTAATTTGCCTATTCATTATGCATTGTCTACAACAATCAAGACTATCCTCCATCGATAACCCAAAACAGTTATTTCTAAACAGAAAATAAATGCGCCAAATGGATAAAATATCGACATTTCAATTTGGTGAGTGATAAATAATCCAACTACACCCTTTAATCTCATACATTCCCAATTCCAACATTTTCAATTCCATTTCTCATTTCTGAAATTAATTTCACAAATTAATTTAACAATGCAATTAGGGCATTTCCCATAATTAAAAAACAACCCTAAGGTTTCATTTATATCAACAATCCAACATTCATCTCATGTCTCTATGCCAACACATGCATATAGGTAATAATAAATAAAATTCCAACTTTTGTAAAATTACACAAAGGCCCAAACTTTCTCAAAATTACACAACAACCTCCAATATATCAAAATGCTAAAATTTAAAGACAAAGCTCATAAGATGGAGTAGGTTATCCCTACCTCGAAGTTTGAGCTCAAACGAAGATGAAGACCAAAATCCAACGTGCTCCAAATCCCAACTTTTTCAGATTAAAACGAAGCCCTCGACGATCAACACAACTTTCACAAAGGCCGAAGGAAAGGGAAGCACTCTAACTAGATCAAACCCTAGAGAGAAGGGAGTTTATAGAGAGAGAGGCTCTCAAAATATCTTTTTAGAAAGTAAGAGAGAGAGATTGTAAAGAAGTGATTCAAAAATGCCTTACAGCCAACTGATATACGATAGGTCCGCTCGAGCGGAAAACACAACGCTCGAGTGTCAACAACAAAAATCTGAATCCGCTCGAGCGCAATAAGGTCCGCTCGAGCGTCAAGACACAAAAGTAAAGCACATCCGCTCGAGCATAAAAAACCAGTCCGTTCGAGCGCAACTTTTCCCCTCCCAGAACTTACACAAAAAATGCACTGTCCGCTCGAGCACCAACAAACCCGTCCGAGCGCGACCCGCTCGAGCGCGAGAAACCCGCTCGAGCGTAGAAATCACACATGCAGAAGTTTTGCAGGACACAAAATACTGGAAGTGTGCAATCTCCGCTCGAGCGGAACGACCAAAAACCCGGCAACAAGATTTTAGACCAAGGCTCAACCCACCTGCTCGAAACAAGCCCAACACATCCCAAAACTCAAGAAATGGAATCAAAGGATGACAATAAGATGGATACAACTACCAACTCCACGGAACCAAGGTCCGGAATACGACAAATACAGCAAGGGAATACCGGGATCGCTATAACCTCTCTCCCTTAAAGAATTTCGTCCCCGAAATTAAGGAAACGCTAAAACACAAGGCCAACTGATAGCAAAGCTCACAATACAAAGAAGTTAACCTCACAACTGATTTTCTACTCACCCTCACACATGGGAAGGGCTTAACAAGGAAACATGTCCCGAAAGAAAACAACACCTCGGCATACGAAACTTCAACAAAACCAAACCCTCTCCGAGATAACTCACCAAAACAACCGACTAGCGCTCCAAGCTAAGTCACTATTCAATAATCACAATCCCGAATAAAACAATCAATGCAAGCTTTTGTATGAATATATAGAAAATTATTCTCAATTGATTTGGCCAAGACCTCTCATTGAAATTTCTCATAACATTTAAATTGAATCAATTTCTCCACAATACACAACTTAGTATTCAACACACTGACCCATTACTGGTTACCCCATCTCTATTCAAGAGAAAAATTTACAATATATGCTATAACATGCATTATCGATATGCATTTCTTTCAAATTTAATAACTTTCGCCATTCATTGATAGTTGTGGTGAGTGGTGGCTAAAAGTGATGAGTGAGATGAGAAAATAAAAACTTATTTAAAAAAAATTGAAAACAACTTATATATATACAAAAGCATAAAAATAAAACTAATACCTATATTATAAGACAGAACAGCTTTTGAAATATATGTTAAAATGTATTTATTTGAACAATTTTTGAAAATATGTTACATTTTATTTGGAGGACTGGAATAATTTCTAATCAATATCCACGGTTGAGATTAATTTTTTTCCCGCTCAAACACTCTCTACTCTTTCTCTCCCACGTCTGCCAAACGTCTCTTAACTCCCTCTCTCCACGTACTCTCTCAATGTGTTGTATTTGAGAGAGAGAGATGAGATGGGTGTTGTGTTCACGCTCTCTCTCTGAAAATCATTCTTACCCCTACATTCACAAGTCCTTCACCGTTTTCTCTCTCTAATCTCTCTCTCATGGCGTCGACTCTCCGCCAACATTCCCTTCTCCATCCCCTCGCTCCGATCCAAACCCCCACAAATTTGCCTTCCAAAACCCTAGAATCTCCTTCCGATTGAGACGATCATCTTTGCACTCCTACTCTCTCTCATCAAGCCCTCACTCTCTCTCTAGGGTTTCCGATTCTGCACTCTGTCCGTGTTCACCGCTCGATGGTCCCATTGTTTCGGTGCCGAACAGACAATCTTCTGCAGGCTCTGCGCTACGCTGCTCAATTCGGCTCCCTTCGCTACCGACGGTGCTCTCGCAAGGTAAGATCGATTGAGTCTTTTCACCCCTTCTCTCTCTGTTTCTGTTTTTGACTGATTTGGCTTGCTACAGTTCAAACCCCACTCTCGTCTTCGAGAACAGAGGTATTTTACCCCAATTTCGGGCTTCCTGCAGCTCTTTATTGTACATTCGCTTCAAGGTTATGTACATTTTGTTGATTGGTGTGATGTGGGTTTGATATTTTTTTCCTTCTCTCCCTGTTCTTCTCCTTTATTTCATGAATACATACATTTTTAGAGTGTTTATTTGTTATTTTTTTCCCCTACTCTCTCTGTTCTTCTTCTTCATTTCATTAATACATATGTAATTTGGGGTTTGATTTCCTGTTTTTATTAGAATTTCGTGGCCAATGCAGACTTACAGGTTAAATTGAGGATTTTCTTATAATTGTTGCCAGGGACATAGAAGCTTGTTCATTTTTATTGTCATCATGATCATCATCATTTTATTTAATATTTTTTTGGTACCACTAAGAACATCCTTAAATTTATATTTCTTTAACAAAAATCTTGTAAACAAAAAATATTGATGAGTTAGCAACCTATACATTTAATTAAGTTAGCAGTTTGTAAAAGTTTCTTTATATCAATTAATTATTATTAGTATAGGTTGTATTTATTTAAAGTTTAATATTATGATTATAATTTCTTGAATTTTTTTAATTAAAAGAAATGTTGGGTTGGGTTGGGTTGGGTTGGGTTGGGTTGGGTTAGGTTTGGTCAATTCGAATTTGGGTTAGAACAGACGTAAGTCTCCTCACGTCCACAGACGTAACTAGTAGTCTTCTTCTTCAGCTCCAATCCAAGTCGTTGTTAGTTCAGTTGGTGATAATCTGTGTCTGTCTGTAAATTTCAATGGCGGACTGGGGGCCGGTGCTAGTAGCAGTGGTGTTGTTCGTGGTGTTTACACCGGGGTTGCTGTTCCAGATACCTGGTAAGAGCCACCTTGTCGAATTTTGGAGCCTCAACACCAACGGCAAGTCCATTGCTATTCACACTCTTCTCTTCTTCGTCCTCTACTCCATCCTCATCGTCCTCCTCCATCTCCACATCTACACCGCCACCTGATTCTTCTCTCCAATCCATTTCAACAAAACAAAACAGATCTTAGATGTTACTCAACAAGATCTCTATGTTATCTTTGTGTATTTTGTATCTTTTCTTCTTCTTCAATATTTCTGTTTTCATTTTTATTTTTTAAGCATGTGAAATCAAAGCATAAAAACAGAAATTTCTTACATAAGCAGATGTGTGTATTAATTAATCTATTTGTAATTAAATGTATCTGCTGCTTGTAAATGTTAATGTCATGTATTGGTTTTTTCTCTTTGAATCAATTAATTTGATTACTATCATATACATACATAGGGATTCATGTTACTGTTTTCTATACATGAATTTAGAGCCTGATCATCTGAATGGACAAAGAGTAAAAATCGCTTCTTTTTTTTTTTTTTTTCTTTTTCTTTTTTATAAATAAAAATTCTTTCCTTGACAAAAAAAGAAAATTACCCCAGAGCTGACTTTCCCAGTCATTTGCACCCTAAAAATTATTCATCTCAGTGGACCATACATGAAACTTTAAATACAACCTCTTCCCAGTCATTTGCACCCTAAAAATTTATGCAAAATGATGTGGCGCATTTATATCCCTGCATTGATAGTCAAATGCCCATCACTATGGTTCATAATTGCAAGAGTGTCATTGCCACATTATTTTTGTCTTAAATTTTGTATGAAAATTGTGTGAGAATATCATTTTCCTATTAATACAACCTCTTCCGAGTTACCGTCTAATTTGAACTACTCTCTAAAATGGCAGGGAGTGGATGGAATTATTGAATTGGCCCCAGGTTACTTCCCTGCCGTATACAACAGTATTAACAAAGCAGGAGGGCTTTGTATTGCCGATGAGGTTCAATCTGGGTTTGCTCACACTGGGAGCCATTTTTGGGGATTTGAGACCCAAGGCATTGTGCCTGACATAGTGACAATGGCAAAGGTAAATCTATATAATATGGCAGGATGATTTTTAAAAATGTCCAAAATGATTTTTAATGGTCTAAATTAATTCTAAGTGTATATCAATGGTTAAGATCAATCCTTTCAAATATACCAAACACTTGATTCCCGCCCAAATACTCTTCGCTCTCTCTCTCTCTCTCTCTCTCTCTCTCTCTCACGTCTCAAACACTTAATATGGCAGGATTATTTTTTTGGCCTTCATAGATTTGGCCTCTTCTTCTTGGGGTAGCAAAGTGTGTTTTGAGGGGAGAGAGAGAGAGTGTGTGTGCTTTAAAATTTGAAATTTGAAAAAGTGAGATGAGCGAGAAAGGATGGATGGGTGGGTGGGGGTGAAGAGTTTTTTTTGTTTTTTGTTTTTTTGGGCTGTTGTGGCTCTTGGACACAAAGTGTGTTTTGTTGTTCGTCACGGCCACCGCCACCATTGCCTCACTCTCTTGGGAACAAATTATGTTTTTGTTTTTGTTAGTATTTATTTTATACAAAATATAAAAAAATAATTAAAATGTATTATTTACTATAATTTGAGTTCAAATACTTAAAATACATAAAAATACATAAATCATGCAAAATTATAAAATTTTATTTTAAATTTGTAAAAGTTATTTTAAAAATTTTTAAGTGTAAATTTTATAACATTACTCTAAATTTTATAATTTTTAAGTGTATTCAGATTGAATGGATCTGAAAAGTAAAAAATGTTGATTAAAATATTTAAAAAGTTTACTAAAAGTAATAAAATACAGATTGAAAATTTTAAAAATTATTTTTGAAAGCTGTAAACCAAATAAGTTTTGAATTTAAAATTTGTAAAAATTATTTTCAAAATATACAACCAAACTCTAATTATAAAATTATTTGAAAATCTAAACCAAACAGACCATCTATTTATATTTTGACCTCAAAATTTTTTTTTGCGCAACAAATTAGATAAATTATATTTTAATCCATAAGATGAATATTTCTTTATATTTTTTTAGTATTTTTATCAAAAAAAGTTACAGATTTTACAAATTTTAGCATGATACGTATAAATTATAACTGTATTTTGATCTCAACAATATTTATACCGTGCCTTTAGGCACGGGCATACACTAGTATATATATATAAATTATTAATTTCAGCTCCATATCAACATTTTAAGGTAGCTTGGTTGGTTGAAGCCTGCTTCCACTTACCCCCAAGGTAACGTGTTAAAAATTAGGGTTTCACAACTTTCGCTCTCTTTTCCCTCCTTTGTTTCTAGACCCCTCTCTCTCGCTAATCTTCCATTGCTTCAAAATTTGGGTTTTATAACGTCTTTTCACTCCTTTGTTTATTGACGCCGCTCTCTCTCTCTCTCTGTTATCTTTCATCGCTGCTCTCTCTCTCTCCATAAACCTAAACCCTTTCGATCTCTCTAGCTTCTATCCATTTGAGAAACCCAAAACCTTTGAAATTGACTCATTCAAATCGTCTTTCTGATGGAGAACATGAAGACGAAGCACAAAAAAACCCTTAGACGAAGCAGCAGAAACCCCCTAAACCACACTCAAACCCTAAGACGAAGTAGACGAAGAAGAAGAAGTGTGAGATCATCTGAAATCCATCATGCATCTTGAAATCTAGTTATTTATTTTTCTGAAATCGTCTTTCTGATGATGGGGAATTGCTTAAATTTTGCTTCAAATTGCTTGAGATTAATTGAAATCTGTATAAAATTGCTTGATTATTCTTGTGATTATTTTTGTTTATGTGATTTCAATATGATCAGGTGAACAAGCTTCATGAAGTGTGTTGAAGATTTCAGAGCTAGGGTTTATCTGCAACTTAACAAGATTTTTCAATGCTCAGTGGCTTCGATTTCTCAATCTCAAACCTCTAGTGGTCTTCTTTTACTGGTATTGATTTCTCTATCCATTGATTGCTTTATGACCACACACCCTCATCAAACTCTTAATCACCACTGTCACTATCTCTCTCCTCTCTCCTGATGTGTATTTTGCTATAGCATTGCATGATGTCAATATTTTCACTTTGACTCTATTCTTGATGCATGTCACAATATTTTCACTCTGTATAGTAGTTTTGAAATTCGTGTTCTGTTTTAGCTTTAATATGTGTTTCAGCTTTAATATGTGCATTGGTTCCCCTACTTGCAGTGAAAACTTCTACTCTATTTATAGACCAAATTTTCTCTTATGAGGTAAACAAGTTATTTTAGTAGAATTGGGACAAGTTTTGTTTTGGTATTACTCTGAGGCTTCTATTGGAAAAGCTTGAAAGTCAAAGCATTCAATGTATATTGTGTCATGGCAGGGTGCAACTTGCCTACATCTTTGCTTGTGGATGTACAAATAATTTTCCATCACTACCGCCATAGATTTTAGTTATAAAAATGTAGTTCCCATTAAATAATGTTGTTGCTTCTTTCTTTTTTTTTTTTTTTGGGGTGACTCCTATATGCATGTCCCCACTTTTCCATTGTTAAAAAATGTGTATTGTTTTTGTCTCATCTTATTTAATTTTGCTTTTACTTCATGTTCAGAGTTCTACATACATTGCAATTCCTGTTAGTGTAGTCCATGTAATTTGGAGATTGTGATGGAGATTGAGGGCGAGGCAACGGCCGAGATTTTCAGTTATTTAGAAGTTTAATTTTATAAAAAATAGCCCTTCAACCAAACAAGAAACAAATAAAATTTGGAAAAAATGACCATGAATTGATTGCAGGTGTTATTAACTTGTAGTTACTATTTATTTGGAATGTTGAAGTATTTTTGGTGCTTGATATTTGCCTCTCTCCTAGTTCTTCCCCTCATCATTATGCTTACATATGTGATGATGTAACCATTGTTCTTCTATACTATAGTTTTACTCATGAAATTCGTCTATTTTTTCTTTGTTTTGGAGAGGTGGTTCTACATGATGTTGATCCTAGTATGAGGACCTTCATTCATTCATGTTTGAGTCGGTAAAGATGATTCTTTTTTTATTTTTTTTGTTAAGTAGGAAAGCCAATTTGTAGACATAAGTCGTAACTCAAAAATAAAATACTACTCATGCCAATTAGTTTCTCAATTTTCTCTTGACACCAGGCTCTAAGGATTCTTTTAGATCCTCCTTTTTGAAATTAAACATGTGTTTAGTTGTCAAAATCTCCATTAAGCTCAATTAGTTTTAGTACGAAATTACTATACCATATTTTGTTCCAACAAGGTCGGGAAGGTGCATAATAACTTTAAACATACAAAATAAGATGTGGCATCACATAAGGAACAAAATTTATTTCTGAAGTAGCATTGACAGGACGAAAATAAAATAAAACTACAATTATTAATACCGATATATGAAGGGTCTTGTTAACAAGTGCCTCGAGGACACGAAAAGTAGACCAAAAAATAAATTTGAAAACACAAGACATTTTTTATTAAATTCAATGCAGTTTTTATTGAAATTAATGCACTTCTTTTAACTGTTTTTTCCTATTTTCAAGACACTTCTTTATTTCAATTACAAATATACAAATATCTTGAGGACACCACAATAAATTTGAAAACACAAGACACTTTTTATTAAATTCAATGCAGTTTTTATTGAAATTAATGCACTTCTTTTAACTGTTTGACCTATTTTCAAGACACTTTTAGCATTTGTCATATACAAATATCTTGAGGACACCACAATTACACGAATTATAACTAAGACCATTCCAATAAAATAAATTACATATATCTATTAAGAACAGAACAAAAAGATGACATGAGGAACTTGCTTCTCTACATTTCAGGAGCTTTAGCAATAATGGAGAAAACTACAAATGCAAGACTGATGTTATAGGAGGATAAGTTACCAAAAAATTTGATATCCATGTTTCATATTTCTTCTTTTCTACTTCTAAATCTCAAAATTCAGTCAAATAAAGAAACTAAATCCTAAGCAAAGAATCATGCCAATCTCAAATCATACCTGAGGGAGTAATGTAGGGAAATTAGTTAGAAGTTTTCTCTTGTTAAGATTTCGAAATTTCAGTGTAGCTTCTACAACATGATCTAAAAATTCACTTAGTAGTTTATTGGTGGTAGTTGCTACATAATTAATGTCTGTTGGGCTATATATAATAAATCCATGTGTTTTTTGGGCGATTAATGTAGACCTTTTTTTATTCAATGGCAACTCAGCAGCGAGCAGTAACACAAGTGATGAAGACTAAAGAATTCCTCAACTGAGCAGTGAGTCAACAACCAGGTAATCTCAGTTATCACTCAAGAATTCCTTCACTTATGTTGCTACCATTGCTTGGAAATGGAGACTAAATTGGGCCCTAGTTTTTTTTAGTTCTTATTTTTTTCATTTATCCTTTTTGATGTTGTGATGCAGAGCGTGATTCTTGGGAAGCTAACGTGGGCATGGAGATAGAAGGTGATGGGGGTGCTTGCATATCTTCAACCTGATCTGGAAGCAGATCTCGTCTTGCCTCCGGCACCAGCTAGCAGAGTCGACAACCATGTAATTTCTAATCTCAGTTATCACTGAAGAATAAATTCACTTACATTGCTAGAATTCCTTGGAAATGGATATTGTATTTCATGAGTAACTGATCAAAATAATTCTATTGACACCGCTTTTACAGGTTCCAACTAGTATGGTGTTAGAATTGTATGATGCATGATTCGATTCATACAATTTAATGAGTTTCAACCAAAATTATTTGAATTGTGTTGTTTGAAAATTGGGTGTGCTGTTGAATTGAGAATTGAGTAGTTCATAGGTTTTTGTTTACATAATGTATTGAAATGACGCCTTTTTCAACTACTCTATGATGAAACAAAAATAGGGCAATTGGTTATACTGATATACGTGGTGTTATATATATGTAATATATAATTTATTTATATTGATCCTGTGAAGTATTTGATTGCGATTGCTATAGTGTTCCAACATATGTGTGAGGTTTGGAAATTCCTTTCCAATAATTTGGGCTGTATTTCATGATAAGCATCCGGTGGATCTTGTATGAGAAGGGAAAAAGAAATGGAAGGAAAAGTGGGAAAAAAAAACTTTGTTAATAGTTTCATATGGAAAAAAAATGCAAAGAGTGAACTGCTAATACATGTATTATCTTATGCAATTTTATCTCTTCTTTTGTGGAGATTTTGTTGGAATTTTGTGTTTCATTTGTTGTGGCGCGTTATAGAAACCAAAAACACCCTTTTCGTAGTTTTTAGATAATTAGAGATCGACGATTCCAACTTCTTTTACTCCATTCAAAAAGTTGTTCAAAATAATTGATCAAAATTTCCAATGATCCGGTTTGTGCATGTTATTCAAAATAATGTTACTTTTAGGAGTTGTTAGTTTTTCGTTTGTATTTTTTTTCCTTCATGTTTTTGGCGCTAACCCCTTGCAGGCAATGGCACATATAGACATGGTTAATCATTTAAGGTAATCTCCTAAACTTTTTGATTTTATTTTTTACATTCAGGACAATGCATGAGAAAATATATATTTGCTTGCAGCTATGAGTTAGTTATTTTGTTAAAAAAAAATAAAAATTTAGTGCTCATGGTATTCTTTTGTTCTATACATTGAGTGATTGGGCATACTTGTGGTATTTAATTGCTTTAACTCGAGAATTGTTTTGAAGTTTGATATGCTAGCTACTTTGTTAAAGTATTCCGTGTGTTCATATTTGGAAATCATTGCACTGCACTTCAGCCACATGAATATGATTTTTAGTTGATAAGTGGGTATGACTTGAAAATCTTGAGGAATGACAGTGGAGACTTTTAACCCTGTGAGTTTTGTGCCAATCATTTATTGGAGGGTCATTATACATCTACTCTTAATTTTTCTTTGGAAGCGCATTAATTTGTTGTTTAGTCTCATTATTTTTTCATTTTTGGTTGAATGCTGAGAACAAATCAATTTGTTATCACACTTTTTACTCCCTCGAGGATGATGCATCGTTTAGGTTGGGGGGAGAAAATACTTAT
Organism: Camellia granthamiana; assembly: GCA_036172215.1. Taxonomy (NCBI): domain Eukaryota; kingdom Viridiplantae; phylum Streptophyta; class Magnoliopsida; order Ericales; family Theaceae; genus Camellia; species Camellia granthamiana. The sequence goes on along the minus strand of CM069907.1, from coordinate 83,185,768 downwards.
TTTGGGAAGAATTTATATGTTTGCTTGCTACAATGAGTTGTTTTGTTTAAAAAAAGAAAAAAAGGTGTGCATGGTAATGTATTGTTCTATGCATTGAGTGATTCGGCATACTTGTAGTATTTTATTGCTTTAACTTGAGAAATTGTGTTGAAGTTTGATATGCTAGCTACTTTGTTAAAGTATTTCATGTGTTCGTATTTGGAAATAATTGCACTGCACTTTAGCCACATGAATATGATTTTTAGTTGATCAGTGGATATGACTTGAAAATCTTGAAGAATGATAGTGGAGACTTTTAACCCTGTGAGTTTTGTGCCAATCAGTTATTGGAGGGTTACTATACATCTGCTCTTAATTTTCTTTGGAAGGACATTAATTTGTTGTTTAATCTCATTATTTCTTCATTTTGGTTGAATGCCGAGAATAAATCAATTTGTTATGACACTTTTATTCCCTTGAGATCATGAAAGTTGAAGGACCATACTAATTCTTGAGAGATGATTTTAGGCCATCTTTGTTTCTTTGAGCCTTTTATTTATTTTTCTTTCTTTTATTACTACTTCATGAACCATTAGAAACCAATTTGAGCCTTTATGTTAGCCTTTCTTTGTTTAACCCCACAATCCATACTTTCTTTTTATTTTTGTAGATATGTTGGGATTATTTGAGTTTGACAATGGCAAATTTGTTTGAAAAAAAAAGAAGAAAAAAAAAGGAGAAAAGCTGAAAAAAAGAAGAAGAAATAAATTGTGTTCAACTAAGGGAAAAAAAAAACAAAAAGAAAAAAAAAAAAAGCAGGAGGAAGTTGAAAAAAACAAAAAGAAAAGTAATAGAAAGAGCAAGGTATTTGGAATAATGCTCTAATTGTGTTTATTTTTATGCCAATTGTCTCTCAGTCATCCTTTTTTTTATTCACCTTTGGCTTTTTATTATTTTTTCGTAATTCCTCAACCCAAGCATTACAACCAAATAAAAGTCCTATTTGATCTTGAGTGTGGTATAGTTTACAAGTGGACATGATGGATTGGGGTGATGGTGTGGTAATTTTAATTCTCAGTATTTGATATTCCATTCATGAGACTATTTATTTATTCTTTCATTATAGCGTTTTTCCAAAAAATTAGTATGCGGGATATTTTGCTTTGATTTACATTATTCTACTCGCATATATTGAGAGTAATTTTTACACCATATTCTGAGTGATTTATTTGTTGAGTGCAATAACTGGTGAGATTTGAGTCGAAGCATGTTTCAAAAAGAGATTTGGGTTATATTTCACTTTAAGGCTAAGGTTGTGTATGTGTTGGCTAAACTTTTTCACACACGCCAAATTCTGAATGTCATGAGATATCTTTACTTGCTGCTAGTGTCTTGAACTTTGATTGGTTATCTTGTTAAGGTTGTGAAATTCATGACTTGTTCTTGAACTTTAGCATGAGATCGAAAGAAATCCTTCGAGTAAAGAAAATTTTTGACGTTGGTGGGTAACATTTCTAGAAATTTTATTTCTCAGTATTTGATATTCCATTCATGAGACTATTTATTTATTCTTTCATATTAGCGTTTTTCAAAAAAATTAGTATGCGGGATATTTTGCCTTTGATTTACATTGTTCTACTCGCATATATTGAGAGCAATTTTTGCACCATATTCCGAGTGATTTATTTGTTGAGTGCAATAACTGGTGAGATTTGAGTCGAAGCATGTTTCAGAAAGAGATTTGGGTTATATTTCACTTTAAGGCTAAGGTTGTGTCTGTGTTGGTTGAACTTTTTTCACACTCCAAATTTTGAATGTCATGCAATATCTTTACTTGCTGCTAGTTTTTTGAACTTTGATTGATTATCTTGTTAAGGTTGTGAAATTCATGACTGGTTCTTTAACCTTGGCATGAGAATGAAAGAAGTCGTTTTAGTAAAGAAATTTTTGGATATTTGTGGGTAACATCTTTGGAAACACGAGACTTTAACTCGTCCATGAGGGGTAAGCTATTGGATTAAGGGCTTGTTGCATGTGCTAAATTCAATCGTGATTTCTTGCGGAAGTGGTTTAGAGTAGTTGCTTTTATTTTTCTTTTTGATTTTATTTTAGTCGCCTTAATTGCTAGGTTCTAAAATTAAAGCTGGTTGGGAGGTGTGATGAATGCTTAAAATTACGTAGTTATTCTAGGAATTTTGGATATTATATTCATTCTCTCAATTTATATTTAATTGTGATTTAATGTATTTAATTAAAATTTTTAGAAAAACTACATTTGAGCCATCAACAATATAAATTGCTCAACCAGGCCCATAAGACTCGGTTTGCTTTGAAATCATCTCATAGCATCCACAAAACTTCTCTCAAAGGTTAGACAAGATTTCATTGTACCTCAAGTCCTTTTATATTTTGATTTTGCTCTTCAAATATTTATTTATTTTTCCTTTTAATTACTACTCATCTTTTGTTCCTTATTTGTTCCTTTTATGTAATATATATTGGGTGACTTAGATAATAGCAAGAACACTAGATCTGACCGCAATGTTGTCAAGGGTGTTTGGGCTGCTCGAATTCAGCGTAACAAGATGGTAATTTTTATCTTAATTTTCTAACCCTCTACATAATATATATACCTTTTTACTCACAACGGTCTTGTGTTTGTAGCTTTTCATCGAATAAAAGATAATATTGCTATTGCCTGAAGGCAAGATTTCATATTTTTGTAGATAAGGGAGCAGAAAAGGGGTGCTGTTTTGAAAGAAAAAAGGGCCCCCAGTTGATTGACTTGTCCTCCCCGTGTCATTGTATATGATATGTTTTTAATTTAATATTGTTTGTACTCAAATGAATTGTTGAGCCTTCACAAAAAGGTTCTTTTGTATAAAACTAGACTACATTTGTTTCCTGGTAAATTGAGATCTAGATGGACCGACCTTTTCATAGTTAAAACTGTTTTTTCTCATGGGGCCGTTGAGATTGAAAATCCCAGGAATGGTAATGTTTTTAAAGTGACTGGCCAATGTCTTAAACCAGTTTTGGAGAATTTCCCACCTGAAGAGGAGAGGAGTCCATTGAATTAAAAGGCCCTATTTATCGAGACCCATAAACATAATAATAAAAGCAATGTTACTTTTAGGAGTTGTTAGTTTTTCGTTTGTAATTTTTTTCCTTTGTGTTTTTGGCAATAATCCCTTGCAGGTTCATGGTTCATCTTTTCTTTTTTAATAAATTTTTAGTTGACGCTCAAAAAAAAAAAAATATATATATATAGACATGGTTCATTATTTAAGGTAATCTCCTAACCTTTGTGATTTTGTTTTTTACATTGAGGACAATGCATCGTTTAGGCTGGGGGGAGGGGAAATACTTTCTTTGAGAAGAATTTATATGTTTGCTTGCTGCAATGAGTTAGTTGTTTTGTTATAAAAAAAAAGAAGAGACCTTGTCTAACTTAAGAAGCTGTCAAAGCTGGAGCCATGTTGGTTCTCATTCAAAACAGAACGAAACAAAACATGGAAAAAAATGACCATAAATTTATTACAGGTGTTATTAACTTGTATTTACTATTTATTTGGAATGTTGAAGTATTTTTGGTGCTTGATATTTACACCTCTCCTAATTCTTCCCCTCATCATTATGCTTACATATGTGCTAATGTAAGCATTGTTCTTTTATTCTACAGTTTTACTCAGGAAATTCGTCTATTTTTTCTTTATTTTGGAGAGGTGGTTCTACAAGATGCTGATCCCAGTAGGAGGACCTTCATTCATTCATGTTTGAGCCGGTAAAGATGGTTTAGTTTGTAGTCCTTTCACAATAGTTTATTTGTGGGGAAAAAATGAAATTATGATTTCATCTAACAATTATTCTCTATTTATGCATATCATATGATAAATCATATTTGAAAATCACTCTTCCAATGTTTGATTGCAGTGAATTTTTAGACCCTGTTGTTGCTGCTACACTGACTTTCGAAATCTTAACAAGAGAAAACTTTTAACTAATTTTCCTACATTACTCCCTTAGGTATGATTTGAGATTGGCATGATTCTTTGCATAGGATTTAGTTTCTTTATTTGACTGAATTTTCAGATTTAGAAGTAGAAAAGAAGAAATATGAAACATGTATATCAAATATTTTGGTAACTTATCCTCCTCTAACATCAGTCTTGCATTTGTAGTTTTTCCCATTAATGCTAAAGCTCATGAAATGTAGAGAAGTAAGTTCCCTGTGTCATCTTTTTGGTTCCGTTCTTAAAAGATATATTTCATTTATTTTATTGAAATGATCTTAGTTATAATTCGTGCAATTGTTGTGTCCTTATAACTTGATATTTGTATATGACAAATGTTAAAAGTGCTGAATATTGGGATTGAAATAAGGAAGTGTCTTGAAAATAGGTCAAACAGTTAAAAGAAGTGCATTAATTTCAATAAAAACTACATTGAATTTAATAAAAAGTGTCTTGTGTTTTCAAATTTATTTTTTGGTCTACTTTTCGTGTCCCAGGGCACTTTTTAGAAAGACCTTTCATATATATTGGTATTCATAATTGTAGTTTTATTTTATTTTTGTCTTGTCAATGCTACTTCAGAAATAAATTTCGTTGCTTATGTGATGCCACACCTTATTTTGTATGTTTAAAGTTATTATGCACCTTCCCAACCTTGTTGGAACAAAATATGGTATAGTAATTTCGTATTGAAACTAATTGAGCTTAATGGAAATTTTGACAAACGCATATGTTTAATTTCAAAAAAGAGGATCTAAAAGAATGCGTTCAAAGACACTGTGGACTTAATCTGCAGTGAAGGGCATTACTGACTTTCATACATATATTTTTTTTTCTGTTTTCTTTTTTGATGCAGATCAGAAAAATCGTTTCTAAGTGTGCTTCTAGCGTTACATTATGCTCCTTTTCGTGTCTTTCTTTTGTGGTTTTCATCTCTTGCCATATTTCACCAATGAGCAAAATGCCTAGGGATACGCAAAAATTTACCAAAAAATCTACCACTCACATGGGTGTGGGACCAACACCCATGTGAGTGTTTGCTAGAACATTTGGGGTCTTGCATTATTGTTCGCCAATTGAAGTTCTACTTACTCTATTAAAAGCTGCACCGTGTTATTTTCCTTCCATTAATTTATTGATCAGTCAAATAGGCCATTTTGAAATGCCTTAATTAAATTTGTTCAGAAATTTAAAATCTACATGCTTGGTACTAGTTGGAAAACTGGATTTTATTATTTTGAATGAAAGCTAGAAAGAATAATATTTCTTATTCTCATATTTAAACAATGTACACACAACACCTCTATTAATAGGAGATACATGGCATAAAATAAGGGATTGATTAGCTACTGATCCTGAGGACTGATTAGCTACTATTTAGTTACTAATTCTAATTCTAAATATAAACTTTCCTATTCTATAGTATTGACTAAATCTAGATATTTACAGTTGTGATATCCTAAAGAATTCAACCATATCCTGGCAGAATTATTTTCTTCCCATTTCCAACACTTCCCCCTCAAGTTGGCTTGAATATGTCTTCCATGGCCAACTTGTAGATTAGGTGGTCGAACTGCCTCTTGTGTAGTCCCTTTGTAAGAACATCTGCAATCTGCTCCGCAGTGGGTATACAAGACATGTAGATCAATTCCTTCTCAATCTTTTCGTTGATAAAGTGCTTGTCGACTTCCACATGCTAAGTTTTGTTGTGAAGAACAAGATTATGAGCAATTGCATTTGCTGCCTTCTTGTTACAGTAAACTTCCATTGGTGATGTTCTTGGAATTTTTAAGTCTTCCAATAATCTCTCGATCCATAAAGCTTTACAAATTCCATGAGCCATTGATCTAAATTCAGCTTCAGCACTACTTCTAGCCACTACGTTCTGTTTTTTTAGAGGGTCAGAAATTAAACCCCAAATTAAGTATGGGCCTAAGTACTGAGGTCGTCCCAAAGAGGCGACCAGGAATGAAAAAGGAGCATGGGCTAAAGTCCAAGGGAAGTGGGCCAACAGTGGGCCGGAGTAGGTCCGACCCGCCAAGGGTCCAAATAGACTCCATGAAGGAAAATGACGAAGTCAAGTTGCAGCGGGAACACATGCCACGGTCAAGTTGCAGAGGGAATACATGCAGCGGGGAAGTTGCCGAGATACTTTGCCTCAGCGCTGCCATTCCTAATATCTTCGGCTCCGCCGCCATCCAAAGTTGATGAGGGAAAGAGAAAGCCGCAGCAACAAAGTTGCAGAGGTGACAGTTGCGACGACCAAGTTGCGGAGGCACTTTATCTTAGCGCCGCCATTCCAAGTATTTTCGGTTCCGTCGCCACCTGGAGTTGTTGAGGGAAGAAGAGAACCGAAGCAACTAGGTTGCAGAGGCGCCCAAGTTGCGGAGGCACTTTGTCGGCGCCGCCATCTCCAATATTGGCGGTTATGCCATTTGAACTTGCCACGAGAAATGACTACCGCAGCAACTACTGCCGCCGCAACCAACTTGCGGAGGGAACATCCCGCCAAGGTGATAGCAGCCTTTGGGAAAAGCTTCCCTTCTGCAAGGAGAGGGCAATGCTTGGCGCTGATAGCAGGCCCCAAGACTTATTGGTTGGAGTTGATAGCAGACGCAGGGTACTAGTTTACCGCGACGATCCCGCGAAGATGGGAGCAGGGTAGCCCTAGCATAAGGGACTCCCTTTTGATTACCCAGGTCATAGACCTGTCTTAGTCACACAGGCAGGACTAAGGAAGCCCCTTGGGCTTGGTACTAAGGAACAGCAAGGCTGATAGCAGGCTTGGTTGTGGCCTTTGCCTGGGGAAGCTGGGGAGTTTGTGGTTAGGTGGCTAGGGGTGAGGCTTCGCTGCGGTGAGCACGAACATTGTTGATAGCAGACTAATGGAGTTCTGAGAATGCATGTAGTGGCCAAGTAGAACTGAGAAGGCAAGTGTAGTAGCAAAGTTTATCGCTGCAAGTGCACTTGCTGAGGTTCGAGATGAGAAGGCAAGTGCAGCGGCAAACGCTCCCGTCGCAATTGCACTTCCTCAGGCTCAAGAGGCAGTTGCAGCGCCAAACACTTGCTGAGGCTCAAAAAGGTAGTTGTGGAGGTAAACAGATAGTACACAGTACATGCAAAAGGACACGTGGCACCTTCAGCCTGGTGGCTCAAGGCAGAATATTCCATGTGATCCTCTAGGACACATGTCCTCTCTCTATTTGGCCACTTGGTGTCCTCTTGGTGCCAAGGAAAAGCTTATATAAATAGGACCCATTTCCTATGGTTCAACAAGAGGAATTTTGGGGATTTGGGGTAGATGCTGCCCATTTTGGCACTGTTATACATTTTTTCTTGAGCTACTTGCTTCACCCTCACCCAGCTGCACACTCTCTAACTTCCAGACAGTTGCTGTTGCTCATTCTCAAGCCACTTCCACCATTTTTGGACCATTAGCATAGTTTTGCCTCTCTAATTACCTTCTCTAACCTCGAACCCCTTTACATTTCTGGCGACTCCGTTGGGGAGGCTGCTTTGTTGATGGTTCATACCCGCAGTGGTTTACATACCTCACTGGAAAAAAATGGTAGAGGATGAAGTTCAGCAAGGCTCTTCAAATGGCGTCGCACATGCGGAGGATTGTGACCACAGTGTTGTGATTGAGGCAGTTCAGTCACTCCAGGATACATAGAGGGAGACCCTGGCAGCTTTGCAAACTCTCACTGAGGCTGTTATGGCCATGGCTTCTCGACCAGCTCCAGCGCAAACACCTCTGCCCGTAGCAGTCCCAAACCCAGTGCCTAACTTGTTCCCTGAGGTTTGGGCTCCAATCCAGATGCCTCCGGCGGTACTTCAAGCGAACGGTGCGGCCGCTGGTTCAGCTACCCAGGAGCAGACTGGACCATTCCAGCCCACTCACTTTTTTACTCTAGCCGATGTACAAGGTATGCTCGAGCAAGAGCGTAGCAAGAAGCCACTCCCATCTCTCCCCGACTCAGATATGAAGGCCCCATACTCTCAGGAGATGTTGACCATGCCATACCCAACTGGGTATACAGTGCCCAAGTTTATTAAGTTTAATGGGAAACAAGGTAATGCCAGAGAATGGGCGGTGAGGTTCATTGAAACTCTTGGTGTCCATGGCAGTGACCACTCTCTGCGCCTTCGGGAGTTCTCCAAGTCCACTTACTGAAAGGGCTTGCAGCTGGTATGTGAACTTGGCTCCCAACTCGATCAAGAGTTGGGAGGAGATGGTGAACAAGTTCCACACGAAGTTCTTCCAAGTCCAAGAGAAAGTTACAACCCTCACCCTTGGGCGAAATGTCTAAAAGGGGGGTGAAGATATACTGGGCTATGTTAAGCGGTTCCAAGATAAGGCTATTGACTGTCATGAACTAGTGGATGAGGCCTATTTAGTCGGAATATGTGTGGAGGGGTGCCATACGCGATTACAAAATTTTCTTGGTGAATCATAATCTGCCTACCATTTCAGTCTTGATTGAGGCAGCTAGGAACCTTAGTACCACTGGTCCTTTGCACAGATCTCGTGACAGCCACCGCTACCCTCGCAGTAGCAGAGTTGCTGCGGTAAGCTCTGCAGGAGGGAGCCGCTCGCAAGGGGAGGCGACGTCCTCTCGGAAGAGAGAGTTATGAGGACAGAAATCCATGTCCCTGCAGCGTTGAGAATGTTAAGGCTCTGGTTAAAGAATGGGTAGCTGATGGTGAACTTATCTTGCCTCCAGTTAATGTCCCTCCAACTAAGAAGGACAAAGAAAGCTCAGATTATTGTGTCTATCACAGAACCACCAGACACCATACTAGGGACTGTTGGACTTTGAAAAGTATCTTCAAGAAGAAAGTTGACGCAAATGAGCTGAAGTTCATAGATGCCGGTAACCGTGATGTGCGGAAGGACCCTTATCCTAACCACAAGGAGAAGGGAAAGAATGTACATATATGATTGGCTATCTCGGGCCTGTGCGCGATCAAGTGCATATGGCGTCTTACTATGATGAGTTAGAAGAAATTGCAACCGGCCAGCTCCCTGAGACAGTACCTGCAGAGGCAAAATTCGAAGAGGATGCTAATGCCCAGGCCTTGCAAAACTCTGTTAAGTTTCGTGCCTTCTTTGACCATTTGGGGCTGAGCCAAGCCGCCAGGTTGGAAGCAACAAAAGCCCTCATTAATATCTTTGAAGTGCACCATGATGAAGTTGCTGAAGCTAAGGAGTATGTGCCTCGGCGTATCCAGGAAGCTTATGGGGCCATTACTTTTTCAGAGGCAGACAGAGCATACCCATTTCTCCATAATCGTCCTCTTTTTGTCACAGCATGCATCAATGATGCAGAGTTCAAGCGTGCTTTCCTTGATGACGGGGGCATCCATAAACATCATCACTACTGACACCTTTGCAAAGGCTCGGATCGCAGAGTCCAGGATGGTTCGCCAACCCATCACTGTGATGGGTTTTGGTGGCGAGAAAAAAGATACCAAGGGCCATGTGGTCATGGACTTAGCAGTTGGTGAGATCTGTTCCGCACCCAAGTTTCATGTGATTGAAGCGGACACAAATTGCCACATGTTACTTGGCAGAGCTTGGATGCACCGATATGGAGCTATCCCGTCGAGTTATCACCAATGCGTGAAGGCAAAGTTGGGAAAGCGCACAGTAACCATATAAATGCGTCTGAACAGCCATTTGGGGTTGAGGAGGCACACTATTCGGATGCAGTTTTCTTTACTGAGTTGTCAACGGGTGAAACTCCAAGGACCGGTAAAGTTGCAGGATAAAATTGCCAAAATGGGAAGGCATTCGGGATGCAGGGGGTGCTCCAGAAAGTAGTGGGCAGAAGAGAAGCAGCAAGTCCACAAGTCTTCCGCCCAAGATTGTTAAGGTGCGGGAGGGCGGTAAGACAATTTACTACCTAAGACGGGTCTTGGAGGGCAGGCTTTATTCCTTGGGAGGAAGGCCCCGAGACAAATAAATGTGACAATGACGAGTCCCAAGAAGAGTTGGTGGAGACGCCTGAGCCCGCCCTTGAATGCGTGCAAGATAGACCCAAACCGCAGCAGGAGGTGCTTGCTGAGGTCAACCTCAGTGACTTACCAGGGCAGAGCAGGCCCGTGTTCATCAGCGACACAATGGCTCTAACAGCTGAGGCAGAATTGATAACACTACTGAAGCGATACAGTGACGTCTTTGCTTGGACATACGATGAGATGCCTGGTCTTGACCCGTCTCTTGTCACCCATCACCTGGATACTTTTCCCAACTTTAGGCTAATAAAGCAGCATGCTCGAAAGTATCACCCTGACCTTGAGGTAAAGATTAAGGCAGAGGTAGAAAAGTTGCTGAGGGCCAAGTTCATTGAGCCTATACAGTACCCAACTTGGCTAGCAAATATTGTGCCTGTGGAGAAGAAAAACGGCCAGATCAGGGTCTGCGTAGACTTTCCCGACCTGAATGAATGAGGCCTGCCCGAAAGATGAGTTTTCATTGCCCCATGTTGACACACTTGTCTATTCTACTGCAGGCCATAAGATGTTCTCCTTTATGGATGGATTCAGTGGTTATAATCAGGTCAAAATGGCATCAGAAGATGCAGAAAAAAGGGCATTTAGAACACCCTTGGGAAATTTTTTCTATACGGTGATGCCCTTCGGTTTGAAAAACGCGGGGGCAGCCTACAAACGGGCTATGACTGCAGTGTTCCATGACATGTTGCCTCATGAAGTGAAAGTATATGTGGATGATCTGGTGGTGAAGTCTATCGAGGCAAACCGACACCTCTGCTTCTTGGAAAAAGTTTTTAAGCAGTGCCGCAAATTCTGCTTAAAGATGAACCCTCTCAAGTGTGCCTTCGGAGTTACCGCCGGCAAGTTCCTTGGCTTTTTTGTATACCGGCGGGGGATTGAAGTAGATGGGGATAAGATTAAATCAATCATGCAGATGCCACCACCACACTCTCAAAAGGCTTTGAAGAAATTCCTAGGCAAAGTGTCATACCTCAAAGAGGTTCATTCCAGCCTATGCTAAGATAAACTTTTCCTTTGGGACACTGCTGAAAGGGAATCGCAAGTTTGAATGGTTGGAAGAACACCAGCAGGCATTTGATATTGTGAAGAAAGCACTTACAATGATTGCCCTACAACCCAACAAGCCTCTGCTACTGTACCTGACGTCTACACCTCGGTCTATTGGGGCTCTACTTGTCCAAGACATAGATGGCATTGAGAAGCCAGTCTATTACATCAGTCGCAAAGTCAATGGTGTCGAGTGGCGATATACCCCAATTGAGAGGCATTGTTTAGTCTTAATCTTCACAGCGCGGAAGTTGTGCCACTATTTTTTGGCACACCCGATCCATGTTGTGACCCCTGAGTGATCCGGTCCGCTACTTGCTAAGCAAACCCGCTCTGACTGGAAGAATGGCAAGATGGCTTTTGGCTCTAGCAGAATATGACATCACTTGTGTTAATCCCAAGGCAATTAAGAGCCAAGCACTTGCAAACTTACTAGCCCAATTCCCATCTGGTGAACATGAACCTGCAGAGGTATCTCTACCAGAGGTGAGATCCATGTCTCCGCAGCTGCAGTTGAGGCTTATTGGGACTTAAAATTTGATGGAGCTTCGGGAGCTGGGAAAGGCGGAGTTGGCATAACACTAACCAGTGAAGAAGGAGAGAAGTTTCATCTATCATATAAGCTTGATTTTGAATGTTCAAACGAGGCTGAATATGAGGCGTTTATACTGGGTCTAATCGCTGCCCAAAAGAATGGACTCCGCAAGTTGAAAATTTTAGGCGACTCCGAGTTAGTTGTCAGGCAAACAATGGGTGATTTCGCCTTAAAAGAGCCTCTGTTGGGCCCGTATCGCACTGTGGTTCAAGGGTTGCTCACTCAATTTGATGATGTCGAAATCCAGCAGACCCCTCGAATGCACAACCGTTTCCCCGATGCCTTGGCTACTCTGGGGCCAAAGGGGAATATACCAGATGATAGTATAGCCATCGTCATCAAGAAAAGAACAACACCAGCAGTGTTAGCCGAAGAACATACAGAGCAAGATGCTGAGGGATGGAAAGCAGATATAATCCAACAGAACTGTTGAAAACAGGCCAGGGAACAATCAGACCAGCAAAACTTGCATAATTTTTGCTCCTCAGAGGAGAGTTGTATTTTTGCGGTGCCAACAACTTGCTGGCAAGGTGCGTCGGTAGACAAGAAGCAACTTACAGACTTAAGCAGATCCATGCTTAGTCTCGTGGAGATGGAGATATCAGTCTATACCGACGGATACAGAGGCAAGGGTATTGCTGGCCAGAGATGGAAATGGAAAGTACTGAGTTGTAGAGGCAATGTGCAAAATGCCAATCCCATCCAAAGGAAGAGGAAGCCCATTTCTTAAGCAGTGAAGAATGGAGGCAGCTATATGTCAACTACCTTAGAAATGGCACACTGCCTGAGAACAAAGCCGATGCAATCAGAGTTAAGAGGCGGGCCCTCCGCTTCTTCCTTGACCAAAGGATGAGGCAAATGAGGTGTCGAGGGAAGCCCACAAGACAGAACATCAAGGAGGGCAGCGATTATATGGACATCTCATTCACCTCGGCTACTACTGGCCGACAATGGAAGAAGATGCTGAAAACTTTGTAAGAAGATGCCAATCCTGCCAGAAGTTTGGGAACTTGATACATGCACCGGTGGTTGAGCTGCACAACATCAAGACCCCTTACCTGTTCCATACTTGGGCATTTGACAGCGCAGCAATCGAAAGGCCACAGATTGCAGCGACTGAAGTTAGTACCAAGTGGGGGTGGAGGCTATATCGATAAGGAAGGCAGACAGGGCAGGAGTAGCCAACTTCATCAGAGAAAGCATAATCTGTAGGTTTGGCATACCAAAAGTAATGCTGTCCGACAATGGAACTCCCTTTGTAAATCGTCATGTGGGAAGACTTCTGAACGCCTACCAGATCAAGCAGCACAAGTCTAGTCCATACTACCCCCAAGGGAGTGGACAAGCTGAGGTGACCAACAAAACCATCATCCGAATATTGAGTAAAATGATGGATAAAGCAGGGGGCACTTGGTCTGAACGACTCCCCGTAGCACTCTGGGCGTATAGAACGTCAAGAGAAAGCTAACTCAAGCAACCCCATTTTCCCTAGTGTACGGCTCCGAAGTTGTGTTACCAGTTGAGTTGGCAGTACCCTCAGCAAGAATGGCTATGTCAGCACACTTAGTTCTAGACAGCAGAAAGAATGACATAGAGGCAGAAAGAAGAGATCGGGCCTCGCGGCCAATGGAAAAGTATCATCAATCCGTTAGCTCGTGCCTACAATCAATCTGTTCAGCACAAGAAGTTCAATAAAAGGGACTTGGTATGGAAGACAGTGGACACAATTATGCGGGGGCAACCTATTCCTAAGTTCTCACCATGATGGGAAGGCAAGCAGCAGCGGGTACTACAAGTTAACAAGAGTAGATGATGGGTTCAAAACTGGCCCTATCATCGCCACGTTGTCTGCATGCTCGAGGAAACCATCGACTGCCTGAAGCCTATCCCTCATCCACGATAGGTCCAAACCGTTCATCTCAAAGCCACTCTGGTTTGCCTCGGCACTTTCCACGAACTTGCTAGGGGTTGTCAGAATCTTCTTAGTAGCAATGTTGCGAATGAAGCTGGCGAGTGACTCCAGCAGTGCGGTCTGCACCATGGATCCAGGAACGTTAAAAGCAGTAAAGGTGCCGGGGTGCAGCGCCTGGATGCGGGGCGCGAGTGGAAGCAGCTACGGAGGAGACCCAGTAACTTAGAGAAGAAACTTTCTCTGAGGGCTGAGGGGACTCCCTCACACCCCCGCCAGCTTCAATCACTGGAGGGAGACTGGTGGAGCGGCCAAAGATCTGAGGACGACGCACTTCCCCTAAAGATGATTGCCCAACAGCATTGGAATGGGTAGATGCAGCGTTGGCGACCGGGTGAACTAGCCTCTCGAGAAAGACTGAAGCTGCCTGCACCGTCATGTCGCTCCGAAAAGAGGTTATCCATCTGGTTGTCTCCAACGTTCAGATCTGGAACAGTAGCGGTATCCATCCCAGTATAAAAATCTTGTGATACCCCAAGGTCAGTTGGCACTTCCGAAAAGTGAGTGGGCTACAAGTCTGCGAGCTGTTGAGAGGTTGCCGAAGCAACTCGGTTAGAGATCCCAGCGACAGCAGTAACAGTGTGGATGGCTAAAGTGACAGTTACCTCTGCAAGTCGGTCCAAATTTAGAGGGGTCACAGCAGGAACAGTGGAAGCAGCCGCTACACTTGCACTCTCCTTCGCCGCTTGGGCGTTCGGAAGTGGGGTCTGTTGAACCAATGGAGACTCAGTGGACTGGGAGGAACCACCAGATGCAGCTCCAAAGGGAGGTGGTGCAACTTCCAGCGGCTCTCTCGTGCCGCTATCTTCCTTTGGGGTCTCGGGGAAAAAATCATCTCTGCCGATAGCGGAACGGTCGGAGTGCACAGAATCAGTGGGGTTTGGAGGCTCTGCACCCTCAGCAACTAGGCTGCCCGTAACAACTTCCACAGTAGGGGGAACTTCATTTTCTGCAGCCTCCACAACTGGCTCAGCCTCAGTAGTTGGTGCGGCCCCAGCACTTGGTTTTTCTTCAACATCTGGAAGTACTGCCATGCGGGTCCTGAACCTTGTGACCCTTGTAGCAGTGGGAAGGTCGTCATCGTTGTCGCCGTCGCCGTCTGAATCTGAGGAAAGTTCGATGGCAGTAGTAGAACCTCTGGTGCCGGTGGCACGGCCGGTGGGCCTTGAAAAGAAAAAAGGCTATGTGATTACCAAAGTAAACATAAGAAGTCCAAAGAAGCAATGCAAAATATTTTCTAAGTATGGGTACGTTTCGGAGTCTCTTCCTACTTGGTGAGGCACGTGCCTCGGCAACTGATGCCGCTGCCCTTAGTTTGGAGCGGGTCGTCCGTAACTGCCGTGCGGACTTGAGGGGGAGCAATTTGCTCCAGACGGGTGAGGCTTCTCCACGGTAGTCAGGGATAGAAGCTTGAAGCGACAGAACATACTGGTCTGTTTCCCTTAGCCAGAGGGCAAACGAAGAGATAAGTCAGGCTGCGGGATGGGTTCCATTGCAGGGACTACGGGAGCATTGTTGCAAAAGTTGAAGAAAGAATTGAGGTTGCGGTGCCAGAACAGCCTTTTACTAGGAGTAAAGGCGCCCTCTCTTCTAAGTGAGAGAAGCTCCATGAAGCCTAAGCCCTCCACAAGTAGAGCGGTATAATCACGGGCAAATCGCTGAAAGCTCTGGTGGTAATCAGTCTGAAGCGGAGGGGCATGTGGGACGCCCTGATCCATGCCGAACTGCTCAGGGACCTTGTTCGGTCGATATATGAAGTGGCACACTTGCCTCGTGACAGGTCGACCCTTTGCATAAAGAAGACTTTGGAAAGTGGGGACAAGGAAGAGAAGAAGACAAGGAGGCAAAGTGTGTTTGGGCGTAAGTGGGGGACTAGTGGACCCATGGGCGCTATTTATAAAGTAGCAAAAGGGCGCCGACATGCTTCCCTAGGCCCATTATGACCCGTCAGTCAAGAGGGTAATCCTTTTCAGAGTCGACACAACTTCTGACCCAACCGACGCAACCCTTGGGTTACTTGCTGGTGTCATGCACACACGGGAAACCAGGAACGTGCCCCCCACTGGGGCAGGGGGCAAATGTAGGGGGTCAGAAATTAAACCCCCAATTAAGTACGGGCCTAAGTACTGAGGTCGCCCCAAAGAGGCGACTGGGAATGAAAAAGGAGCATGGGCTAAAGTCCAAGGGAAGTGGGCCAACAGTGGGCCGGAGTAGGTTTGACCCGCCAAGGGTCCAAACAGACTCCACGAAGGAAAATGACGAAGTCAAGTTGCAGCGGGAACACATGCGACGGTCAAGTTGTAGAGGGAACACATGTAGCCGGCAAGTTACTGAGGTACTTTGCCTCAGTGCTGCCATTCCTAATATCTTTGGCTCCGCCGCCATCCAAAGTTGACGAGGGAAAGAGAAAGCCGAAGCAACTAAGTTACAGAGGTGACAGTTGCGATGACCAAGTTGCGGAGGCACTTTGTCTTGGCGCTGCCATTACAAGTATTCTTGGTTTCATCGCCACCTAGAGTTGCTGAGGGAAGGAGAGAACCGAAGCAACCAAGTTGCAGAGGCGCCCAAGTTGCATAGGCACTTTGTCGGCGCCGCCATCTCCAATATTGCCGGTTATGCCATTTGAACTTGCCACGGGTAATGACTACCGCAGCAACTACTGCCGCCGCAACCAACTTGCGGAGGGAACATCCCGCCAAGGTGATAGCAGCCTCTGGGAAAAGCTTCTCCTCTGTAAGGAGAGGGTAATGCCTGGCGCCGATAGCAGGCCCCAAGGCATTACTAGCCCAGGGCTGATAGCAGGCCCCAAAATACATTTAATTTGGCACTGATAGCAGGCCCCAAGATTTACTGGTTGGAGCTGATGGCAGGCCCAGGGTACCAGTTTACCACGGCGATCCCGCGAAGATGGGAGCAGGGTAGCACGAGCATAAGAGACTCCCTTTCCATTACCCAGGTCATAGACCCGCCTTAGTCGCACATGCAGGATTAAGGAAGCCCCTTGGGCTTGGTACTAAGGAACAGCACGGCTGATAACAGGCTTGGCTGTGGCCTTTGCCCTGAGAAGCTGGGGAGTTTGTGGTTAGGTGGCTAAAGGTGAAGGCTTCGCTGCAATGAGCACGAACATAGTCGATAGCAGACTAATGGAGTCCTGAGAATGCATGCAGTGGCCAAGTAGAACTGAGAAGGCAAGTGCAGCAGCAAGGTTTACCGCTGCAAGTGCACTTGCTGAGGTTCGAGCTGAGAAGGCAAGTGCAGCGGCAAACGCTCCCGTCGTAACTGCACTTGCTGAGACTCAAGAGGGAGTTGCAGCGCCAAACACTCCCGTCGCAACTACACTTGCTGAGGTTGAAAAAGGTGGTTGCTGAGGCAAACAGATAGTACACAGCACATGTAGAAGGACACGTGGCACGTTCAGCCTGGTGGCTCAAGGCAGAATATTTCATGTGATCCTTTAGGACACGTCCTCTCTCTATTTGGCCACTTGGTGTGCTCATGGTACCACGGAAAAGCCTATAAATAGGACTCATTTCCCAAGGTTCAACAAGAGGAATTTTGGGGACTTGGGGGAGATGCTGCCTATTTTGGCACTGCCATACATTTCTTCTTGAGCTACTTGCTTCACCCTCACCCAGCTGCACACTCTCCAACTTCCAGATAGTTGCTGCTGCTCATTCTCAAGCCACTTCCACCATTTTTGGACCATTAGCATAGTTTTGCCTCTCTAATCACCTTCTCTAACCTCGAACCCCCTTACATTTCTGGCGACTCCGCTGGGGAGGCTGCTTTGTTGATGGTTCATACCCGCAGTGGTTTACACACCTTACTGGAAAAAAATGGCAGAGGATGAAGTTCAGCAAGGCTCTTCAAATGGCGGAGCAGCATATGCGGAGGACCGTGACCACAGTGTTGTGATTGAGGCAGTTCAGTCACTCCAGGATATGCAGAGGGTGATCCTGGCAGCATTGCAAACTCTCACTGAGGCTGTTATGGCCATGGCTTCTCGACCAGCTCTAGCGCAAGCACCTTCCCCCGTAGCAGTCCCAAACCCAGTGCCTAACCAGTTCCCTGAGGTTCGGGCTCCGATCCAGGTGCCTCCGGTGGTACTTCAGGCGAACCGTGCGGCCGCTGGTTCAGCTACCCAGGTGCAGACTGGACCATTCCAACCCACTCATTTTTTTACTCTAGCCGATGTACAAGCTATGCTCGAGCAAGAGCGTGGCAAGAAGCAACTCCCATCTCTCCCTGACTCAGATGTGAGGGCCCCATACTCTCAGGAGATATTGACTATGCCATACCCAACTGGGTATACAGTGCCCAAGTTTGTTAAGTTTGATGCGAAACAAGGCAATGCTAGAGAACAGGTGGTGAGGTTCATTGAAACTCTTGGTGTCCATGGCAGTGACCACTCTCTGCGCCTTTGGGAGTTCTCCAAGTCCACTTACTGAAAGGGCTTGCAGCTGGTATGTGAACTTGGCTCCCAACTTGATCAAGAGTTACAGCCCTCACCCTTGGGCGAGATGTCCAAGAGGAGGGCGAAGATATACTAGACTATGTTAAGCGGTTCTAAGATAAGGCTATTGACTGTCATGAACCAGTGGATGAGGCCCATTTAGTCAGCATATGTGTGGAGGGTGCTATACGCGACTACAAAATTTTCTTGGTGAATCATAATCTGCCTATCATTTCAGCCTTGATTGAGGCAGCTAGGAACCTCAGTACCACTGTTCCCTTGCACAGATCTCGTGACAGCCACCGCTACCCTCGCAGTAGCAGAGTTGTTGCGGTAACCTCTGCTGGAGGGAGCTGCTCGCAAGGGGAGGCGACATCCTCTCGGAAGAGAAAGAGTTATGAGGACAGAAATCCATGTCCTTGCAGCGTTGAGAATGTTAAAGCTCTGGTTAAAGAATGGGTAGCTGATGGTGAATTTACCTTGCCTCCAATTAATGTCCCTTCAACCAAGATGGACAAAGAAAGCCCGGATTATTGTGTCTTATCACAGAACCACCAGACACCCTACTAGGGACTGTTGGACTTTGAAAAGTATCTTTAAGAAGAAAGTTGTCGCAAATGAGCTGAACTTCAAAGATGCCGGTGACCGTGATGTGCGGAAGGAGCCTTATCCTAACCACAAGGAGAAGGGGAAGAATGTACATATATGATTGGCTATCTCGGGCCTGTGCGTGATCAAGTGCACATGGCATCTTACTATGATGAGTTAGAAGAAATTGCAACCGGCCAGCTCCCTGAGACAGTACCTGCAGAGGCAAAATTTGCAGAGGATGCTAATGTCCAGGCCTTGCAAAACTCTGTTAAGTTTCGCGCCTTCTTTGACCTGTTGGGGTTGAGCCAAGCCGCCAGGTTGGAAGTAACAAAAGCCCTCATTAATATCTTTGAAGTACACCAAGATGAAGTTGCTGAGGCTAAGGAGTATGTGCCTCGGCGCATCCAGGAAGCTTATGGGGCCATTACTTTTTCAAAGGCAGATAGAGCATACCCATTTCCCCAAAATCGTCCTCTTTTTGTCACAGCATACATCAATGATGTAGAGTTCAAGCGTGCTTTCCTTGATGGCAGGGGTATCATAAACATCATCACTACTGACACCTTTGCAAAGGCTGGGATCCCAGAGTCCAGGATGGTTCGCCAACCCATCACTGTGATGGGTTTTTGGCGGCGAGAAAAAAGATACCAGGGGCCATGTGGTCGTGGACTTAGTAGTTGGTGAGATCCGTTCCGCAACCAAGTTTCATATGATTGAAGCGGACAAATTGCCACATGATACTTGGCAGAGCTTGGATGCACTGATTTGGAGCTATCCCGTCGAGTTATCACCAATGCGTGAAGGCAAAGTTGGGAAAGCGCACAGTAACCATATAAATGCGTCTAAACAGCCATTTGGGGTTGAGGAGGTACACTATTCGGATACAGTTTTCTTTACTGAGTTGTCAACGGGTGAAACTCCTAGGACCGGTAAAGTTGCAGGAGTAAAATTGCCAAAATGGGAAGGCATTCGAGATGCAGGGGCTGCTTCAGAAAGTAGTGGGCAGAAGAGGAGCAGCAAGTCCACAAGTCCTCCGCCCAAGATTGTTAAGGTGTGGCAGGGCGGTAAGACAATTTACTACCTATGACGGGTCTGGTTAAAGAATGGGTAGCTGATGGTGAACTTACCTTGCCTCCAGTTGATGTCCCTCCAACCAAGAACGACAAAGAAAGCCCGGATTATTGTGTCTATCACAGAACTACCAGACACCCTACGAGGGACTGTTGGACTTTGAAAAGTATCTTCAAGAAGAAAGTTGACGCAAATGAGCTGAAGTTCAAAGATGCCGGTAACCGTGATGTGCGAAAGGACCCTTATCCTAACCACAAGGGGAAGGGAAAGAATGTACATATATGATTGGCTATCTCGGGCCTGTGCGTGATCAAGTGCATATGGCGTCTTACTATGATGAGTTAGAAGGAGTTGCAATCGGCCAGCTCCCTGAGACAGTGTACCTGCAGAGGCAAAATTCGGAGAGGATGCTAATGCCCAGGCCTTGCAAAACTCTGTTAAGTTTTGCGACTTCTTTGACCAATTGGGGCTGAACCAAGCCGCCAGGTTGGAAGCAACAAAAGCCCTCATTAATATCTTTGAAGTGCAACATGATGAAGTTGCTGAGGCTAAGGAGTATGCGCCTCGGCACATCCAGGAAGCTTATGGGGCCATTACTTTTTCAGAGGCAGACAAAGCATACCCATTTCTCCATAATCGTCCTCTTTTTGTCACAGCATACGTCAATGATGTAGAGTTCAATCGTGCTTTCCTAGTTTTCCATGGCATGTTGCATCATGAAGTGGAAGTATATGTGGATGATCTGGTGGTAGTATATGTGGATGATCTGGTGGTCAAGTCTACTGAGGCAAACCGACACCTCTGCGACTTGGAAAAAGTTTTTCAGCAGTGCTGCAAATTCTGCCTAAAGATGAACCCTCTCAAGTGTGCCTTCGGAGTTACCGCCGGCAAGTTCCTTGGCTTTTTTGTACACCGGCGGGGGATTGAAGTAGATGGGTATAAGATTAAATCAATCATGGAGATGCCACCACCACACTCTCAAAACGCTTTGAAGAAATTCCTAGGCAAAGTGTCATATCTCAGGAGGTTCATTCCAGCCCTTGTTGAGATAACATTTTCCTTTGGGACACTGCTGAAAGGGAATCACAATTTTGAATGGTTGCAAGAACACCAGCAGGCATTTGATGTGGTGAAGAAAGCAGTTACAATGATTGCCCTACAACCCAACAAGCCTCTGTTATTGTACCTGACGTCTACACCTCGGTCTATTGGGGCTTTACTTGTCCAAGACGTAGATGGCATTGAGAAGCCAATCTATTACATCAGTCGCTAAGTCAATGGTGTCGAGTCGCGATATACCCCAATTGAGAGGCATTGTTTAGCCTTAATCTTCACAGCGCGGAAGTTGCACCACTATTTTTTGGCACACCTGATCCATGTTGTGACCCCGGAGTGATCCGGTCCGCTACTTGCTAAGCAAACCCGCTCTGACTAGAAGAATGGCAAGATGGCTTTTGGCTCTAGCAGAATATGACATCACTTGTGTTACTCCCAAGGCTATTAAAAGCCAAGCACTTGCAGACTTACTAGCCCAATTCCCATCTGGTGAACATGAACCTACAGAGGTATCTCTACCAGGTGCGGTCCATGTCTCAACAGCTGCAGTTGAGGCTTATTGGGACTTAAAATTTGATGGAGCTTCGGGAGCTGAGAAAGGCGGAGCTGGCATAACACTAACCAGGGAAGAATGAGAGAAGTTTCATCTATCATATAAGCTTGATTTTGAATGTTCAAACAACGAGGCTGAATATGAGGCGTTGATACAGGGTCTAATCGCTGCCCAAAAGATGGGTCTCCGCAAGTTGAAAATTTTAGGCGACTCCGAGTTAGTTGTCAGGCAAACAATGGGTGATTTCGCCTTAAAGGAGCCTCTGTTGGGCCCGTATCGCACCGTGGTTCAAGGGTTGCTCACTCAATTTGATGATGTCCAAATCCAACTTACCCCCCGAACAAACAACCGTTTCCCCGATGCTTGGCTATGCTAGGGGCAAAGGTGGATATACCAAATGAAAGTATAGCCATCGTCATTGAGAAAAGAACAACACTAGTAGTGTTAGTCGAAGAACATACAGAGCAAGATGCTGAGGGATGGAAAGCAGATATAATCCAACAGAACAGTTGAAAACAGGCCAGGGAACAATCAGACCAGCAGAACTTGCATAATTTTTGCTCCTCAGAGGAGAGTTGTATTTTCGCGGTGCCAACAACTTGCTGGCAAAGTGCGTCTGTAGACAAGAAGCAACTTACAGACTTAAGCAGATCCATGCTAAGTCTTGTGGAGATGGAGATATCAGTCTATACCGACGAATACGGAGGCAATGGTATTACTGGCCAGAGATGGAAAAGGAAAGTATTGAGTTGTAGAGGTAATGTGCAAAATGCCAATCCCATCCTAAGGAAGAGGAAGCCCATTTCTTAAGCAGTGAAGAATGGAGGCAGCCATATGTCGACTACCTTGGAAATGGCACACTGCCTGAGAACAAAGCCGATGCAATCAGAGTTAAGAGGCGGGCCCTCCGCTTCTTCCTTGACCAAAGGATGAGGCAAATGAGGTGCTGAGGAAGCCCACAAGACAGAACATCAAGGAGGGCAGCGATTATATGGACATCTCATTCACCTCGGCTACTACTGACCGACAATGGAAGAAGATATTAAAAACTTTGTAAGGAGATTCCAATCCTGCCAGAAGTTTGGGAACTTGATACATGCACCGACGGTTGAGCTGCACAACATCAAGACCCCTTACCTGTTCCATACTTGGGCATTTGATAGCGCAGCAATCAAAAGGCCACAGATTGCAGCGACTGAAGTTAGTACCAAGTGGGTGGAGGCCATATCGATGAGGAAGGCAGACGGGGCAGGAGTAGCCAACTTCATCAGAGAAAGCATAATCTGTAGATTTGGCATACCAGAAGTAATGTTGTCCAACAATGGAACTCCCTTTGTAAATCGTCATATGGGAAGACTGCTGAACGCTAGGAATGGCAACGGGGCAGGGCGGGGCCGGGGACTGCCCTCCCCGTCCCCGATCCCCAAAGATTAAAAAATCCCCGCCTCCGCCCCCGATACCTGCCAGGGGAGCCCATCACCCTCTCGTTCCCGTCCCCTAACGGGGATCGGGTTTCCCCGACCCCGACATATCCCCGAGCTTTTTTTTTTTTTTTTTTTTTTTTTTTTGAATTTTGTTCAACAACTCACTTACTAATCAATATATATCACAAAAAAAAAATAAAAATTAACAGATCAATATATAACAGATCTAACAGCTCACTTTTGTTTAATATATAACAGATCAATATATAACTAACACAGATTAAAAAAAATTATTCTGAACAATACAGATCAACAACATCAGATCAGAGAGAGAGAGAGAGATGACAGATCTGAGTACACCTCCATCGTCTGGCACAGATCTGAGCAATGCCAATGTCCAGGCTCTATGGTGAGATCGACGGTGGTTATGGTGGTGGGGGGTTCGGTGGTGGTGAGAGAGAGATGGACCTTCTGCTCAAGAATAGAGAGAGATGAAGTGGAGAGAGAGAATGAGAAACTGAGTCGAGGAGAAGAGAGAGAGGGGGGTCGGGGCCAGCGGTGATGGTGGTGATGTCGTCGTGTCGTGACTATGAGAGAGTTGAGTTGAGAGAGAGAGAAGAACGAGAGAGTTGAAAACGAGAGAGTGAAGAGAGTTGAGAGAGAGAAGATAAGTGTCAGAGAGAGTGAGATAGTTGAGAGTCAGTGAGAGAGAAGATAAGATCAAAAGTGAAATAGATATTTATATAATACAACTAAGAGGAACAGAGGCGGGGATGAATCGGGGAAATTTCGGGGCGGGGCCGGGGGCCGGGGCCGATGAGCCTATTCCCATCCCCGGCCCGAAAATTATCGGGGATGTATTTTTTAATACCAGCCCCGCCCTATGGTGAATAATTTTCGGGGAAAACCCGATTTATCGGGACAGGGCGGTCCGGTCCCCGTTGGGCCGAGTTGATATTGCCATCCCTACTGAACGCCTACCAGATCAAGCAGCACAAGTCTAGTCCATACTACCCCCAAGGAAATGGACAAGCTGAGGCGACCAACAAAACCATCATCCGAATATTGAGTAAAATAATGGATGAAGCAGGGGGCACATGGTCTAAATGACTCCCCGTAGCACTCTAGGCGTATAGAACGTCAAAGAGAAAGCCAACTCAAGCAACCCCATTTTCCCTAGTGTACGAGTCTGAAGCTGTGTTACCAGTTGAGTTGGCAGTACCCTCAGCAAGAATTGCTATGTCAGCACACTTAGTTCCAGACAGCAGAAAGAATGACATAGAGACAGCTAAAGAAAGAAGAGATCGAGCCTCGCGGGCAATGGAAAAGTATCATCAATCCATAGCTCGTGCCTACAATCAATCTGTTCAGCACAAGAAGTTCAATAAAGGGGACTTGGTATGGAAGACAGTGGACGAAATCATGCGGGGGCAACTAATTCCCAAGTTCTCACCAAGATGGGAAGGCCCGTACAAAGTTGCTGAGGCAATCAGCAGCGGGTACTACAAGTTGACAAGAGTAGATGATGGGTTCAAAACTGGCCCTATCATCGCCACGTTGTCTGCATGCTCGAGGAAACCATCGACTGCCTGAAGCCTATCCCTCATCCACGATAGGTCCAAACCGTTCCTCTTAAAGCCACTCGGGTTTGCCTCAGTACTTTTCACGAACTTGCTAGGGGTGGTCATAATCTTCTTAGTAGCAAGGTCGCAAATGAAGCTGGCGAGTGACTCCAGCAGTGCTGTCTGCACCATAGATCCAGGAACGTTAAAAGCAGGAAAGGTGCCGGGGTGCAGCTCCTGGATGCGGGGCGAGAGTGGGAGCAGCTGCGGAGGAGACCCAGTAACTTAGAAAAGAAACTTTCTCTGAGGGCTGAGGGGACTCCCTCACACCCCTGCCAACTTCAATCACTGGAGGGAGACTGGTGGAGCGATCAAAGGTCTAAGGACGACGCACTTCCCCTGAAGATGATTGCCCAGCAGTATTGGAATGGGTAGATGCAACGTTGGCGATCGGGTGAACTAGCCCCGCGAGAAAGACTAAAGCTGCCTGCACTGTCATGTCGCTCCGAAAAGAGGTCATCCATCTGGTAGTCTCCAACGTTCAGATCTGGAACAGCAGTGGTATCCATTCCAGTATAAAAATCTTGGGATACCCCAAGGTCAACTGGCACTTCCGGAAAGTGAGTGGGGTACAAGTCTGCCAGCTGTTCAAAGGTTGCCGAAGCAACTGGGTCAGAGGTCCCAACGACAGCAATAACAGCGTGGGTGGCTAAAGTGACAGCTACCTCTGCAAGTCGGTCCAAATTTAGAGGGGCTACAGCAAGAACAGTGGAAGCAGTCACTACACTTGCACTCTCCTTAGCCACTTGGGCGTTCGGAAGTGGGGTCTGCTGAACCAATGGAGACTCAGTGGACTGGGAGGAACCACCAGATGCAGTTCCAAAGGGAGGTGGTGCAACTTCCAGCAGCTCTCTCATGCCGCTATCTTCCCTTGGGATCTCTGGGAAAAAATCATTTCCGCCGACAGAGGAACGGTCGGAGTGCACAGAATCAGCGAGGTTTGGAGGCTCTGCACCCTCCAACTAGGCCGCCCGCAACAACTTCCACAGCAGGGGGAACTTCATTTTCTGCAGCCTCCACAACTGGCTCAGCCTCAGTAGTTGGTGCGGCCCCAGCACTTGGTTTTTCTTCAACATCTGGAAGTACTGTCGACAGAGGAACGGTTGGAGTGCACAGAATCAGCGGGGTTTGGAGGCTCTGCACCCTCCAACTAGGCCGCCCGCAACAACTTCCACAGCAGGGGGAACTTCATTTTCTGCAGCCTCCACAACTGGCTCAGCCTTAGTAGTTGGTGCGGCCCTAGCACTTGGTTCTTCTTCAACATCTGGAAGTACTGCCCTGCTGGTCCTGAACCTTGTGACCCTTGTAGCAATGGGAAGGTCGTCGTCGTTGTTGTCGTCTGAATTTGAGGAAATTCCGATGGTAGTAGAAGAACCTCTGGGGCCGGTGGTATGGCCGGTGGGCGTTGAAAAGAAAAAAGGTTATGTGATTACCAAAGTAAATGTAAGAAGTCCAAGGAATGTGATTTCCGGTTAGTGATGCTTCCAGCCCAATTTGCATCTGTATGTACTTCCACTTGAAGATGTCCTTGTTTTTTAAATATCAAGCCTTTATCAGGAGTTCCCTTTAGATACCTTAGGATCCTGTATGCTTCTTCAAAGTGCTCCTTTCTTGGTGAATGCATGAATTGGCTTACTCTGCTTACTGCGAATGCTATGTTGGGACGTGTGTGAGATTGGTATATCAGTCTTCCAACAGGTCTCTGAAACTGGTCTATATTCACCACATCTTCAATTCTAGCATGCTGTAGCTTCAAGTTGAGCTCGATTGGTGTTTCAGCAGCTTTACATCCGAGCAAGCCTGTTTTTTTGAGCAAGTCAATTGTGTACTTGCGCTGAGTGACAAAAATGCCCTCCTTAGATCTAGCGAACTCCATTCCAAGGAAGTATCTTAGTGCTCCAGGACCTTTATCTCGAAATCTTTAGCAAGTCCCTCCTTTAACTTTTTTGATTCGGCACTATCATTACCTGTTAGAATTATGTCATCTACATAAACAATCAAGATAGCTACTTTACCTTCTCTTGAGTGTTTATAGAACATAGTATGGTCTGCTTGGCTTTAACTGTATCCAAGGTTTTTTACAACCTTCCCAAAGCGTTCAAACCACGCCCTTGGGGATTGTTTGAGGCCGTATAGAGACTTGTTTAATTTGCAGACTTTATCTATACCAAACTTCTTTTCAAAACCTGGAGGTAGGTTCATATAGACTTCTTCTAGATTTCCATTTAAGAAGGCATTTTTTACATTTAATTGATGTAGAGGCCAGCTGGAATTAACTGCTAGTGACAGTAAAACCCGAATTGAGTTCATCTTGGCAACTGGAGCAAAGGTTTCTTGGTAGTCAATCCCGAGGGTTTGTGTAAACCTTTTTGCCACGAGTCTCACCTTATATCTTTCCACGCTATCATCAGCTTTGCACTTCACTGTAAATACCCATTGGCACCCTACTGTCTTTTTTTCCTTAGGCAGATTCACAGATGTCATATAGCATTTTATGCATAATATGAGTTTGATTATTAAATATGCTTATGGGTGAATGTCCATCTACACATCGTACACCTGAGATCCTTACCCACGTAACATAGGTCGTGACCTAACCTACTCAATCATGACATGACCTATTGATGCAGAACGCATCACCTATTCATGGGCTCTTTGGGTTTATATGGCTTGGTGGTTAGAGCCAAGAGTTTTCCATGGTGTATTCCCTTTTCAAGACTCACACCTTGACCTTGAGGTGGCCAATCTCTGTGTGTGTGTGTGTGTGTGTGTGTGTGTGTGTGTGTGTGAGAGAGAGAGAGAGAGAGAGAGAGAGAGAGAGAGAGCCGCGTCTCACTGGTGCATGGGATTCCCTATCCTCAGGGGATGCAGTCATGCTTTGTACATCCTCTGTACCTGGGAGCACATTTAGTGTACTCCATTACCCATGTCTCCAGTCTTCGGTTAGGTCTTGTAATGGCCATCACTGTCAGAATCAGCAGAGGCTGCCACTTGGCAAGCCCTCTTCTGTGCTGCATTTCTATACATCAGGAGGTCTTCTTCACCATCATGAATGTAATGGTAATCTTCATAACTCTCTCCTAGTGAAAGGTTTTGCAGCCCTTGCTATCTTGTATGACTATTATCTTTCTTACTTTTGCTCTCTCCTAGAACTCTTTAGGTACAGTTATCACCCAAGCTTGGTCTTCTTCCATCTAGTGTTATTTGAAATCTTTTCATCATCTTGTCACCTATGCCTACCCTACTTAGAATCAAACCTAAAATGGTATGATGAACAGATTGTACAGAAAAATAATAATTAGGGGGCATCTGTTGTATTATAACTTATCCTTTAGCCTGTGTTTGAAATCTTTGATTTTCGTAGGGATTTCCCTCCCTCTTCTTTTCCCCCCACAAATTGGTACACATTCAAGATCCAAGCACATCCTTATAGAAAATTGAACTGTTTAAAAAAAAAAAATGATTTGCTTATATTGCTTGCACGCTTATTCTAAATCTGCAATGTATATAATTGATGATAGTACCGTTATCATCCCTGCAAAAAATTAAAATATTTAGTTCTATCTTTTTACTATTTTTTATTAGTAGTATTATAAAATTATTATTATTATTTACTATTCCACTTGGTTGTTCTTACAAAGTGCTACTCGCAGATTATAGAGGCAGCAGATGAGGTGATTGGTAGTGTTGACACAGATGAATTAGCGAAGTACTTTTCTTTCAAAAGTGATCCGAGAAGATGAGGGGGCTGAGGTTTGTATCTATGTTTCCAGTGTCTTTTCTTCTCACTCAAAATCCTCAGGAAACTGAACTACTGAGGTATTATCTTCTTTTCTATGGAATGGTACGAGGAAGGCAAGATCTTAGTTCTCTATAATTGTGGTTTCAAACTTTTGAGTGCTACCAATAAAAACATGTAATGAACTGGCATCTAGCTGTGGAGTGAGGCACTTGCAGATGTTCTCCCTCTGGGTTTGTTTTGCTACCAATAAAAACATGTAATGAACTGGCATCTAGCTGTGGAGTGAGGCACTTGCAGATGTTCTCCCTCTGGGTTTGTTTTGTTGTTTGCCTGACTGGTTCATATTATAAAGTAATGGAAGCTTATATTACTTTTTTCTCTGTCATTAACAGAAAATGAAGAAGAAGATGGAGACAGCACGTGACCAATTAGCGGAAGCTCTTTACCAAAAAGGATTAGCTATGGCAGAGATTGAATCCATGAAGGTAAAGATTTATTTTCTAGCGTAATGTCTAGTGTACGCTTTTTAAATTCTGCGTAGAAGAAATGGTGATTTTATGGCCCTATCCTTGTCTTTAGGAGCCATAGGGCCTCTAAATGAATGGAAAGATGTCACCGACCTAAAGACAGATGGTAACCAATCCAAGACCAGGAGTCCCTACTATTTAGGACAGTGGCTGGATGCTGGATGTCACCGACCTACTGTCTTTTTGTCCTTGGGCAGATTCACTGACATCCAAGTACCGTTCTTTTTTAGAGCATTCATCTCTTCCATAACTGTTGATTTCCAATTAGGATCATCCAAGGCTTCCTTAATAATTCTAGGAACAAACAGGTTAGATATTTTTGAAGTAAATGCTCTATGACTTTTGGAAAGTTTATCAGAAGATAAATATTTCGCAATGGAATGTTGGGTACATTTTCGAATTCCTTTCCTAATGGCTAGAGGAAGATCACAATCTGTGGGTATAACATTAGGTAAAACCGCTGAAGGAAATGGAGATGAAGTAGAGACAGATGATAGAGGAACCAGATTAGGAATACCTGAACTACTTGAGGGACCTTTTTTAAGAGATTCTGATTGGCTTTGTGGTAGAGTGGTTGGCTAGTCTTTACTTTTTCTTTGAGTGTTTTTCCGAGCATAAACCAAAAACTCAGGTTCGGGAACAGTTTGCTCCAATTGTAGTATTTCTCCCCCTGCTTGTGAGCCTTCTATGTTTGGAGAAGTTGGACTGGGATTTCCTTCGTTCTCCATATCTTGAATACCCTGTTTCTGTTCTTGTTTTTCAGAAAACAAGGGATGGAGATCGAATAGGATTTGGTAAGGGATCCGAAGTTGTCTTCCAAAAATTTTCTTCCTTTTTCTTTTTCTCCCCTTGAAGAGAATTTTTGGTAAAATAGGATTGAGTTTCAAGAAAGGAGACATCCATAATCACCCAAATGTTTTTGTTTGAGGATTATAGCACTTGTAGCCTCTTTTGTTTGGAGCATACCCGATGAAAACACATTTTTCTGCTCTAAGATCAAGTGTGGATCGAATTTGGCTGGGTATGTGAACGAAAATAGTATAGCAAAAAATTTTTGAAGGCAAATCTGAATTAATTCTGCAATCAAGAAAGGTTTTTTTGAAATATTCTAGGGGTGTGACATATTGCAAAACCCGGGTAGGCATTCTGTTAATTAAATAAGAGGCTGTCAAAATGGCATCTCCCCATAGATATTTGGGAACATACATAGAGAACATTATGGTTCAGGCTACTTCCAGTAAATGCTTTTTTTTTTCTTTCGGCAATACCATTTTGTTGAGGAGTGTCACAACATATAGATTGATGAAAAATACCTTTTTCCCTAAAAAATTCCCTAGATATTCATTGAAGTACTCTTTTCCATTATCAGCTTGAAAATTACTAATTTTTGAATGAAATTGATTGTCAATCATTTTGTAAAAATCTTGAAACACGTTTTTTACTTCAAATTTGTCTTTCATCAAATAAACCTAGCAAAGCCAAGTGTGATCATCTATAAAAGTTACAAACCACTTTACACCAGTCATGGTGGTAACCTTGGAGAAACCCCACATCACTATGAATTAAGTAGAATGGTTTAGAGGCACGGTAGGGTTTTGTAAGATAAGTAGTTCGATGGCTTTTAGATAAATAACAACTTTCACATTGAAAAGACGAGCAATCCAAATTTTTAAACAAGTTAGGAAACAAATGTTTAAGATATGAAAAACTAGGATGTCCTAGTCTAAAATGCCAAAGCATTATTTGCTCGCAAGCCGAAAGTGAACTAATACTACAACCATAGCCTTGAGTTGTTTTATTGCTGGATATGTCATCATCAAAGTAGTAAAGACCATTGACCATTCTAGCACTGCCAATCAACCTCCCCAAGTTTCGGTCCTGAAATTCACAATGAGAGTCAAAGAAAACAACACGAAAGTGAGAGTTTTTGGATAATTTACTGGCAGACAACAACTTGCAGGCCAGTTGAAGGACAGAGTGAAGAGTAATATTTTCTAAAATTTTTATTTGAACTTTTCCTACAATGGGTGAGAAATTGCCATCAGCAATCCTAACTCTTTCACTTTCAGAATAAAATAAATAAGTATTGAATAAAGAAGAGAAAGAAGTCATGTGATCAGATGCCCCCGAATGTACATCTGGATGGACTAAAACCAACGCAAGAAATTATCACCATTGAGTTTAATGCTGGTGATTTGCACCGAGTGAGAATCAATGTTGGAGACATGTTTCTCAATGTTTTTCGGTGAAACGGTAACAGTGGATTCAGATGTGGTTTCTGATATGGTGAAGGACAGCTTGCTAGTTCTACGATTACCTCAGAAGGGTCAGAGAATAAGTCCTCAGCTTTGATACCATGAAAGCTAGAAAGAACAATATTTCTTATTCTCATATTTAAACAATGTACATAGCACCTCCATTTATAGGAGATACAAGGCATAAAATTAGGAATTGATTAGCTACTAATTAGCTACTGATTCTGAGGGCTGATTAGCTACTATTTAGCTACTAATTTTGATCCTAATAAACTTTCCTATTCTATAGTATTGACTAAATCTAAATGTTTACAGTTGTGATATCCAAAAGAATTCAGCCATATCCTGGAAGAATTATTTTCTTTCCATTTCCAATATTGAATATAGTTGATATTTGTTAGTTTTCCTTTTCTCGGCTTCTGTGGCGCATAGGCATTGTTCGTCATGCTATGCTTTTTAAGGGGTAAGTGTTTTATTGCCATAAAAGGGGATTTACAATGAAGCTCGTGACATGCCAAAGGCAATACCCCCTCTAAAAGAGAGCTTACGCCTAGCCTGCAGAACAATTAAACCTTAGCCATTGGCATTTTAGGATAGAAATTTGTGTGCTTTGCAAATCCTTGGAGCCTGGGATCAAGAGAAAATTGAGAAACTAATTGGCGTGAGTGGTATTTTATTTTTGAGTTACTGCTTATGTCTACAAATTGGCTTTCATACTTAACCAAAAAAAGAAAAAGAAAAGAAAAAACAAGAATAGGGTTAAGTTAGTAGTTTATTGGTGGTAGTTGCTACATAATTGATGTCTGTTGGGGGCTATATAATAAATCCACGTGTTTTTTGGGAGATAAATGTAGACCTTTTTTTATTCACTGGCAACTGAGCAGCGAGTGGTAACACAAGTGATGAAGACTAAAGAATTCCTCAACTGAACAGTGTGTCAACAACCAGGTAATCTCAGTTGTCACTCAAGAATTCCTTCACTTCCATTGCTGCCATTGCTTGGAAATGGAGACTAAATTGGGCGCAGGTTTTTTTTTGGTTTTTATTTTTTTCATTTATCCTTTTCGATGTTGTGATGCAAAGCGTCATTCTTTGGAAGCTGACATGGGCGTGGAGATAGAAGGTGATGGGCGTGCCCGCATATCTTCAACTCAATCTGGAAGCAGATCTCGTCTTGCCTCCTGCACCAGCTGGCAGAGTCGACAACCAGGTAATTTCTAATCTCAGTTGTCACTCAAGAATAAATTCACTTACATTGCTACAATTTCTTGGAAATGGATATCGTATTTCATGAGTAAAAGATCAAAATTATTCTGTTGACACGGCTTCTACATGTTTCAATTAGTATGGTGTTAGAATTGTATGATGCACAATTCGATTCATACAATTTAATATGAGTTTCAACCAAAATTATTTGAATTGTGTTGTTTGAAAATTGGGTGTCCTGTTGAATTGAGAATTGAGTAGTTCGTCTATGTTTTTGTTTACATAATGTATTGAAATGACGCATTTTTCTGTTACTCTACGATGAAACAAAAATAGGGCAATTGCTTATACTGATATACGTGGTTATATATAATTTATTTATATTGATACTATGTAGTATTTGACTTTGATTGCTACAGTGTTCCCACATATGTGTGAGGTTTGGAAATTCCTTTCCAATAATTCGGGCTGTATTTGATAAGCATCCTGCGGATCTTGTATGAGAAGGAAATAAGAAATGGAAAAAAAGAAAAAACTTTGTTTATAGTTTCATGTGGAAAAAACATGCAAAGAGCGAACTGCTAATACATGTATTATCTTATGCAATTTTATCTTTTCTTTTGTGGAAATTTTGTTGGAATTTTGTATTCCTTTCCAATAATTTTTTTTTTTTTTTTTTTTTTTTAAGACTGGACCGACCCTTTTACTGAATAAACAAATAAGCTCTAACTCTCTCTCTCCCTTTCACTCTCACTCTCACTCTCACTCTTTCTCAATCCACAGCCTCAAGCGGCGCAAAACAGAGGTATGTCTCCCGCTCCCTCAAACTCTCTCACACCGCCTCCTCCTCCTCCTCCTCCTTTTCGTCTTCGTCTCTCTTCCTCTCGCTCTCTCTTGCCACCGATTGATTTCCACCGACGACATTCACTTCTCTCTCTCTCTGATATTTTAAAGACAGATATATATATATATGAGTATATGATAAATATATGATAGATTGTTGTCCTAAAATCTGTCTTCAAGGATTTATATATATATATGAGTATATGATAGATTGTAGTCCTAAAATCTGTCTTGAACGATTTATATATATATATAAATCTGTCTTTTAAATATATGAGTAGAGACAGATTTTAGGATTGATTAAAATCTGTCTTTTAAATATATATTAAAGTATGTCTTTTAAATTTTTTCCCCCTTTTATTGGAATATGTTGCTCTTTTAAATTTTTAACTAAATGCACTTTTATCAACAATGAATTTGAAATTGATTGATTTTTCTTCAAGCATGGAGTGATCTTGTGAGTGAACCCATTGTATTGTTTGTACCAAAATTATCCTATTTATGTATGCTGTAATGCAATTAACTAGGACTGAGAACCCATTGTATTGTCCATCTCCCTCTACAGATGGGCATAGGTCTCTCACTCTACAGATGCTATCTCAATTTGTCCATCTCCCTCTCTCTCTCTCTCTCTCTCTCATGGCGATTTCAAGGTCCCGAACCAAAACCCTAAGTTTTCCCCCTTTTTTTCTAGATTGGAACTTGGAAGATCTTCACCATTCTTAGAAAAAGTTAGAACTTTGTTTTTTTTTCGTTCTTCTTAGCAGACCGTTACCTCTCTCACCATTCTTGGGATTTTGGTGAATGGTTTGGTTATTTCACCTATGTATCTAGCTATTGTCTATACTTTCATTTTTTTTCTTATGTTAGTTTGAAGGGCATCCCCTGCCCTAGTTTGGTTTCAGTGAGTAATGTGAAGTAGTACACTTGAGAACTAATATTAATAAGACTTGTACTAATATGCACTTTTACAACTTATATTAATAAGAATTATTTATGATGACATTGGCTCAAAATTTTCATTATATCTATAGGTGTCCCATGTGGTATGGTTTCTATAGGACAAAATGATATGTTTATAGATGTAATTATGCATTGGCTTCTGGATATTATGCCTTACTTTCACTGTTTTATGGGTATTAAGTGCCATTGTTTGTATTTATTTTGTGGTTCACATGCTTTAATACATTATTTTGTGTTTGAAGAATATAAAGTCCTATTTATTGTGTACAGAGGATGGTTAGTGATTTTTATATATTGCCAGCTAAATCAGTCATTCCTTCAGAGAATGAGTGGTTCTTCTTTTCTTCTCGTGGAAGGAAGTACCCAAATGGCTCACAAAGTAAGAGAGCAACTGAATCTGGCTATTGGAAAGCCATTGGGAAAGAACGAAATGTGAAGTTAGGATCTAATTTGATTGGCACAAAAAGGACACTGGTGTTCCACACCGGTCGTGCACCAAAAGGGGAGTGGACAAAATAGATAATGCATGAGTGTTGTATGAATGGAAATCCTCAGGTGGTGGTGTTAATACTTTTTGACAATATTTTATATTCTCATAGATGGTTTGGTTATTTCACCTATGTAGTGTATCTTAGGCATTAATTAGTTTTTACTTTTAATTAGTACATGGGCAAAATTATAATTCTATTAGATGGAGTAAACAACACTAGTCATTATCATTTATTTATTTATTTATTTATTATTATTATTATTATTATTATTTATTTGAATAACTAAACTATTTTCAGCAGCAAAGAGTAGACACAAATATTGCAGATGGCTGTGATGCTCTGAATCTGGGTGTGGCTGCTGATAGCCTTTGGTTGTTTTTATTTGTGGTGTTTGGCTTGGGGTTTGATCTTGTAGTTGAAGGTTGGTAATGGTGAAGATTGCATACCTCGTAATGGACGATGGAATTTTAACAAGGTATTCCCTTGGTTTCGTTGTAATAATGGAAGAGAAGTGTTCCAACTTTAGGTGGAGGGTTGCAGAAATTGATAATTCTTTTACATTCCCTATTTTGCTTAAATTCAGCAACTTTGTGAACTAATTTGGCAGCTACTTGTTCTTGTTTTATTCTTTTAAAGCAACTCTTCACCCCCATCCGAATAGAACGGTGGGAAGTTGTCAACTTCTCTACTCATTGTGATACAAGTCATCTTTCCCGAGAACTTATTAACTGTGGAAGGAACAAGGGCCTTGTAAGTACCCTGTATTTGTTTCTATGATGGGTATTATTGTTTCAAACAAGCTTTGCTTGATATAATTAATTGTTTTCTTTACATTCAGAATATTCCTTTTTGTCTTGAAGGAAGAACATTAGAATCCTTGATTTTTTTATTTTTTTACTATAATGCGATGTTGGTTGTAGGCATCAGGCTCAGGATAAGCGGGTTTGTGTTTGCTTCATGATCCAAGCATCATAGTTTTTGTGTTGCTGCGGTTTTGACAAGTTTCTGGTTATGCACTGGACTTGTTTGTGGCAAGGTCTCAGAGAGGGATTTTGGGATTTTGGAATTGTTTTGTTTGTACTTAGCTCTTGTAAGTGTTGAATAGATTTGGGTCATCCATTTTTGTGGGGCCCAAAAATGGGTTACCCAGATCTGTTTGTGACATGGCCTCTTTAGATTTTTGATCTTTGGATCTGTTGTCTTTTAAAATGAGGCCTTTGGCTGTCCTGTTTGTGTTTCTTCCTCTGTTTGGTTGGTTGATTGATTAAATCTGTGTCAACAATCTTGAGATATAAATGTTAGTTTAATGTGTGCAGGAGGTAAATAAGATGTGGGCAGGTTTTAGGTTATTACAGACGGCCACGATATCTACTAGAGATGAGCTCTTTTTTTGACTCTTGTGCATCTAGATATTTGTAACACTATTTGATATAAATCTATTTCTTGTTGGATTTCATTTGGTATTTAAAAATGGCATTCTTAATGGATAGGATGTGCTCTTTCAAGTTCATTGGTTGACAGCGATGCTAACCAATTTCTTATTCTCTATGGCAAGAGACTCCATGTGAGCTACTAAGGTATTTGGTCTCATGTCTTGCATTTTATGAAATATCCATGTTGGTGTGTCACATGTTGTATCCTATCTTTGTTTGTGCTTGTGTCCTTGCCTCTTAGCTCTACTGTCACTACTAGAAAATTGGCCTTCTGCGTCGATTTTTTTGCGACTGTCTGATTAGCCGTGGCAAAAAAAAAAAAAAAGCGAAAAGGTTCCTATTTGCTTTCATTTATTTGCGCCCTTTTTAGTTTTGCCCTAGCTCACTCAACTCTCTCTCTCGTTCTTGCTTTCTGTCTCGCTCACCTGCCAATCGTTGTCTGAAGAACTCCACCAGTATGAATCTCTCCCTCGATCTCTCAATCTCTCAATCTCTCTGTTTCTCTCTCGATCTCTCTTCCTCTCTTGATCTCTCAATCTCTCTTTCACACAATCTCGTTCTCTCTCTGTATCTGTGTACACCTCTCGCCGCAATTTGCTCGATTCATCGCAGAGAAACCCTAACTTTACTAGTGGACCGCATTGAAAAGGTCTCTTGGAGTTCTCAAATACAGCAGAGTAAGCTCACCTATCATGCATTTCATCTATCTCAAAATTGACTTACATTACACACACACACAGACTATCTTTAAGCTTCATTGTGTACAAATTAGGTACCAACTCTCTTCAAATTTCCTCTGTTTTTTTTATTCAGTTTGTTTCTATTTGTTTCATATTTGTACTTGATCTGGTTTTGTATCTGAGAATTCCTTTGTTTTTATTTTTTGCACTATAATAATACATTTTTTTGTTGATTTGTTTGTTCTCATTTGAGTTTGAAACTGCGTTTGATCTGGTTTTTTAGATCAGAGTTCTTTGGTTTATAATAATAATAAATTACTTCAAACTTTTGGCAACTACTTATGCATCTTTGAGAATCTAATAGTGCTCTAGGACTTTTCTCAAACTTCATGATATGAGAGATCATGTAAATAAATCTGAGGTTATTGACTCTTTTTTTTTTTGAACAATGAGCTTATTGATTTTGTTCTTGATGTCGTGAGGAAGGAGGCTGAGAATTCTGTCATTTTTTGCCTTTGGCTAAATGTTATTCATCAGGTTTCAAGTAAAGATGAAGCAATTTTTTCGAAACTTCATGACTATCATGCTATTTGGTGCTATTGGTACTTTGATATCCTTTGCCGTCATCTCCTTTGGTATGTTCTTGTATCTGCAGTCATTTCTTCTTACTTGCCACAGAAAGTATTAGATTCTAGATCAGTTCCTGAGATGGAGAGACTCTCAACTCTATATAATGCAGATGTTGGCCTTTACATTCTTGCAAACAAGGTATGATTCCTTAACGTCAAACAGTACCTGCTATTTGTACTTGATTACCACGGCTAGACTAATATATTTGTAATTTCAGTAAAGTTGAATACCATGCATTTTTGTTTTCCTTTAACGTTACCATTAGCTTTCTTTACTATTTGGTAAAGTTGCCTGAATAAATTTATACTTTTAAATCTGAATGTTGCCCGCAACTGCTACCAATGTGGTTTGCAGCCATACCATTACACCATGAATCAAATCAAAGTTTGGTTCATTTGCTGGACCTACCTTCTGTTTCTTCATCTTGATCACTGGTTGTATTAAAATCCAGTTATGAAGTTGTCTGAGATAGCTCTGGTAGAGGATGCCTTTCATTGTTGCTTTTATGACAATAGTGTTTATGAACTTTCTTATGTTTTGTAATAATAGTAATACTGATTTACCTTTAACAGTGAAGGATGAATTTGACATTCCCTTTGAAGTTGTTTGATTAAATATATTTGGATTTTTTTAGGTCTTATTTTATTTTATTTTTTTTCTTTTAAAAAATCATCCAATGTGATATTCAATCAAGACTTCATCTTGAATGCTTATGCTAAAATCTGACTTCTGTTCATGTTTGAATATAGAGCTTCAACCCTCAAATATTTTGATTATCATGATGGGTGTATATCTAATTGTTATCTAAAAATGGTTCCCATAAGTCTGAAAATAATTGCTGCAGTCAATGTAAGATTGATGACATAGCGTCATAAAAATGAGACTCTGACTGTGTCCTTTGATTTGCATCAAATTTGTTAATTGAACTTTCTAATGTTCTTATACATTAACATGCAGTGGATGGTGGATGAGAAAGAACTTCGTGTTATTCACTATACACTTGGCCCTCTTAAGCCATGGGATTGGTGGACATCTTGGCTTTTAAAACCTGTTGATGTCTGGCAGGTACTTTTTATTTTACTCCATAACAGTTATTCATATGCAGTTTCTTTTCTTTCCAACCAATTACACAATTTCTGCACTCAATCCTTTACTTCTGGCATTCTTTTATGCAGTTGAAGAGGATTCATGCAGCAAATCCACCCCCTAATGATATAACTTTGTTGTTTGCTGATGCTGCAGAATGCTAGGGAACATCTTGAAGAAACCCTTCCTGGAACTGGTGGTGGCAAAAATCCTAAAGATGAAATTCTAGTGAAACTTCTTTTTCTGCTCCCGTTATTTACTTTACTTTTCTGTTACCATCGATCTTTTCTTCAGGTCAGCAATTTCCTTATAATCTCATTCTTTAACACTTGGCAGATATATAATTCCTTTTTTGGAGGTGAAATCATTTGATTTTCATGCAGATCCATTCATTTTCGATCACGTTAGGCAACTTTACTACAAGTTCAGGTCTATGGGTATTCTTGCTTATTCTGCTGTTTCTTCGTCTACAGTTAATTCTGATCAACAGGTTAGTCTCCAACTTCTAGGAAAAGTGTATGATAGTTATCTATGTTTTTGTCTCCATTTCTTTTTAATAAAATTTATATGGAGATATATTTGCTGTCTCATAGAGTAGCCATTAGTCATGAATCATGATGCTTTCTTTGGGGTGCAAATGGGTGTTAATTCTCCCTAGATTGCTAAGTAAAACTTATAAATCATTTGTACATAATTTTTTTTTTTTTTATGTTTGTTAAAAGTTCTTTGTTTTGATCATAAGCAGTTCCCAAACGGATTGCAGTCCAAGGTGCCTATATGTTTTTGGGTGGACTTTCTGTTTTTGTCTGTTTTGTGGCTGCCTTTATATCCCTCGCACTTGCACTACTGATTGTCCCTCGGCAAGTAATGCCATGGACTGGTATGCTTCTGATGTATGAGTGGACATTCATGATCTTCTTCCTGTTGTTTGGAAGTTATCTACACTTAATTTATCAGTGGGGAAAGATGAAGGCATATCAAGTGGGATCTGTTTCTTCTCGTCTTGAATCTGTTGATTATGATTCTGGGAAAGGTTGGTTGAGTTTACACATGACTAAGTTTAGTGTACATGGTCATCCTTAATTGATGCCAATTATTTCAACTTTTCTATGGTGATGTGTTTTAGGCCATCAGCGGCAGGTATCTTCTTGCGACATTGCTACATGCTATTATGGGTTAGGAATGGCATTCCTGGCTATTGCTGCCCCTTCATTGCCTTGTTTTCTGGGGATCACTGCCCTGTTCTTGAGGTAACTTGCATGACTAGTTTTGTAGTGGCATCACTGTTATGCATTAAGTGGTCACTGATTTGAATAAGAGAAATTCTTTATAGGTTGTGATTTGGAGCATTATTTACTTTAGTCCTACTTGTGTTTGTGGGTGTGGCTTCAGTTGCAGTTAAAAGACTCAAAACAATGGGTTTCATTTAGGTTTTCGTGGTCTTGGTGAAAATTATGGAACTTCATATTTACTTGAATACAATCTTTGTAACATGCATCTCAGAACTTTTAATAATCTGCATTTTAACTGGTCTTATTAGTTGTATGGTTATATCCTATTATTTTTCATTTGGGCTTACCGTTAGCATAAGATTTTAATACTATTTCCCTGCATCTTTTCGGATTTCTCTTTTTTGTAATATGAAACATAATGAAAACGATAAAATGAACTGTTTCTGAAAAATATTTTGGGAAAATTTTCTAAAAACAATCTACTTTTTAAGAAACACCAAAAATACATTTAGACCAGCGGTAGGGTCAACTTTTCGAAAATAAAATAAAAATTAACAAAAACTTGTGTGGTAGACTGTATACTTTCAATCCATGTAGCGCATCTATGCTTAGCTACTTTGGTTTTCATTTCTACTATATGATCAACATGTACTCTCCCATCCACGCAAAAAAAAACATGTACTCTCCCTTCATTCCTTTCTCCCATTCGAGGGTCAAAGATGCTCTGTTCTCAAATTTTACTATCTTTCTATTTAATGAGTTTAGGAGGAGACCTTAATGAGTTCAATTGAATTGATGATGATTTGGGTTTATTAAAAATGAGAAGAAAAAATTGAAGATAAAATAAAATAACTTGGGTAGAATTCTGATGCTCTTTAAAGAGATTTAGGTCCTGGAAAAGATGGGTCTCAAATCTGTAGCACCCAAAAACAAGGACCTTCTAGTCATGTTCACGCTTGGTTCTTCCTTAAATTTACAGAAGTTAGTAAATATGATTAGTCTGTATTAAAATAGTAGATAATTCATTGGACAATTAGTCGTTTTTTTCTACCATTCCTCAGTACATTGAAATGGATCAATTGTAAAAATTGCAGTATCTCCCTATAGCATCAGCTCTGTTAATTGGAGGATTGACAGCAACATCAGTCACACAACCAAGGTTTGCCACTCTTTTCTATCATTCTTAATGTTAAATACAATTGGAAGCTATGAAGCGTGGACACCTTGTAGAACGTGTCATGTTCATGTCCAACTTTGTGTTGAAGCATCCAAATGGTTAAACATGACCAAACCATGTGAACCATTCTAGATTATAGCTGTAAAATAAGGGAGGAGCAGTAGTATACCTAACAAAACTATAACATTGTATTTTATTGAAGCTCTTCCCTATCATGTGACTCTTTGTATAAATTTTGAATAAGTCAACTGAGTATTTATAAAAGAAATTTTCATTTGGCCCCAGAAATTCTATATAATTCTATTGTAGTCCCTCTACCCCCTTCTTTGTACATGCCACATAAATTGCCGGTTGATTCTTGGTGTTCAATCTTTCTTTCTATTTGATTTTCTATGTTAATTTTTTTTATTTTATTTTTTTCCTTTTGTAGCTGGACAAAATGCACAACATTCAGATTAATACCATGAATGGTCATTTTTTTTTTTTCTTCTCTATTTTTAAGCAATGTCAAGGTAACTTAGTTGGCTAAATTATTGAACTAAAAGTGTGTATGGGCCATTGGTTTTATTTGGTGTACTTTTTGAACTATAATATGCACTTGTTATTGTGATACTTTGCAAACTCATTCTTTTTATGGATGTGTACAAAAACAGTTAAAGAAATAGACTCATTCTTTGCCCAAAGGCTATTTATCCTCCTCTTTCTGTGTGTCTCTGATGTAGAGAAGATGTTCTTTCTCTTTTCCTTCATTTTCGATGTGCTTGTGTTTGCTTGAAAGAGAAGGACTTAGAGAGGAGTTTTGGGTGAGAGTACTTTTGATTTAAGCTCAGATTTATAATTTACTTTGCAAACTCATTTAGGTTTGCAGATGAGTCTTAGGCCACTGTGGAGCAATCCCCTTGTTTGGGAGTGGGAGGGGGGGTTATTGGCCGCGTGTTTTGATGAGTTATTGGGTTCAAATTCCATTTTCTTCGGATGGGATTTTTGGGAGAAGTGGGGAGGTTTATGAAGTGTGCTAATAAGTAGGCCAATTTGTGAACTTGTGGATGTCTAGTTTGTTCAAATTCCTTATTATTTCATTCTTTAGCTCTCTTTTCTATCTTAATATCTCTATGTAACTTCAGAAGTCATGATGAACTAGAGATTTTTAGTGGTTGATTTATTTCTTTGGTTTTTGTGTCTTGTTGCAGTTGATTTGCCTCAATGGTTCTCTTCAATGTCTATAGCGCTGGAGTCAGATGTAGACCTTGTAAGTATTCTTATCAAACTTTCTCCAGTTTGCTTGTTCAATGTACAATAAAAATGTTTGATAGCTATTTCCTGACTTTCGATTTGTTTTGTTGCAATAAGTGTTTTCTTGACTTTTGTATAGAAATCAGAGTTTTCCTACAGTTGTTTGATTGTTATCCTTTGGATTTCTCATGTTCATAATTCAAATTCTTTCATGTTTGATTGTTCTCCCTTTTGTAATTTTGTTTATATATTTTTTTTGTTAATTTTAGGAGGCTGCTCATGAGAAGAGCCAAAAGTACAAGGAAGGGAAATTTATTCTCGAGAGGTACTAAATATTATTTGTAGATTACGATTTTGTCGCCAAGCAATTTGAAACACAATTTTTTTGGTTGAGCAGGTTTAAGATTTTGGGTCCTGATGGAAGTCACTATATGGATCAGGAAGCTCAGATTGGTGGAAGCGATCCTGATGATGCTTGATTAGCCTCTCCCTTTGTCTTGTTTTCTTTCTTCATTAGTTTCGGTTAACTGGTTTTTAACTGTACATTCTTTGCACCTTGCCAGTCTTATTCTACCCTATTAGTTTCAATCATATTTTTGGATTAGTTGTTGTTAGAGACCAGTTTTGCAAAACAGTTAGAATCATATTCAGATTCTAGTAGATTTTATTAATAAATTATGTTTAAATTCTGTTTAAGAATCATATTAAGATTCTAGTAGATTTTATTAATCAATAAAGACATATCAAGATTTAAGTATTTCTTTTTTACTATGGAATGGAGAACAAATGCATGTAAATGAAGGAGCTTTTCCCTTCGCCATATTTATTTATTTATTTTTATTTTTATTTTTATTTTTAATTTTTTGCGACGGTAACAAGATGGTCACCAAAGTTCATGTTAGTGTTTTTCTTTGTTTTTTGCGACGGCAAAATAGCGGTCACCATAAGTAGTTTAGGTGGTCACAAATAATTTGCGACCGTTGTTTTGCCGTCGCAAAAAGTATTTGCCACCCCCATATTCGCGACCCCCATTTGTCGTCGCATGGGCCGTCGCAAAAAGTCTTTTTGCGACTGTTTTTTATTATTTGCGACGGTTTATAACGGTCGCAAAAAGTGTTTTTTTTAGTAGTGTGTTAATCATTTTTTTACTAGTTTCAGTTTCATCAATGCAGCAGATTCTGACGCTGTATCTACTGAATGGGAAGTTGAGAGTGATGATGAAAGTGAGGAAGAATCTGAATGTAAGTTTCTTAAAACCAGAATGTGGCAGATCCTGTGCACTTTCTTATTGGCTATTCCCCCTTTGTAGTTTTATTTATTTGAATATTAGATATACTTTCCTTCCATTCAGCTCTACTTCTATCTTCATTACCTTCTTCCAGGTCTTATTTAACGTTTATCCTGTTGAATTGTAATTTTTCTTTTGAATTCCACTGCATGTTGTATGCTTTCCAAATTATTTTGAAGCCTTCTTTGGGTGCATTAGTATTTGGCATTAGCACAAATGCACCTGAAGCTTCATTTGTTGTTTTCTCTCGTATCTTTGTGTTAGTAAAACAAATATAACTATAAAGATGTGATGCCTGGGTTGCAAATTGTTCTTTTTCTTACTGGTTTTCTGTTTTATCAGTTCAGCTGACTTGTGACTTTTTGCATATTATTGTCCTTATGGTTTTGGTTCCACTTCCTGATATAATTTATGGTATTTGCTATGTGGTGTCTTGGTTTCTTTTGTGAAGATACTCTAATTTTACTTGATTTTGCTTTAATGTCAAGGGTAAGAAATGCTTCTTTGAAGTTATAATTAATCGTAAAAATAATAATAAATTCAGTTTATTATTTATGTTTTGTTGTAATAGTTCATAAAAGCTCTGCAAGAGGATCCGTCAGCGTTAAAAATACTCACTCAAAGTTGAACTTTACTCATTTCCTCACCTGCAGAATTTTCTTCTTCAAGCTATTTCTCTTAACTACCGTCTTCAATTTTTTGTTTGCCCTAGGTGGGTTAACAACTTTGGTTGACATGCCTCTTAACAGTTTTCCATCTACAGTTTCTAAAGAAACTTTTGAACTCAAGGTATGGATGGTTGAACTCAACTTTGGTTGACATGTCTCTTAGCTTCACTTTTTAATTAGGTAGTTAGAAACTTAGCTTCGCTTTTATATTCTTATTGTACAAAAACTTGACCAACTATTGCATTTTCTTGTTATCTTTTTTCCATCTACATAACAGATCAAGGCTGCAGCAAAGAGGATCTATGTTGATGTTGGTATGCTCTTAGAACTATATATGAGAAATCTCATATTTTAATCACTTGTTTTAATCATAGTAAGGCTGTGCTGCAATGTTAGTAAATAGACTTGTAGGAA
Organism: Camellia granthamiana; assembly: GCA_036172215.1. NCBI lineage: Eukaryota > Viridiplantae > Streptophyta > Magnoliopsida > Ericales > Theaceae > Camellia > Camellia granthamiana. Next base: position 83,141,509 of record CM069907.1, on the reverse strand, counting down.
CAAACGGGACCTCGATTGGATCTCCGGTTAGAAAATTAGGAGGAAAATTGTAAAACACAAGACTTAAAATGCCCGTTCAGGGGCCGAAATTTTGAAATGACCACCGAAACTTGGCACGGACAGCCTTTTGAAGCCTAAATAGACTTGTAGGAAATAACGGGACATGTATTGGATCTCCGGTTAGAAAATTAGAAGGAAAGTGTTAAAACACAAGACTAAAAAGGCCCGTTCGGGGGCCGAAATTGCGAAATGACCACCGAAACCACCGAAACTTGGCACGGATAGCTTTTTCAAGCCTAAACATACTTGTAGGAACAAACTGGGACCTCGATTGCATTTCCGGTTAAAAAATTAGAAGGAAAAATGTAAAACACAAGGCTAAAAAGGCCCGTTCGGGGGCCGAAATTTCGAAATGATTACCAAAACCACCGAAACATGGCACAGACAACCTTTTGAAGCCTAAATAGACTTGTAGGAACAAACGGACCTCTATTGGATCTCCGATTAGAAAATTAGAAGGAAAGCTATAAAACACAAGACTAAAAAGGCCCGTTCAAGGGCCGAAATTGCAAAATGACCAATGAAACTTGGCACGGACAGCTTTTTCAAGCCTAAACAGACTTGTAGGAACAAACGGGACCTTGATTGCATTTCCGGTTAAAAAATTATAAGGAAAAATGTAAAACACAAGGCTTAAAAGACACGTTCAGGGGCCGAAATTTCGAAATGACCACTAAAACCACCGAAACTTGGCACGGATAGCCTTTTGAAGCCTAAATAGACTTGTAGGAACAAACAGGACCTCTATTGGATCTCCGGTTAGAAAATTAGAAGGAAAATTGTAAAACACAAGACTAAAAAGGCCTGTTCGGGGGCCGAAATTGCGAAATGACCACCGAAACTTGGCGCGGACAGCTTTTTCAAGCCTAAATAGACTTGTAGGAACAAACGGGACCTCGATTGGATCCCCGGTTAAAAAATTAAAAGGAAAATTGTAAAACACAAGACTTAAAATGCCCATTCAGGGGCCGAAATTGCGAAATGACCACCGAAACTTGGCACGGACAGCTTGTTCAAGCCTAAATAGACTTGTAGGAACAAACGGGACCTCAATTGGATCTTCGGTTAGAAAATTAGAAGGAAAATTGTAAAACACAAGACTAAAAATTCCTGTTCGGGAGTTGAAATTGCGAAATGACCACTGAAACCACCGAAAGTTGGCACGGACAGCTTGTTCAAGCCTAAATAGACTTGTAGGAACAAACGGGACCTTGATTGGATCCCCGGTTAGAAAATTAAAAGGAAAATTGTAAAACACAAGACTTAAAAGTCCCATTCGGGGGCCGAAATTGCGAAATGACCACCGAAACCACCGAAACTTGGTACGGACAGCTTGTTCAAACCTAAATAGACTTGTAGGAACAAACGGGACCTCGATTGGATTTCTGGTTAGAAAATTACAAGAAAAAATGTAAAACACAAGACTTAAAATGCCCGTTTGGGGGCCGAAATTTCGAAATGACCACCGAAACTTATCACGGACAGCCTTTTGAAGCCTAAATAGACTTGTAGGAACAAACGGGACCTGTATTGGATCTCCGGTTAAAAAATTAGAAGGAAAATTGTAAAACACAAGACTTAAAAGGCCTGTTCGAGGGCTGAAATTGCAAAATGACCACCGAAACCACCAAAACTTGGCACGGACAGCTTGTTCAAACTTAAATAGACTTGTAAGAAAAAACGGAACCTCGATTGGATTTCCAGTTAGAAAATTACAAGGAAAAATGTAAAACACAAGACTTAAAAGGCCCGTTCGGGGCCGGAATTTCGAAATGACCACCGAAACTTGGCATGGACAACCTTTTGAAGCCTAAATAGACTTGTAGGAACAAACAGATCTCTATTGGATCTCTGGTTAGAAAATTAGAAGGAAAGTTGTAAAACACAAGACTAAAAAGGCCCGTTCGGGGGCCGAAATTGCGAAACAATCACCGAAACTTGGCACGGACAGCTTTTTCAATCTTAAACAGACTTGTAGAAAAAACGGAACCTTGATTGTATTTTCGGTTAAAAAATTATAAGGAAAAATGTGAAACACAAGGTTTACAAGGCCCGTTCAGGGGCCGAAATTTTGAAATGACCCCTGAAACCACCAAAACTTGCACGGATAGCCTTTTGAAGCCTAAATAGACTTATAGGAACAAACGGGACCTCTATTGGATCTCCGGTTAGAAAATTAGAAGGAAAATTGTAAAACACAAGACTAAAAAGTCCTGTTCGGGGGCCAAAATTGCGAAATGACCACCGAAACTACCGAAACTTGGCGCGGACAGCTTTTTCAAGCCTAAATAGACTTGTAGGAACAAACGGGACCTCGATTGGATCCGCGGTTAGAAAATTAGAAGGAAAATTGTAAAACACAAGACTTAAAATGCCGTTCAGGGGCTGAAATTGCGAAATGACCACCGAAACTTGGCACGGACAGCTTGTTCAAGCCTAAATAGACTTGTAGGAACAAACGGGACCTCGATTGGATCTTCGGTTAGAAAATTAGAAGGAAAATTGTAAAACACAAGACTTAAAATGCCCGTTCGGGAGCCGAAATTGCGAAATGACCACTGAAACCACCGAAAGTTGGCACGGACAGCTTGTTCAAGTCTAAATAGACTTGTAGGAACAAACGGGACCTTGATTGGATCCCCGGTTAGAAAATTAGAAAGAAAATTGTAAAACACAAGACTTAAAAGTCCCGTTCGGGGGGCCGAAATTGCGAAATGACCACCGAAACCACCAAAACTTGGCACGGACAGCTTGTTCAAACCTAAATAGACTTGTAGGAACAAACAGGACCTCGATTGGATTTCCGGTTAGAAAATTACAAGAAAAAATGTAAAACACAAGACTTAAAATGCCTGTTCGAGGGCCGAAATTTCAAAATGACCACCGAAACTTGGCACGGACAGCCTTTTGAAGCCTAAATAGACTTGTAGGAACAAACGGGACCTCTATTGAATCTCTTGTTAGAAAATTAGAAGGAAAATTGTAAAACACACACTTAAAAGGCGTGTTCGAGGGCTGAAATTGCGAAATGACCACCGAAACCACCAAAACTTGACATGGACAGCTTGTTTAAACTTAAATAGACTTGTAGGAACAAACGGGACCTCGATTGGATTTCCGGTTAGAAAGTTACAAGAAAAAATATAAAACACAAGACTTAAAAGGCCCGTTCGGGGGCCGAAATTGCAAAATGACCATTGAAGCCATCGAAACTTGGCACGGGCAACTCGTTCAAGCCTAAATAGACTTGTATGAGCAAACAGCACCCGATTGGACTTCCCGTTACAAAATTAAAATCAAAATTGTGAAATTCATATCGATTTTTTTTTTTTTTTTTGTCAATCTAATATTGTTTTTTCTTTTTTCATGTGATAGATTGGCAATGGTGGAAAACAGTTCGGGCTGCATCAGAAGATTTGATTGTGTTTTTGGAAATATTTTGACATAGGATTTTGGTAAATGATTTATGGATTAAATGTTTAGCATCAAAATATTTAGTTTTGTGTTTTTGAAAATATTTTGACATAGGATTTGGTAATGTATTTATGGGTTTGATGTTAGTAGTTTGTAAGTACTTTGGTATGCATGTTTTAGATTGTCAGAGAATTGTAATTATGTTTATTGGGATTTTTCATAGCTATTAATTTTGAATTAGTATGAATGTTTTGCACATGTGTATTATTATTTACATTACATTTGTGTATATATTGTGCACAGGAAAACAGATGTTTTGGGTTATTTTGAATAGGAAAATTATTAAAATCAAAATTTGTGTAGTGAATTTTTAGTGACAGGTGGTGTTTTTGTCGCTGTTAATATATTTGGTGACAACATATTGTTTTTGTCGCTAAAAGTTAGTGGTTATTCCAAGAACTTTTAGCAACCAAAACTTACACGTCGCTAAAAACTTGATTGTTAGCGGCGAAATTAATTTTGTCGTTAAATATTACTTTCGGCGACGCATTTATTTGTCGCTTAAACTACATAGCCTATCTAAATTTTAACCTTTTAGCAACAAATTGTAATTTTATAGTGACAAAATATATGATTTTTGGCGACCAATTTTGCTTGTCACTAAATGTCTATATACGGTGACAATTTCTGTTTTTATCGCCCATACTTTTAGTGACAGGGCTTTGGCGACCAATTGTATACTTTGTCGCCGATTCTTTTAGCGACGAAATTTGTACTTTTGGCGACAAATTTTTGGGTCGCCAAATGTGTTTTTTGTTGTAGTGAAAGAAGATCCAGTACTTCAAAAGAAATTTACTTAGAGTATGCCTGCAGTATTTGTGATGAATTTTTTGGCTTCTCAAGGCCTTTCATTTGCTTAATAGTTCTACTACATATTTTCTTCAGTAATAGGTCTTGCAAATTAATTGTTCACTTTCATTTGTTAGTTGCTACTAATCCAATAGATGAAGCAACAATATGTCACCATAGAGATCTGAGCTAAATTGAAGTGACCTTTATTTGTATGTTCTTGATTTCAGGGTTTTGAAGCATATGTCGGAATTTTGCTACTTAAAGCTGCACTGGCTGGTGTTGTTTCTGAGTGGCAGGTAAGAAGTATGTTTTGACTATTGTTATGTGGATGCTTGGAGAAGTATTGCCATGGGTTTTATATTTGTGATTTACTTTGCTTTTAAGATTAAATTCTTAATTCTATTTCAGTATTTGCTTGAGTAATTTAACATCTTAGTTGGACTCATAGTCAAGGTTGTTAAAATCGGGATCCTAGGTAGGATCGTAAGGTGAAAAATCAAAAAATCAACGATCCTATTTATGATCCTACCTATGATCTTATACGATTCTACACGATCCCATATGATCCTACTTGCGATCCTATTATAGCACCCATCCTACAACGATATGGATCTTTTTAGCAATATAGGATTGTATCCTACGATCCGGATCACGATTTTCATAACCATTCTCATACTGGGATAAAACTTAATGGATTATCTAATTTACTTTTGGTCAGGTTGTTACCTGTGGGGTGCTACTGATTGTTATGGCAGTTGGGAATTTTGCAAACACAGTGCAGACACTAGTGGCAAAATCTCGATTTAAAGCGAAAATGAAGAAAACTAAAAGTAAGCTAGAACTAAATTAGGGATCCCATCCCATTCCTTATCATTTGTGATCGGGAAGACTGCTGTGCTAGTTGAGTTTGAGGATATGAGAATTTCTTTCGCAACCCGTTATTCCTTGTAACAACCTTTTCACCTTTATACGCTTAGACTAGTGATGTTGTTTGTGAGAGTGACCTTTAATTGCATCAAATAGAGCTATATTTTGGTTGTTACAGTTGTGCTAATAGTCTATTATACCTATTATTTTGTGTAATTTATCTTTTTGTGAATTAAGTAGACATATTATACCGTTACCCTTCCAGTGCTTTTTTGTGTCTTCTGTCATTTTGAATCTGGTTGTTTTGTTTTATTTATGGGCTAATTACACGGACTTCCCTGTGGCTTCTAAAATGAAATTACACTGTTCTCTCTTAGCAATGGAAATGTCTTATTTATATCAGTATATTTTGGCAACTAGATGCCAAAATTACCTTTTATTTCTTAAATACTAAACACCCAACTAAATCCATCCGGCCGAGGCCCTTGTGGCCGACTGGCATGTAGCCGCGCGTTAGGGTTACTGCGGTGAGTGGAAAGTTTGAGGTTCGAGTTGATAGATCAACGGCGGTTCCTTAAATTTATAATCTAATTTTACTAACATACTAACATTCTATCTTTGACCCAAAAAAAAAAAAAAAACTGAATCTATCCTTGCAACCAAACAAGCCACATTAATAGTAGCATAACAAGCAAACACCCCCTTATCTTCGACTATTTTCTTCCATCTTCCTCCCGTTCCTTCTCCATTGGCAACACCACCACATTTCATAGTGGGAGCAAAACCTTGAGTAGGGAGGAGATGGCGACAACTCTCTCTTACAGTCTCTTTTGAAAATCTCTCTTTCCTTCCCTCCAACAACACACACTAAATCCATCACAGCCATTGTAAACTTGGGCTACTACAGTTGGTTTTCTAGTGCACTTGTGTTGTTGGTCAGTTGCTGGTTGGTTGTTGGTTTTCTGTTGGAATGCTTGTTGCTGATGATGGTTTAAATGCGAGCAAACAAATTTTTATAAAATATATATAAAAATAAAATTGTATATATTTTAAATGCGAGCAAACTAATTTTCATAAAATAAAATTGTATTAAAAAGTCCTCCAATATACATAAAAATATATAACAATGTTTCACTTATTACAAGTACTTTAATAATTAAAATATTATGTACTCTAATATTACGCATTGAAGCATGAGGAAGGAGCATAGCTCGCTTTCGGAGAGCTGAGATACAGGTTTGTAAAATTAATTTAAATTGAATAGATTACAATTGTCTTTTTTTTTTCATTGTGACAAATACAATAAATTAAATAGGTTATGATTATTAAATCGATATAATTTTTCTAGGTTCACGAAATAAAAAATGAAATGTCCAACATCTTTAATAGTTCGAATTATCAAAACGAGATCTATGACAGACCTCATAAGACTAAATAGCGCTCTTCAATTTAAATTATAGACCGGAGAGAATTTCCTCATATAAAATAACTACATTAGTGGTTGTGTTTTTTTTTTCTCTCTAATTTAAGAGTGGATCGGAGAGAATTCCCTCATATAAAATAACTATATTAGTGATTCTTTTTTTCTCTCTCTCTAATTTAAGAGGTTTCATAGGGAGTAGGGAATCGAATTAAGAGGAAGATCCCTTTCATTTCAAAATTTGGATTAGAGAGCATTATTTTGGCCCATGAGGCCTACAACATGCCGCGTTTCGATAATCTGAATCGTTCATTTTATCAAGCACTTTGCGTATTTCATCTACACAAAAAAATTTAAATCCAAACAAAATATATTTAAATTAAGTGCAAATAAAAAATACATTTTAGTGCATCTGAAATATAAACAAATCATGATCATGAACTAGCAATTCTCTCACCATCGCTTCACATTCTTCATTATTTTTTGTTGCTTCAGACAACTGAACAACAACATCCAAATCATCTGACATGAGCTCCTCAAAAGTGAATTCAACTTCCTCATCATCTCCTTTCCATGAATTGTCTCTCTTACTCTTCATCTCTTCAAGAGACATCAATAAATAGGACTGTTATTTCTCCAAATGACTCGCATATTCTTTCAGATCCGACAAGTTCAACTTCGAAACATCCACAGGATGTCAATTCAATTTGCAGAGCACCGTCGCCAAATCGGAAGGAGTGCCGACGGGAGAAAAAGCGACGCCGGCGATGTGGAGACGAGAGAGTTCCACAGCTTTCTTAAAAAGGCTTTGACGGCTAGTGACGAAGCCAGAAAATTAAATTAGAGGCACTTATTAATTACAATATCGAAAATTTTTACAAAAATATTTCATGCAAGTTTTTACGATTGATTTCGAGAAACATCAAAAAAATAATGCTATTTATAACAAGTGTATCATGGACAATATAAAAAAATATAGATATAAGTCTTAAAATAAATTATATGATGATAAATTATTTTTTTATACAAAATTTGATTAAAAATTCAATATAATGGTAATACCACGTCATTATTAGTATGTGATATTACCAACTAATAGTAAATAAACACATAGAGAGTGAACCTCACATGTCAAGTGTAACTAACAATCTAATAAATTTCATATATTTATAGTGAGATTACTTATATTTGCATGTCAATAATAATGAACTCACCATTACATTCAAAAAATTTCATAAAATTTTCATAGATAATATGATTTATAATAGTCTCTTCATTTTCAATCAAAATAATCATTATTATTCTCGTAATTTTTAAAATGTCATTAACATTTTACTCTAATAATATTTTTGTAATTTTTTTTATTTAAAATATTTTCTTTATATTTGCAACAAAAAGAAGAAGAAGAAGAAGAAGCCCAAGATCCAGGGAGGGCACGTGACCCCCCTGGTCCTCACTTCCCTCCGCCACTGTTGGCAGCACTTTGTGAAGCAAATGTTGCAAGATTTTGGACAATCAATCCTCGCAATTCGTCTTTGTTTCTTCTCCATCATTGTCATTGTTAGGGTTTTAGGGTTAGATCGATATAATCTAAAATATGTAGATTGAGAGGCACGAAGAGCTCACAACAACGGTGGGAAAAAGAAGGTAGTGTTTTAGGGTTAGATTGATATAAGCTTAAAGAAATTTCCTATAAATCAAGCTAAAATAGCATGGCCCCACCATTTTACACTAGAAAATTAAAGAGTAGTAATAAACAACTTAAATACTTGGCCGCAAACTTGTGGCGATGGATTTAAGTAGGTAAATCATAAAAGCATACCTACCCAAGAAACTTGTAAGCAATTCCTTGCAATTCTGTTGAGTTCACGCTTAAGTAATTGAATACTTACACATACATACAGTACGCACAAAGCAATTATACATACATACTTGTACATCTAGTTTTTCAAAGAATTTCCAAAACATGTCCAACCTTGGTTGTTGTTCCAATAAAGAACAATAAGAGCTGCAATAGATCCATCATTTAGTTTGAAGGTCAACCAAAAAAGATAATATGGCAATCATCTGCCTGATTTTCAATTATTAACAGAAAAGAAAAAACAAAATGCATCTTGTGTCTCATACAAGCTATGGAAAGCAATGTGCTTCTTAAGCAAACCAAGTACAAAAGCAAAAAGAAAGAAATTCAACATAAAGAAACAATACAGAATGTAAACTAATGCTATTGAATATTCAAACATTCAACCAAAAAGGGAGAGCAAAATAAAAGGATGAAGCAAGGCCTTTTGGGTTCACTTGAAAGGCCACCTTACCAAAAAAACAAAAACAAATAAACATATATAAGCTTTGCTCCATCAACATCAGGTGAACAACAATACCCATACAAAGTAAACCAATCGTTACTAGAAAGTGTAAATTTTTCAAGGGAATCAAACAGATCCATAGTAAAATAAAAATAAAAATAAAAATAAAATAACAATGAATAATCGAGCGCAGCGGAACAAGCATGGTCAATATCTAATGATTGATTATGTTGTTAATGCCCTAAAAACCAATTATGCTTTGGAATGTGAGAAAATTGGAGGAGTGGTATAGATTGTCAGTTTCCATTTTATACAATTCTTCCAACAATGTTAACTTCAATGGTTCTTCTTAAAGTTTAAATCTTGGATTCACATGCTAGGCTGCAAAAGCAGAAAAAAAAAAAAAAATTGTTGTTATTGACCCACAAAAGGGTTTGAAAATTTTCAAAATTAACCCTAACAATTGCAGAAATTATTACAGATATTTCACTAAAGTGATGAACTGAGCAAACTCATTATTAGCCAATCCAGTTCTTGAAAGAAGGTGGTTTGGAACGATTTCGCTAAGTCGGCCCAGTAGGGATAACACCTAATTCTACACTATAGACCTTTCTACACAGACAAATATCTCAAACATACATAGGCACATTCATAAGAATTATAATTATTAACAGTTGATATAACTAGAGAATTGCTTATTAACTAACTCTGTGAACACAATAAAACCAAATAATTAAAAAGCAATTATTCAGTGAACACTATATATACAGTAATTCTTTATGTGCAGGTTAAGGAAGTAATTTCCGAGTTTGGTGAGGTTCTACATTGTGAACCGAGTGATGAGAGGCTACATATAGTGTGGATTGGCCAGTATAATTGGCAAAATTGTAACCCATTTGTTTTGGTTTGTGTTTGTTCTATATGGCAGGAAATTTTATCATGTATGATTGATGCTACTCATCGAGGTGCTGCCAACATTTGCTACTCAAGCAGACTGGTGCCATCTCTGGAGTCTGTGCTGTCATATGTGAGGATCAGGTCTATGGGAATGGCTGCTGAAGGCGCCTTCTGGAGGAATCATTATGTTCACAAGTTGTCTTTATTTACTTTCTTAAGATACATATACTATCTATACAGATTTGTTTTGCCTATCCTAGTGGGTTGTACTAGGATTTATGTTATGTTTTGTGTGTTCCCAGCTGCCAGTTCTTTGATAGATAACTTGGCTGGGTTATGGCTGTTTAGATGCTTGTTCGGTAGTGTTGTTGATATTCTGTTTTGTTTTCTTTTCAGTACTCTAGTGTAGGGCTTTGGCTTTCATCCGCTGTGTTCTCTCTCCATATCCTCTTTTGATATGGGTACTGAACATAGTGTCTTTTGATTTATTTCTGTGTTTTTTTGGCTGCTTAATATTGGGCCTGGTGTCCTTCTCTGTATAGGTGCTGTAGGGCCTGGGGTATTCCCCTTGTAGTTTTGTATATTTTTTGTTTTATTTATGTCTTATTCACCCCCAAAAAAAAAGAGAAAATTAGAGAAAAAAAAGAGAAGTTGGAAGAAATTAAAAGGGAATTCAAATTCACCCTTTTGGACTTGAGAATTGAACACATGGGTGGCTTAAAATACATTAAACGAGGTGCTTAAGTTAAGCTAATATCGTCAATCTACAATTACTCAGAAAAATTCTCTTTCTTGAAAACTAAGCAAAGATAGTTTGAGTTAAACATGGCCACTTAGGCTAATTAAACAATTAGTTGCCTAAGCTAATTATTCCTAGAAAAGAATAGAGAAGGATGGAGAAAATTAGGGAGAAACATTTTTCTTGAGAGCCGAAAGAGAAAGTTAGAGAATAGAAGGAGAAATAGGAAGAAAATCAAAGGGAATTCAAATTCAACTTTTTGGACTTGAGAATTGAGCACTTTTGTCATTTGGAAAAGCTTAAATGAGGTTCTTATTTAAATGAATATCGTTAAGCTACATTTACTCAGAAAATTCTCTTTGTTGGAGGCTAAGCAAGGTCAGTTTGTGTTAAACTTGGCCACTGTAGCTAATGAAACAATCAGTCGCATAAGCTAATTAGCTCCTAGAACAAAATTGAGAAGGACGGAGAAAGTTACAGAGAAACATTATTCTTGAGAGCAAGAATAGAAAGTTAGCGAAAAGAAAAATAAATAGGAAGAAAATCAAAAGAAATTCAAATACGTTGTTTTGGACTTGAGAATTCAACACTTAGATGATTTAGAGAACCTTAAATGAGGTGATTAAGTTAAACTAATTTTTTTTTTTTTTTTTGGGTGGGTAAGTCATAAAGTAAAGACAAAGTTTACACGTTTACAAGGGGCATACCCCAGGTAATACAACAAATTCGCATCCCCCCAAAAAAGAGGGAAGATTAATACAAATAATTGATTAAAATAAAACCAAAGTAAATTTAAAATTGTCCATTTATCAATTTGTCCCCAAGTACTTACTATCATCAAATAGATAATAGTTGAATATTTTTTTTTTGGGTGAGTAAGTCATAAATTAAAGACAATGAAATTTACAAGTTTACAAAGGGCATACCCCAGGCACGCCCAACAACAATAAATAAATGATTACAAGACCAACATAACCCAATCCCGCAAAGGCAGGAGAACAATCAGCAAAAAGAACAAAAACCCAAATTTGCCCATATATCATTTTCCCCAAGTAACCCTTACCATCAGAAAAATAGATGGAAACTAGGGGTAGATATATGGGCAAAATACAAACAGACACCACATAGCTTATTAACACAACAAACATACACACAAAGCAACAACCCACAAGCCCAATAAACAGATAACCTCTCCCACAAGCCCCCAGTCTCTACCACAGATAAAACACATGGAACCCAATAAGCATCTCACTCCTCACTGCCGTGACATCCTAGCCACTTCACTAAAGCAATGACGGAGGAAAAAATCTATTCCATGAGAGATCCGGACAGAGGCACATGAAGTAAGCAAGAGTGATCACCATAATCAATGGTCTTGGGAGTTGTAGCGTAAAACGATAGCCCACCCAGCAACAAACCAATACACGGCCAAAAATAGCATGAGAGTAATCATCACATCCCCCAGTCCCTACCTTGGTAGATCACAAGCCTCAAACCCCACAGTAGTGTGCTTATCACTCCATGGCAAGCGTGGCAAACGATCAATTAGGACGGGTCACATGAAGACAAGAAGCCACCAAAAAATGGATAGCTAACCTCCCGCTCATCTCCCAGTCTCTAACTCGGCTAGTCATCGAACCACTATTCCCCAAAGCAGTGATCCCTCAATCACTCTTGGCAGAGATGGCTCAAAACTTACCTCGTATCGAGTCACATGAGGATCACACAATCAATCAACATGAAAAATTCGACTATAAATGATCTGCTGCATCGTGGCTAAACAAAAATATATGGCCCACCAATCAAAGTCAATGACCCAAATAAACCAAAGAACCCAACGGCTGGCCTGCTTAACTAACCCAACTCAAAAAAAGCTTTGTTGTGGACAAAAAATACCCGTGGGCCACAGTGAGTTGCCTGAAAGAATTACAATACAAATTGAGCCCACACGTGGCCCACCCAACAAAATAACCAACGGCCTAACACACTTGCACTAACTAGCAAAACCGTGGAGCCCACCAACTCAACACATGCACTGGATACAACTATCCACTAATATATAGAATATATAAATATAATATATATAAAGATGAATAGACAATTACCCATTCCAACAAGCAACATAGGGCCCTAGAGAACAGACATGTCTGCACGCCGACCACTATCACACGGCACCACACCCGTGGTCACTTGCACCAAAAGAGCGTAAAGCTTAAACCCTTTGCACCCGACAAACTCCTCCATAGCAGCAGCGGCCGTGCATCACAACGTATAGCAGCACCGTATAACACAACCAGCTCACAGCGTCGTCAACCAGCATTGGCCGGCCAAACAAAACCGCCGCGGAGCTGGACCACCTTATGTCGTTGCAGCATATAACCAACCCAAAAAATTGGCCACAACAACATCACACGGTTAACACAGCTGGAAAATCCAGCACACCACCAAAAGAACCTCCTCACCAGCGACAGCAGCTGAAAAGAACCAACAAACTGAAGCTAGATAACAAAGAAACTACCAGACCTCGGCACTGAATAAACCACTAGAACCGAAGCTGCACACCCAACAGACGTAGCAAGAGACAACCTGTCGGACGACCACCGAGAAACCAGTCTTCCCAAACAATGTCTCACCAACGGAGCCACACCATTACCGGAGGACTCCATGCACATTCCAAAGCCACAAATAGTGACCCACAGTTATACAGGACCACAAATAGAGCTCAAAGCAGAGACCACACCATTGCTGGAAAATAATCCAGGACACAAACAGCCAGACCATCACCGCCAGTCAACAAAACCAAACAGTGACCATCATAACATGCGATTCTCTCTCTCCTACAAAACAAAGTTCGTACTCAGAGAAGCAAAGAACCATGAACCCAGCTTTTGGACCCTGAACTGTAAAACCAGCACAGGGGTATTGAATCTGCAAAGAACTATAAACACTTGGTTGCCCAGAACACATTCTCCCTCAAGGGTGAGGGAGATAACCAGAACCGAAACTCCATGGGTAACAACGGAGGAAGCTTTCTCTCTCTAGAATCTAGAGAGAGAAGCTCTCAACCTAATCCCCTAAAAAAAACATATTTTCAGATCCAGCATTCTTCATTAATAGTTGAATACTTGGGGAAGATATATGGACAATTTATACAAAGAAATTCAATAAACAACAAAACACAGCACAACACAATATAGTAGGCCCATTTAAAGAATAACCCTGAAGTCCAAATGGGCCCCACAATACAAACCCTGATCCATGTGCAACCCAAAACTTCACCAATCAACCTCTTCAGGAATTGGAGTCAAAAAATTCAAACAACACACGGGCCCACATGGCACCCATGTGCATCCGGCTATACACATGGGTGGGTGGGAAAATATCCAAAACCATCCCATGTGCGGCTTGTCCCATTCCTGTCAACCACTCTTTGTCTTCCCCATGTATCTGCTAACAGATAGCTACAACACGCCTAGTATACGCACTACGCCTAGCGTATTGGGCAGATCAGCACGCACCAAAAAACCACGCGCAGACCAGTGCGTAAGCAATTCACGTCGTATACACGACGATAGTAAAACACCATGGCCACCGGTGTGAAAAACCCGATGTGAACCAAGAAAACTCAACCACCTCCGACGAGCTTGGATCTTCGCCGATGATGTCCAACACGCCGATGATCACCATGGATGCTAGGAAGGAAAGCTTAAAACAACACCCACCTCCAAACAAACCGTGAATCCCACGTGTCAACCCTCGAACCACACGATCACCATGAAACACAGCAGATCGGCAGCCAAGAACGAAAACCCAAGCCCAAGCTACTGAGACCAAAACCCAATCAACAGGCCGACTGACCAGCACTGTCACGAGCTCAAATCACAACAAAAACCATCACAAACAAACACCATCACCACCGGCGACAAAACACCACCGACGGCACAACCATGCTGAGTACACGAAGCAAAACCAGTCATGGTGCCACCCTCAACCGTAGCTCATCAAGACCCAGAATACACACTCAAAGGACATACCTCTCTCTTACTAAGACAGTAAAGACTTGGACAGAGAAGTTAACAACAAGATAGAGCTCAAAGCAGAGAACAGAACACACCATTGCTGGAAAATAGCCCAGGACACAAAACAGCCGGATCATCACCGCCAGTTTACAACACCCAACAGTGACCACCATTACATGCAATTCTCTCTCTCCTACAAAACAAAGTTTGTACTTAGAGAAGCAAAGAACCATGAACCCCGCTTTTGGACACTGAACCGTAAATCTAGCACTTGGGCATTGAATCTGCAAAGAGCCATAAACAACTGGTTGCCCAGAAACACATTCTCCCTCAAGGGAGAACTAAAATATTAAGCTACAATTAGTCCGAAAATTCTCTTTCTTGGAGGCTAAGCTTTTTTTTTGGGTGAATAAAAATTTTTTTGGGTGAATAATTGGAGGCTAAGCTAGGCTAGTGTTAGTTAAACTTGGCCACTTAAGCTAATGAAACAATTAGTGGTCCGAGCTAATTAGTTCCTACAACAAAATGGAGAAGGAAGGTGAAGCACGGATAAAGTTAGAGAGTAGCATTCGGCTTGTTTTTTTTTTTTGGGTGAATAAGAAATATATAAAAAGACAAAGAATTTACACGATTACAAGGGGCATACCCCAGGCCCTAACAACAAAACAAAACACGAACCACAACAACAGAAGCCCGACGCCCACCCACAAAAACAAGACCGCTAGAAACCATCCAAAAACAAGATTCAAAGGGTGGTTATAAGCCAACTGATTGTACAAAAGCCATATCCTATAATAGATAGGGATTTTGTACAATAGATAAAAGCAGCAGCCAGCCTAGACCAATACAAAGCAAACGTACACAGCCTTCTAGGATCCTTCCTACACAACCCGAAGGAATAGTTTCCTATACCAGTATCATATAAAAATAGCATTCTACCAAGAGCCTTACGGGAGATCGCTACCAAGCCCATGACAATTTCCCTATAGGAATGACTAAACATAGCATCATTAGCCGCATAAAAACCCACCTACACAGCCCGTAGGGGTAGGCAAAATTATATAAAAGAACTATGTACACACAAAAAAAGGACAACTATTTTCCTCTTTCATGTAACACAGCAAGGCGCTTGGAGCAGCCATCACCTCGTTACAAATACACTCCTCAAATGGCCATCTGAACCTGCACAAGAAGTAGCCATCCTCCCTCCAAACCGTATCATATACCTGTTCAACATATGATAGAAAGGAATTTCGGCTTGTTTGGTTTGCTCTTGGAAGAGAAAGTTAGAGAACAGAAGGAGAAATTGGAAGAATGTAAAAGGGAATTCAAATTCAACCATTTGGACTTTAGAATTGAGCACTTATGTCATTTAGAAAAGATTAAATGAGGTGCTTGTATTAAACTAATGCCGTTAACCTACATTTACTTAGAAAGTTTGCTTTCTTGGAGGCTAAGCAAGGTCAGTTTGAGTTAAACTTGGCCACTTAAGCTAATGAAACAATTACTGGCCTCAGCTAATTTTTTTTTTTTTTGGGTGGATAAGTCATAAAATAAAAGGCAAAAAACTTACACCACTCCAAGGGGCATACCCCAGGCCCTAGCCAAACGCTATACATGAAGCAACGAAGCAAAGGAAAAAAACCCAACAGAAATGCCACTGTAAAGACAAGACAAGACAAGACTATAGAAACCACAAAGAAAAGAAAGAAAGAAAACTATGTTCAACCAAATAAAAAAACCCTCCTGCCATGGGTTAGAGTGAGAAGCTCCTCCTTCTCTCTAGAAACCTTTCATTTCTAGGGTTTCTGCATTCAATATTCCATTGAACGGCGTTGATCATTATGGAAGTTAATAACCCAAAGGGCACAGCTTCTCTCCAGTCCAAATCTGGATTGGACGGTGCTGTCCGGCCCTTGGGGGCCCACTACGGGTTGTGTTTCGATAATCTAAACCGTTCAATGTGTAGAACTCGTTGAGTACTATATGCTTGTAAAAAATCACGTTGATCGGATATCAATAGCTATATGATCAAATCAGTTTTTTATAAGTCGTTTATTTTTCACCGTCCATTTTTTTTCATAAAAAACTGATTTGATCATATATAGCTATCGATATCTGATCAACGTGATTTTTTACAGGCATATAGTACTCGACGAGTTCTATACATTGAACGGTTTAGATTATCGAAACACGACCTGTAGTGGACTCCCAAGGGCCGGACAGCACCGTCCAGTCCAGATTTGGGCTGGAGAGAAGCTGTGGCCTAACCCAAATATAGTGATGGCCATTAAAGATGTGAGAGAAACCGATGTAACCAAGATTCATGGTGCGGAAGTAAAAAATACCCAAATCGCAGAGTCTCCATTAGGTTTTGATAACCTAGTTTGCGAAAATCTGAGTGTGTTAACGATGAGTGATATTGGAAACATGGGTCAGACCTCGAACCCTAACCCTTCTAAGGGTAATACTGTGGATGGTTTGGAATCAAGCAACCAAACCTTGGATCTTCAAACGATAGTAGATTGTCTTCAGCGTCTGCGTAACCCTGAGTTGGTTGTCCCTAAAACTCCGATCGAGTCACATCTAAACCCTAGGTGGGCTGTAGAGATAGAAAAGGAAGAGTCATCGTTCAGAAATATCCAAGATAGCTTGGAGGTTGCACGATTAAGGGGCGATGGGAAGAAGCGGGTTGCTCTTACCCTTCTTTCTGACAATACGAGTAATCCAGATGATCCGGATCCTCACAATGATCCTAAAACCTTAGATGCGAATGATAGCTTCGAATCACATAGTCGAGGGGGTGGAAGCAGTTCCAGAGGAGGTCGTGGTGGAAGGGGACAAGGTGGAGGTAGGGGTCAAAATAGGGCTTCGGCTTTTGAACCTAAGAAATCATGGGCTGAGGTTGCTGCCAATGCGAATCGTCCGTGTATACATTTAAGGTATGTTCCTCCTTCAATTAATGATGATTTTGTCAGTGTTAACCTTTCTCCTAGGCCAGATCCATTAGAGAAATGGGATTCTTGCTTAGTGGGGTACTTCATTGATAAAGGCGTAGCCTTTAACTATATGAGGTTACTGGGATCAAGGCTTGTATGACTAGTCCTTCTTTCTCGATTTGCATCAATGGGAGCCTTCATGGGTATTTCAAAGGGGCGAGAGGGCTTAGACAAGGGGATCTGATGTCCCCATACTTGTTTGTTTTGGCTATGGAAATCCTTGCCAAGATTCTTGCTGAAAAAGCCAGAGATCCTCTTTTCAAATTTCATTGGAGGTGTGATAGAACCAATATTATCAATCTATATTTTGCTGATGATCTTATGATCTTCAGTAAGGGTGATACTGGAACTGTCAACCTTATCATGCAAGGCTTAGAGGAGTTTAGATTGTTGTCTGGCCTCACCCCTAGTCCTAGTAAGAGTAACATATTTTTCTCGGGGTGCAATAGTGAGCTTAAAAATGACATTCTTAGTATTGCCAAATTTACTGAGGGCACTCTTCCGGTGAAATACTTGGGTGTGCCTTTGATCACAACCAAGCTTAAGGCTACTGACTATCAAATTCTGGTTGAGATGATTACTAAGAGGATTAAGAGCTAGACCAATAAGCTTCTTTCCTATGCGGGTAGAGCTCAACTTATCCAGACTGTTCTCTTTTCTATGCAAGTCTACTGGTCTTCCCTTTTTATCCTTCCAAAAAAGGTTATTAGAGAGATTTATAGCATTTTGAGAGCTTTTCTGTGGTCTGGTGTCGAATTAAAGAAACATAGTGCTAAGATTGCTTGGAATAATGTGTGCAGGCCTAAAGGTGAAGGGGGCTTAGGTTTTAAAGAGATGAGTGTTTGGAATAGGGCGGCTGTTGCTAAGCATGTTTGGTTTCTGTTTTCTGGAGGGGAGGGTTCCATGTGGTGTTAATGGGTTAAGTCCTACTTACTCAAGGGTAGGAGCTTTTGGCATGTTAATATGCCTAGTGACCCCTCATGGGTCTGGAGGAAAATTTTGTCACTTAGAAATCTCATCTTCCCTCTTATCAAGTTCAACATTGGTAATGGGGAGAAGGTGTTCCTGTGGTTCGATAACTGGCATCCATTGGGTTCCTTATGGAATAGGTTTGGGCACCGGATCTTGTATGACACGAGTCTTTCTTTCTTTCTTTTTTTGGATGAATAACGGGTCTTTCTTTCAATTCCAAAGTTAGTGATATTATCTCTAATAATGATTGGAAGTGGCCTATTGATAACTCTTGGGAGATCAAGGAGTTGATTTCCTCTACTCCTCTTGATCTTAAACCTAGTAGGGTTAGCCAGGACTGTCCTATCTGGAACCTGACTGTGGATGGGAATTTCAGTATACATTCTACTTGGGATTGTTGGAGGAATAAGGGTACCAAAGTGCCTTGGGTGAACCTGGTTTGGGGTTCTCCTTCTATCCATAGGGTTAGCTTTGTGGTCTGGATGGCTATTCATGAGAGATTAAATATGGAGGATAGGCTGCACCTGTTTGGCCTTGTTCCTAACCCCACCTGCCTTTTGTGTCATGGTCCTGAGGAGAGTCATTCCCATCTGTTTTTCAGATGTGTGTACTCTTCTAGGATTTGGGATGCCGTACAAGTCAAGTGTAACATTAGTTGGCCCCAGTTACCTTGGTAGGAGTCTGTGGTCTATGCCACTAAGTCCATCATAGGTAAAACTCTGAAGTCTGCTATTATGAAACTCTCCTTCCTTGGTACAGTCTACCAGGTTTGGTTAGAAAGGAATAGGAGGATCTTTAGCAAGGAGTTTAAACCCGAGGAAGTTGTTATTAATCTTATTGTCCAGATGGTTAGAGGTAGGGTGCTTTCTATGGATAATCTGATTAACTCTACAGGTGATTTCTAAATTTTGCTGTTAAAGAAACTAAGGGCAAATCTTTGAGATCCATAATTCTTAAGCTCACATTTCTTTGCTCTGTCTACCATATCTGGCTTGAAAGAAATAATAGAATTTTCAGAAAAGAGCTTAAACCTGAAGAGTTGATTATAAACTCAATCATTCATATGATTAGAGGTAGAATTCTCTCTATAACAAATCTGCCTAGATCTGCAGGGGATCAATGGTATCTGGCTCAGTGGAATCTGCCAAATTCAATCTTGAAACCCCATGCAACTGTAATGGGAGGGCTGCTGAGTGTGGTGAGATCACCATAAGAGGGTTGAGTGAAGGTGAGAATACATGTGTGTTATCTAACTAGTGTCTTCTTGTGCAGTGGTAAAGGGAGCTAAACTGAGTGCCTAAATTGTGGGTTGAGTGTTGTGAGACCACATTTAGCTTTACTCCTGTGAGGATTGAGTGTGTTGATGGTTCTATATGATTCTTAAGCTAATGTATATATACATATGTTATATTTTTATATGCAGGCTAAGGAAGCTTTTACTGAGTGTGTGAGTTCCGAAATTTGTGGGTCGAGTGAGTGTGAGTCCATATATTGTGAGGCTACTTTGTATGTTCATGGGTAACATTCTATTTATTCTCTGGTGGCAGATCTTTCTACTATGTGTAATCAATTATCTTGTGATAAGCTGCTGGTCTACCGTGGAGATAAGCTAGCTCTGGATGTTGAGGACCTCTCTTTGTTTTGGTCTGCTTCAAGTAATTTTTCGATGCTTCAAGGGCTTGGCTGCATGCTGCGCCAGTCAAAGTGGAGAAGGGTTATTGTGGAAATCCATTGTTTTTATTTTATACAGTATTATAGTTTGTTAATTCTGGGTTCATACCTTATATTACTGCTATTTTGTTATTACCCTATCCCTACGGGTTGTGTAGGGAAGTATTTAGGTGTTCTTGGGGTTTGTCTTTTTGTTCTTTCCAATAGGTACATGATCCAGGTTATTTTTACACGGTTTGGTCCGTTAATGCTGGTGCTGCGTTTTGCCTACTACCGTAGGTCTTTGGATATAAGGGATAGTTGTTTTTATATAGTTGTTTGTTATTCACAGGTTGATCTTTCCGTTGTATTCCCTGTTCAGCTTCCCTATTGCTTGAGATATGGTTGGTGATCAGGTTTTTGGGTCGTTTGTCTTATTTTGTTTGGTGTTTTTTTTTGGTTGTTTTTTTGTTTTGTTGGCTCCTTTTGTATAGGTGTGGTAGGTCCTGGGGTTTGCCTCTTGTAATCTTGTAAATCCTTTTGTCTTTATTTATGTCTTATTCACCCAAAAAAAAAAAAAAAAAACTCTACAGGTGATGCTTGGTACTTGGCTCAATGGAATTTACCTATATCTATTATGAAGCAGCCTAAGGACAATAATGTTGGTAGCAGATTGAGTGTGGAAAGTGCACCTATATTGAGGGTTGAGTGAGAGTGAGCAGAAAATGTGGGATTTCTAATTGGATTCTCTTTTGCAGGTATATATCATGGATGCTTGTTCCAATTCGATGATGGTTCTTTACTCTCCAGTATGCTTGGCATTTGTTACTTGTGGGCCGAGTGTAGTGAGCCAATATAATCTGATCCTACATTGTGGGTTGAGGGGTGTGAGGCTGCACATAACTAACTTTTTAACTGTATCTATATATTATAATTTTTATATGCAGGTTAAGGAAGCTCCTCATTACAAATTGCTAACAGGGAATTTGAGTGAGTTGGAGAGATGTGGGTCGAGTGATGTGAGAACATATACTGTGTGGAGTGATGTTATTAGATGTGGGTCGAGTGATGGGAGGCCTTATACACTTTGTATTATATTCCCTCTTCTCTATGATGTCACATGTAATTTTGGCACTTACTATCTACTTCTCTATGGGCAGGTTAAGCCGAATTTAGTTTTGGTGGTGTGGGGGTGGCTGCACACTGCACCACTTTTGCAAGTTCCTTTCGAAATGGGATTGTTATGAGATAATGGCTGCAAGGAGGTAGCTAGAAGAATGTATATGTACCGTGGTGATGGCTGCTTCAAGCGTCTTGCTGTGCTACATGAGAGTGTTAATCAGTTGTCTTTCGTATTGTTTGTATGTGATTTTATTGTGTAATTTGGCCTACCTCTACGGGCTGTGTTGTAGGACTTGTGTGCATTTTGTTATGTGGTACGATAAGCACTCTAACACAGGTTATATGCTAGACCTGTTTTTGTACTCCATTAAGGTTCTCTTTTGGATGCCTCCTGTGAACATTATTGTTACAAGTGCCTATTTCCACTGGTTGCGTAGGAAGGTCCTTTTGCTGTTGGGCACTCTTGGCTTGTACGGTTCTGTGTGGGTTGCTGGTAATTTAGTTTGTACAAAGACCCTATCCATTACAGGACATGGCCTTTGTACAGATCGACTGAGTAGTAACCTCCCTTTGCCTCTTCGAGCTTCTGATGTAGTCTCTCTGGGTTTTGTATAGTGTTTTATTTTTGTTTTGTGTTGTTGCTGGGCTTCGGTGATAATGTGCCGAGGTTTGTGCTTTTGTTTTGTTGGTAGGGCCTGGGGTATGCCCCTTGTAATCTTGTAAATCTTTCTGTTTTATTTTATTTC
>CM069907.1:83067319-83119246 GCA_036172215.1 Camellia granthamiana | reverse complement strand
TGTCATTACCAAGATTGTCTCGGCTCGGGAACTTAGGTATGAGAGGGGAAGGTCATGAATTGAGCACCCCCGCTCGCTCGATCAAAGATCGGCCTCTACTAATCATAATATGAATCTTTTTTACATTATATGCTCTTGTTCTAATTATTAGGCTAGCATTACTATGTGATGCGCACACACACAAGTATAGACTAATTTGCAAGAATTGGAACACTTGATTCGTGTTTGTTTTGAAAATTGTTTCGAATATGTACCACTTGAAAAAGTGATCGCATATGAACATTACTCAAATTATTCCAATTCAAGCAACTAGCCTTCATCCACGGGCATTCAAGCAGTTATAGCACTTAAGCAATTAGCCTCATGGCAAGCATGCTAGACATGGCAACATCAACACACATGCGATATGCTAAAGCAAGTAAAGGCTCACCTAGTACTCCAAGCCAAAAAGATGATAAAGTTAGAAAGATGCATGATCCTAACTGCCATATGACTAATGCAACACATACAATATGCAATTACTAGCCTAAGCTACCAATATGACATATGAATCAATTTGATAATATGCGGTCTAAGCACATATTTAAAGAAGTATTAAGCAATAACAATGCAAGTTAGAATGATGAACTGAGCCTCGGTGCATGCAATACAAATGGATGCAGACATGAAGTATGCTAAGCAAAACACGATGCTCTAATCTAACCATCATAAGCTAGTAAATAAAAGGGAGAAAGACGTGGGATTGAAAGACATACACATTATTACAACATTGCGCTCTCACGAAGGAGAGTCTGAATAAATTAACTAGCTAACTAATTACCTAGCTATTCTAATTTAAGTAACTATTACAAATTCAAATGAATAATTAGCTAAACTACTTAACTAATTATTACAAACCGGATTAATTAACTATTCTAGCTAACTAAAATAATTACAACACGAGATGCATTAGCTATTCTAACTGATTAATTACAAAACCACTATTTTAACAACACTGACATATTTACAACACGGATCCCGAGGATCGATGGAGGGCTCATGCATGAACGCGGCATCCACTTGAAAAAGGCCACTATTTCTGCTACTAAATGCCTCTGTTGCACAGTAGAACACTTGCACTAATTTCCACCTCCAACCAACTCTGTTCTGCTTCAAAAGGATACTGCTTGATTTTGCACTGGTGATTGGTAGAGGGCCTGCCGTCCACTGATGACTGGGCTTCCCTACTACAACAGAGAACAAATAGAGTAGAGACAGTGTATTCTCAAAGGTTTGTTTGCACAATTTAACCCTCCTTATCATTTGAACAGCTCAAAGGAGTAGTAAGTTTGATTCACAAACCACCAATGGATGCAATTTCATTGCATGATGGCTTATGAACCAAGTGTGAAAGTTCAATAAATGCAACAAAACAAGACTCTCAAAACCACCTCCCTATCATGAAAGATCAAGGGAAGTAGTTGAGAATGAATCTTGATCTGTTTTCCTCACTAATGAGTATAAAACGACTCAAGACTCAAGGGTTCAATTAACGTCCAATTGAACCCAAGCAAGTTATCATCTTGCACCTTTTAATCACCAATTTTATTACTTCATTTTAGATTACCATCCATTCTTTAGTCAATTAAGTCCAAAAGTGAATTTAAGTCCTCTAATGGAAAGAGCGCTCAAACCAAGAGTTGCTTTGGGCATAAAAGAGATATCATACCGTTGGTAATGAATCCCCAAAAGGATTAAACTATTAAGCATAACATCTAAATCCCATGCTTAAACAAACAAGTAATTTGAAACCACTTTCAAAGCAAAACAAAAGCTAAGAAAAGAGGGAGGTTGCAGAGGTGATTAAGAGTGATCACAAGTATGGAAAGCCATAAATAAACACAACTCAAATAAGATGGTGTCTAAGGCCTAAACCACCAAAGTCATGAGGACAATTACACTACAAGCATGCAAAGTAAAGCTCAAATGCAACAAACACTTAAAAAAAGTCCTAAAATAGTCTTAAATAAGTCCTAAAACATGCTGGAATTAAGATGAAAATGACTAGAACAATAGGCGAAAACATGGATCATGCTAGGCTAGTAAGCAAAACACAAGAAGGGGAGGCTAACCCCTCCAATTTTGGACTTCAAACCATGATTTTAGCCACTGAAATAACTCTAAAAATCAGTGTTTAAAAGCTCAAAAAAAGGTAGTGTAAGGATGGAAAACACAAGGGAAAGGCCTTGAAAAGCAAGGTGTAAAGAAGGGTGAACCACCCCTCAACCTTTATTGGCCTTAAAACTCAAGTTTCAGCCAAAAAATACAGAGTTTTTATAGCCCAAAAACAGTTGGAAAATAGTAAGGAAAAGAGTGAATATAACAAGTAAAGAGGCAAAGCTTTCTATCTCTTGAAGAGGAGATCACTTTCAAGCAATAAACCAAGGCAAACACACTTTCAAGAGCTCAAACAAGGCTCAAAGATACCTCAACTCAAAGATGGAGAGGTTTGGTTAAGAGTGTATAGGCAAAGGTTAAGGAATTTGCAAGAGAAAGAGGAAAAATTTTGCTCTAAAATTTTTCTAACCCCCAAATACGAGAGGGAGGTTATCTATATGTAAAAAACATGAATCTCCCTCAAAAACATCCAACCATACACATGGGAGCAGATGCATGCATCTGTGCAAACAGCTGGCGTAGTCACAAAATATCCGCAAAAACACATTGGTGGCTGGCAGGCCACATCTGTGGCCGACAACCAGAAGTGATGGCCGGTAGGCCATAAAAGGGGCCAGCAGGCCACAAAAGGTTGCAGGCTTAAAGATCTCTGGGTTTAGTCCAAAAACAAGGCAACAGGGGTGCAAGGTTTGGAAGGCTCAAAACTGTGGCATTCTGCTAAAGGCTTCGAGCACTTGACAAGCATATACACTTATCATTGGGTGTGCAAGCAATGACGTCCAAGTTGTAAGGGCCGTCAAAAATGGGGTGTCTACAATATATCACAATTCTGAAACATTTATCATATCAAAATCCATACTTTTCAAATGGAATACATATCTGAAACTATTACAAAACATTTTACGTGGTGCGTGGTACACCCACTTATACAAAGGGTCTGAATCACATTTTAAAATAGGACATCTATTTATTCATATAAAATAGCACTTTGTAAACATGAGTCATATAGCGATGTAAAAACATTCGTATTCGTATCATATTTTCTGACCGACCTTAGGACCAAATATATCATGTCGTATCACTGTATCTTATCATGGAGTAGATGGAACATCGACATGTCTCCACCTCTCATATTGTATCATTGTATCTTATTATGGAGTAGATGGAACATCAACATGTCTCCAACTCTCCTTGGGCTCAATTCATGTATGTATGGACCCAAGAGGTGACTCGTACAGATTCTAGAGGTGACTCATATTGTAGCACTTAGTTCCGTGCAACACTTTGTTCCATACCAGCAATCAATAGGTCTTAAAGACCGAACAATTCATATCATGTCATAGCATAAACAGAACGACCTTGGGCCTACCATATCATATTACCAACAATTCACATTTCATATCCATATTCCATATCACAGTTCTTGTAAGTCCTTTATTCGCATAAAACATAATTCTAGAACATCACAACATTTATGTATCAAAATAAATATAAATGAACATATCTTTACAATATTATTACTCACATTGATGGGCTTCTGGTAGCAGTTGGGCGATGTCCTTGACTTGACCTACAAACAGAGTTACATAGCACAACATATCGAACATAGAATTACTCTCTTGATCAAAGTTACTTCTCTTAATCTTTTCATAATTAAATAAACAGATCCCTTACTTTGCTCTTTAACCAATTAGTTATGTTGGTTCTAAACTCATTATTCTTCAATGGATCATAATTCATATCAAGAAAATAGGAAGAAACATAAGGAAACTGGGTTAGGAGAAGAAACAGCATGAAACAAGTAGATAGAAAGTGAACAACTTTCACTAATTTGGGAATATCTATTTGTGTACTTAGAATTTGGATGTGATACCACCTCGACTGAAAACTAGACTTCTAGGGTTTGAATTTAGGCTCAAGAATCACTTAAAACAGAGTTCAGATGAAGAAGATATGCCTATTCGAAGTTGGACTGAAATAGGGGGGTTCCGCACGTGCGGGGGCAAGTGCTTTTATTTCATAATCAATTTGGGTGCTTGAAATGGACTACCGCATGTATGGGAAGCCGCACGTGCGGGAAAATCACTAGGTGAGGAAATCTGTTTGAGAAAACCTGTTTAGTTTAAGCTAAATTTCTCCATTTTCTTTTTTTGGGTAAGCTGAATTTCTCCATTTTCCACCTAGTGTTCAATCCGAATCACTCCTAAAACATGTAGTATCAATGAAAAACATGAGATTATAATGATTTTCTAAATCAAAACATCAAAACATGAAAGATTCTAAGCTTGAAAGATCAAAACTCTAGTTTCAATTCTTTTCCAAACTTCTTTCAAACTCACATACATCTACATTTCATATATAATTTTATGCGTTCAAACCACACAAAACCTCAAGATTACGGCTCAACTTCTCATAACCAACTTCAAGATAAGCAAATATAAGGGAATTAACTCTTAAATCAAGCAAATCTAAAGAATCAAAGTTCAATTTCAAGAAGGGAGCCCATTTAAACTTGTACTTCTCAACCCTAACTCAATTAGGTGTTTAATCTTCATCTTGAGTCATGAATTCAAACAAATAATAGGTTGATCTCAATAAGTTAAGTTGATTTCTACATACCTTGAGTCAATCTCTTGAATTCTACTTCAATTCCTTCAAATTCCCATGTTTCTTCTTCAATCTTGAGCTTTTCTTCTTTCCCTCTTCCTTCTCTCTCTCTCTCTCTCTCTCTCTCTCTCTCCAGATTTTTCTTTCCAGGGGATAAGAATGAGCAAAATATGAGCTCAATACTCTTATACCTATAACTTGTCTCATAAATATCTAGATACAAAAGCTTACTCGAATAATAAAAGCCAAACATGACTTAACGAATCAGTTGAAATTAAATTTCAATTAAACTTCCTAAATGACTCTAAATATCATGCTGATCATAAATATTTAATCGATTTTGTTTTCTAGCACCTCTAAGGTCCTTAATTTTCCGTTTAAAGCTGTAATTCCAACAATTTTTTCTGCAATCAACAGATATAACTTCAAATCACATCCTTAAACATGCAATTCCACATCAACAACATAACATCATGACTAATCACAAGTCCCACATAATTTAATTAACCTAATTTCACTTCCATTAGAGCCCAATTAGTTATACTTGAATTTATCAGTCTGAATCAGATTTTAATCAAACCTCCAAAATGCTCCAAATATCAAATTAAACTTATTTCCATCGTCAATTATGATTTCTCACATTAATAAGATCCTCAATTGCAGGTCAAACTCAAGGTCTCCATTAATAAATTACATACTCAAATTGAATACCTCATAAATAAATTTCATTCGCAATAATCTTAATTCCCACTCCTCACAACATAATTAACTCCAGTTCGAACCCAATTAATCAAATCTCAATTTTACAAATCTGAATTGAATATTTAATTAAACCTCCATAGGGTTTGATACTCGAAATTAAAATAATTCAACTCGCTACTTATCCTTTCCTGAGCCAATCAAGCTTTCAATTTCTAATTCCAAATAAATCTTCAATGAAATCGTATACAAATCAGTTTCCATAATTTCCAAATTAAATAAGAATAGTAGACAATTAAAAAAAAAGGTCAAATCTCCATCATTAATTAAATATAAAGTATTACACAATGGGGTTATTACAGTATGCATGCATATACACATGCACATTTACAAAAGTTATCTCATTTTGATATTCAAATGCAAATGAATACAATTCTTAAGTATTTTCTAGACGCTTTATTGCTTAATGGACAAGTGAATGAGATATAACTCGTGCTCTGATACCAAACTAACATGACCTGAACCCGCCCTTAGAGGTTTAGGTCGTGACTAGTTAGAAATCCCAGATTACCCAGCCTCAAAGACAAAACAGATAATTAATAATAGGAAATGGGGCATTGCAAAAGAAATATTAAAACACAACTGTGTCCATCGAGCGGTGCATATATGCAAATTTCACAAGTAACTAAACTTCAACTTTCTTACATAGATATAACCCATAAATACATCGTAAAATCTTAGACACTTATGTAAAAGATCCATACATAACAAGTTTACAAATAAGAAAAGAAAACTAAACAAAAGGGTTGACATTGCTCGGCTCCTCTTTAGTCCAAGCACGCCCCACCACGGAGGCACATCAAAGTAGCTTTAAAAAGGGTGGACTTCCGAGGTTACTCTAAACTCGACACTCCACTTGCTAGCCTACATATATATGGGGAAAGGGGGTGAGCTAAAGCCCAGTGAGTAATATCAACATAAAGAGATTAAATGAAAGATGTCTATCATAATTTCAAACATAGGGCAAGGGCCTTATTAGCAAAGGGCCACGGTATTGCTACCCCAGGCTTGTGCTACACTAAGGACGCCACAATTACTTTTCAAAAGAGACAATCGTTCATTCTTAACAAAATAGCATTTCAAATAACATTCTTGCAGTAAATTGAAATTATATTTCAACATATATTTACAAAGATACTACTCTTAGTGGGAAGGCACAGGTATCGGACCTCGGATAACCACCTACACAACACATAACAGAGATACACATTGAAGCATGTGCTCAAAACAAATAGCGTATCTTAATTCGATTCTCATACATGTGTTTCTAGCTTATAACAAGGATAAGAATGTCTAAATGATGCTTAAGAATGCCAAAAAGGGCATGAGGATGCAAATATGCACTTAGGAGTGTTAGTCAAAATTTGCTGAAAAGAGGGTTATCGCTCAAGCACACCTTTAGTCGCTTTAGCAGTGTGACCTGACTATAAAATACCTGATGGTGTCAATGTATGCTCGATGTTCGCTCGAGCCAAGTGCTATACAGAGTTGAGTTCGCTCGAGTGCACACTTGATCGCTCGAGCCTATTGCAAATGTCTGTAAAAATACTGAGAGCATGTAAAGTTCGCTCCAGCAACGACTTCACCACTCGAGTGAAGTGAACGAATTTTGGAATTTCCCTAACAAAATTTGAAGTTCAAAAGTGCATCATTCATGTTCAAGCTTGCATGGTTAGACTCAAAAACATAGAAACTCTTTATAAAACATGAATACTTGGAAATTCTGTAACCATGATCTCAAATTTTCTTTCAATTTTCCAAAACAAGGTTCAAAACTCTATATTCTTGTCGTGCATGTATGGAATTCAATTCTTTTCTTTACAAAACATGTTCATATGAGATGTTTAGCATGAAATCATGAAGAACTTTCAAAGATAGTATAACATCTTGCATGTAAGGATTTTGTTGGGAATTAAGCTTGGAAATGATGAATTATGCATACATGTACTTAATTAGCTCAAACTCACTAAATTCATGGTGATTTTAACTCTTTCCTTTCAAATCCATGCAAATGGTTCTACAAATTTAGTGAATTCAACTTCTACGTGGAGAATCAATCTCTCTTCATTTCTCTTGAATTCCTCCTTTTTTTCTCACTAACGTGTTGAGCTCTCAACTCCCTCTCTAATTTTTAGCTCAATAGATGATAAGAATGAGTTCCTAAACATGATTAAGGCATATATATAGGTAGATCAATGTTAAGCAAATCAAATGAGATTAGGGCTTACTAATTAAACTTAATTCTAATTAATCCTAATCAAGTCTAATTGATTTATTCTAATTATTTTGATCCGAATCAAATTTTAATTAAATTTTCCATAGGGTTCTAAATATTTCAATTAGCCTATCTAACTAATCAATTTCGATTTCTGAATCCGTTTGGGCTTTCAATTTCGAATACTAAGTTAGCATTCAAATAGATATTTCATAAACAAACAGATAAGCAACAATTAAGCACATAGTCATGCAAATATGCTCAATGAAATAATATATAAAATTAATACGTATGTCTGGGTCGTCATAAATACGCTACCCTGTGACTAAAAAGTCAACCCCCCGCAAGGCCCTCGAAGCGTGGCATACTTGGTTCTAATACTAGTACCGCCCATGACTGGACTAACAAGGATGAGTCCAATAGGATTTTGAAGCACCCAAGAAAACCTCACGTTGAGGGCAACAACGTCTAATATAGCTCAAATGGTTACACTTAGAGCAAGTAGATAATCCCTTACTCTGTGGTTAGTTCGAAGTTTGATCAAGTAATGGGTCTAGGAACTGCTCCCCTTGTGAGTACCCGGCCATCCTAAGCCCCAGCTAGCTAGATGGCTCCAGTGGTACAAGTATTGATTAGGTCTGTAACCGTGCCTTCCTCCTCTACCGTTTACTAGGTCTACTGTACCCCAAACCGTAGAAGTTGTCGATGTGGCCTCCTTATCCTAACCCATATCCATAATTGTGGACTCCAGGTGGGCCGCTGCCTCAACAAATGTGCGTTAACTCATATGCAGGGAACCAGCTACCATTCTCCAAATATCATTACATAACCTTATCTCAAACTTACTGCTATGAAGTTCCTCTGTAGCTACCAAATCTAGAGCGAACCTTGATAGATCAATGAACATTACCTCAAATTGTGCTAGAGGTGTGGTACCTTAGCGCAACTCAACAAATTGTATTCTCAATCTTTCTCGTGTGGAAGGAGGAAAATATTCACTCCCTTGACTAGACATTCTAACCAAGAATAAGCACAACTGATTTAGCACCTGTACATACCCCATTTTGACCAGCCCTAAGAGTTGGGTGCCTTTTTCCAGTTGCCCAATCATGAAAACCAGAACGCATGAGTCCGATATCTCCAGCAAAATCCATATTTGAAAGCGGATCCTAACCTTACACCCATTTTGGCCAAAACTATTTTTTGACCTTTTAAGCCATTTTCAAAATGTTTTTAAACTTGCAAAATCCAATCATTTTATGATGTCCAAGCTCAGTTTTCAATCAAAACATTGTATTTTTCGATAACCGAGCAAAGGCAAAAAAAAATAAATGGAAAGGAAGAGAATGCTCTGGAAATACCATGTTTGCACCATTTGGCCTTAGCTGTACAAAAAATATTTTTCCAGACAAATTTTTTTTTTTTTTTTTAAGACTTACGTGTAGGTTCTAATAGGTGGACTTATTGTCCAATAAGTCCTATGATAATTAATAACATTTTTCATCAAAAACTATTTAAAGGCATCACTAATTGATAATTTTTAGCGACAGTTCGAAGGTTTTGTTAGAAATTTTTTTTATTAATTATAAGTTTTAGTGACAGTTTAAAAAAAAAATTGTCACAAAAAAAAAAAATCACTTATTTTCAACTTTCAGTGATAGTTTGAAAAATTCATTCAAACAAAGTCAGTAATTGTAAGTTTTAACAATAATTTACAAAAATCGTAACAAAAAAAAAAGTCACCAATTGTGAAGTTTTAGCAACATATGCAAAAAATCGCCACAAAAATTATTTTTAGGGACAATTTTACTAGGACTTGATGGGAATTATGTCCAACTATTAGGACCTATTAGTACTTTACCCCTTTTTTTGTACGACCAAACAATTTTTGTACATGTAGGATGTCACAAGGGTACTCGAGCGCGCCCGACAGTTTGGACTCCCGATCTCTGATCTAATCTCATGAGTGTAGTACAAAACATAAATGACAGTCTAGATTTGACAAATCTATAAAAAAATCCATTATTCACAAAATGTGACAGAAATGGACTGCATCACTAGATCTCAAAGTTGCCACCAAATCTTTTAGGAAAACTAGGAAACCCACAACTCATGCCAAAGGCCACTATCTGGCACAACCAAAGATGTCTTAGTTTTTTACCTTAGGTATGGAGGGAAAGACCATGAATTGAGCACTGTCACTCACTCAATCAGAGGATCGGCCTATACTAAATCATAATATGAGTTTTAAAGACAATATATGCTCATGTTCCGATTATTATTAATGCTAAAATTTACTATATATGGCAAGCAAGTATAGACTATGTCACTCATTTTGGGATGCTTTGATCTCATGCATTCTAGGAGCGTTTTTGAAAAATGTACAACTCGAGGAAAACCAGGCTCACAAGCATAAGAATCAACACCATTCCAACTTGAGCAACGCAACCTCCATCTACTGGCAATCATAGAGATAGATCAATTAAGCAAGTAGTCGTATGGTAGAATGCTAAACACAACAAGAAAATCATATACAAGCAAGATGCTAAAGCTATAAATGCTCGCCTAGTATTCACTTGCATCTAACAAGAAGATGAAAGAAAGAGTTAACAAAATATGCATGATCCGATATGCAGAATAGTAATGCAATATCTACACAAGAATGCAACTATAGATTCGGCTACTAATATGTGACATGTGAGTCATCTCAAAGCATAAGGTAGCGTACAAAATCACATAGGAAATGATAGAGTCCATAAATGCGAATGAGTTTAATCCAAATGCATGAAACATGGATGCAAGCATAAGGATTATGATAAAGAAAACATGAT
Source organism: Camellia granthamiana (assembly GCA_036172215.1). Classification (NCBI taxonomy): domain Eukaryota; kingdom Viridiplantae; phylum Streptophyta; class Magnoliopsida; order Ericales; family Theaceae; genus Camellia; species Camellia granthamiana. The sequence continues at coordinate 83,108,677 of CM069907.1, read as the reverse complement.
GCTATCAACAGGTGTAAAAAGCATGAAAATAAAAGGGATAGAAGGAAATGGGGATTGGAAGACATACATAGTAAGGGATAGAAAGAAATAGAGATTGGAAGTTATTACATCAAGCCTTTACAATGAAAGGAATAAAAATAAATGAGGTTGGAAATTATTACAATAAGCAACTCTATTCAACCAAATAGAAAATGAATCAAACAAATCATAAAAAATATAAATGAAAGAATCTGTTAGTGCCCAGGAGATCATTCGTCGAAAATTGCTCTACTTGCTACTAGGGAGTTACTCTATTTTGCTCAAAAAAACCATCTGCTTATACAAATAAATGGTCTAGCCGTATGAAACAACTATTGGCCATAAAATTTGTTGTCTCGGCCATACAAAAAATCTAGAAATACCTATTTTTTGTGCAGTAGAGCCAACACAAAGCAAACAAAGCATTTCCAAAGGAGGTTCATCCTTTCTACTCCTTCCTATTATGAAGATATTCAAAGAAGATGTAGATAGGCTTCACACGTCATTCAAAGAGATGCTATATGATATGTACAAAAGCTATCAAATGGAAAATTTAACAGTATAGAAATTGAAACTAAAATAAAGGCAAGCCAAAGAAATAAATGGAAACCTACATTCATCTCTAAGGGTAAATTGACCCCCAAATTCATGATATTAATTGGAGAGAGTAGATTGCCACTATTTCTAAGGGGAAGTTTTATAAAGCTGGCGAAAGCTTTATGGAGCTTCTATGAAAATAGAGACAAAGTAAAGGAAAATGAAAGCTAGAAATTGAACAAAGAAATAGATGGAAACTTACATTTACCTCTTCATGAATAAGGGTAAATTAATTTTCAAATCCATGTAATTAATTGGAAAGAGTAGATTGCCTCCATTTCTAACTAGGATTTCTAGGTGGAAGTTTTATAGAGCTTCCAAGAAAATAGAAAGAAAGTGAAGGAAAATACATATAACTGATCAAAAGTAGTTAAAGACTCATCTTCTTACTCATGGAATATGGATGTAACATCCATTTCCATATTCAAAAATGGATTGAGAAGAGATTTTTCAACACTTTTAATGAAGAAGCTCTTATAGCTTCAAGAAAATGAAGAAGCTAGCAACCTAACTATGAAAGTAAGACATAGAATGCTTTACACAAGTCAATTTGATCTAGATAGTTAAAAATAGTGCTGAAATGAAGTGTGTGGGAGGTGGGAAAGAAAGAGAAAGTGCAACGAAGTATATAAGTTACATCATCTATGAAAGGGTGGTTGAGCGCTCCACTTCCACAAGCTAAATTATATATTCAAGCATAAGAAAGCCTTGAAGTGATGGTGTTCGGTAAAAAAAGAAAAATGGGGGAAAATAGATGAGAAAAGTTCAGAAGTTTACCTTTGGAAGAAAGGATGAACTCTTTGATTCTCAAACTCTCTTCTTAGCAACCTAAAGGCTCTTGAATATGGCTTGAATTCTTAGTAAGAAGCTTAAAGTTCAAGTTTCAATGGTGTTTGGGTGGTGTATGTATGAAAAGAAAGGTGGAAAGGTTGGAAGTGTTTGGGTTCAAGGTGGTCTAGTATCTAGAGCTCTTAGAATTGGTTGCCAAATGTTTAGAAACAATTTCCAACCCCTCAAAATGAAGTAGGGGGTGAATTTATAGATTTTGAGATGAAAATATCTCAGAAAATTGACAGGTGGCAATCTCACATGCATGAAAGCCAATTTTTCCAAAAATGCTCTACTTCTCAAACAAACCATTCAACCGGCACATTTTTCATCCAGCCAACCACTTTTCATTCAGCTAGAGGTTTTATGTCAAGGCAGATAGAAAAAGTGTACGGCCAGACCAGTTTCAAAGGGAAAATAAGATTTTTCTAGAGAATTATCCTCCTTTCCACTTATCTCCACTTTGTTCTTTGCTCGGTTTACTGGAAAAGCAGAACACCTGGAGTTTAAAATGCAAGCTTTTGGAACATTTGTAGAGATGTTTGGAACTACAAGGCCAAAACATTTTGAAATTTTGAATTGGTCTAAAAATAGTTTAGCCAAAATAGGTGTAAGGTTGGGATAACTTGAACTGGCTTTCCTACTGAGGAATTCGAAAGATAGCACATTTGCGACTTTCATCATTGGGTGTTTAGAAAAAAATGCCCAAGTCTTAAAAATGATCAAAATGAGGTGTTTACAATTGCCCCTCTTTGACATAGCTTGATAAGTCATTTCATAACATGAGTGAATGTCAAAGCCCGAAGATGACCCTTTTGACGAGGCCGTAAGACTTGGACAAACAAATAAAATGCAAAAGCAGTTGGTTGAACTCGAAAGCTGCCTATATATCCCTTTGCAAGAAATCAAACCAGCGTAGTTCAGGGGCAAGATGCAAGTGATATGCTCGAAATGCAATTGAAAGTTGGACTTACATGCTTTGTGTATCCGGTTGTTTGAAAGTTAGGCTTACATGTACCACATTGCCTGATGTTGAAAGTTAATGATTTTGTAATGTAATGCAATGCAATGATGACAAAGATGTGAAAATGGCAATATGCGAGGCAAGCCTCATGCAAATGGTAATGAAGCATGCTAAAAGATGCGAATATGATGAAAGATGTCCAACGTGCTTTCTACATGAGTAATATAGGACATGTTGCTCAAACAAGCCTTTTACACGAGTGATATGAAACAGATGCTCAAACATGCTTTCTACATAAGTGATATGGGACAAGTGCTCAAGCATGCTTTCTACATGAGTGATATGAAATAGATGCTCAAACATGCTTTCTACACAAGTGATATATGTTTTCCACATGAGTGATATGAAATAAATGCTCAAACGTGCTTTCTACACGAGTGATATAAAGAGGGGGAAGTATGTAACCAAAAGCTTGCATGTGACTGGCAGTCATAGCGATAGGGAACTCCAATCCTAACCTACTGGTCAATGAAGGCAAGCCCCATGGTGCAATCTAAGCACATTTCATGCGAATGGAGGAAAAGGTTGTAACCAACAAGCCTAAATGCATTTCATGCGAAAAGGAAGAGTGCAAGCCTAAACGTATTTCATGCAAAAACGGTGAGGTTATAACCAAGATATAGAATGTGATGCGATAGATGCAACAAGTAGCACGATAGATGCACAAAAGCGGTGTTGTAGATACACCTCACAAGTTTGGAAGCAATATTCTTCGAACATCTTAGGAAGCGATACTCCGGAGAGCATCTCATAAGTTTTGGAGCTTGGTGTACAAGCCGAGTCTCCGTGAAGTGATATTCTTCAAATATCTCAAGAAGCCATACTTTGGAAAGCATCTCATAGTTCTGGAAATGGCGCGCAAGGCTGCATAGGGTGATATTCTTCCAAACATCAGATTTTGAAAAAGGTTTTGGAATTCAATGTATGGGTACATCTCATTTAGGGAAACAATGTTTTATAAAAATAAAAAATAAAAAAAAAATCTCGAGAAGCAGTACTTATGGGAAACACCTTGTAGGGAAAAAAGTATCGCATTTTCAAACCCCGTCTTCAGGAGTCCTGAGCCAAAAATTGAAATGTTTTATGTTCTAGAGCAATGATGAAACCTATATGGATGCATTTAGAGCACTGCTTCTGAGCTTCCGAGGTGGGAATGGACTTGGGCATGCCATTTCCTTCTTCACCAAATGAAAATATGAACCACTTGTACAAAATATGAGCTTACCAGTTCAAATCAACTTGGCCCATACACTTCCTGTGCCGGCCGAATGGATTGTGCGATGTCGGGGCAAACTTGGAATTTCGCAATCCGAAATGTATAAATCACACTTTTGGTTCCTTATTTCCTCACGCATCTGTCTAAAAACCCTTTATCTCTCTTTTTCTCTCTAAGCTTTCTCTCTCTCTAGATTTTCTCATCTTTTAGTTTACCCACAAACCCTTGTTGATTTTCATTCAATTACCACTACCATTCTCTACATTTTGAACCGATTGGAATTTGAAATGGTTCAGTTCGGAGTTTCACTTGGTTTTTTGGTTGATTTCTCAGGAGTTTTCCTCTTCCACTCTTCGGTTATCACTTTTCCTCTTTGTTTTCTCATTTTTTGAGTAACCTCGGGCAAGGTTTTGGTTCGCTTCACCCTTTTTCTTCACCTCTACTTGTTCATAGACATCTTCTATCTATGGCTAATGATGGTGTGCCATATAGCGGTGTCATGACCTAAACTCGCCCCTAAAATTTCGGATCATAACCGGACAGTAATCACATGATTACCTTCGGCCTCAAACAAACATACAAAATAATTATAATAATGGGGCTATAGGCGGAAGCATAACACAAATGAAGAAGTCCATTGAGCTGTGCCAAAATGATCAAAATTATACAGCTTACAACATAGCACATCACATATTTACATGACCATGCAAAAACTTATTTACCAAAGAGCATTCCATACATATGGTTTACATATCCCAAGACCATTAAGCAAAACAAAGCAAAAGTCATAATAGAATGTGGGTCAAAAACTAAAAGCTCCATCTTGGAGACTCAACCAAACAGGTTCACAAAAATAACTCCTGAGGCAGACTCTAAGGTTGACCTCCATGCTGATCACCTATACTCATACAACATAGGGGATGAACGACGCTCAATGAATAATAGTAAAGCAAAGAGAATCAAATAAATAATCTTGATTTAAAAGAAAGCATATTATGTTAACACAATACTCTTCCACAATTACATCCTTCACAACATTATCCATAGTCATACTTACTAAACAGCCTTAGGCCCAACATATTATGGAATGGCCTCAGGCCCAATATATTACAAACGGCCTCAGGCCCACATATTAACACAACAGCCTCAGGCCCACATATTAACATAACGACCTCGAGCCTAATCATATATCACAATGTCCTCGAGCCCACATATTAACATAACTGCCTTGGGCCCAATCAAATATCACAGCGACCTCGGGCCCACATATTAACATAAAGGCCTCGGGTCCAATCATATATCACAAAGGCCTCGGGCCTACATATTAACATAACGACGTTGGGCCCTATCATATATCATAGCATAAACGGAATAACCTTAGGTTCATATTGCACATGTCATATAAAGTTTATAAAACTCGTTCATTTCGATCAAAACACAATATCAGAATAAGTCACCATGCCTAGATCAAAATAATTAATTAAGAACATATCTTTACAATACTTTTACTCACAATGCATTTGGTCTTGCGGTGTTGCCTCTTGCACACGACCTACACAAAACATTTCACATACACATTCAATAAATAATTCATTTCATTCATACACTTTTCTTTCACAGTTCACAACCTTTTTTAATGGGTTTCCAATCATCATTTCACTTCCTAAAGAGTTTAAATAAGGTTGAGAATACGTTCAGAAGGTCAAAGAGATCAACACAAGAAAGTAGGATTTTTCTCCCCTATTGGCCGCTCGTGCAGCAGGTCCAACTGCTCTAGTGGTCATGCCGCTCGTGCGGAAGTGTGAGCCACTCGAGCGTGCAGAATACAACTCACAAATTTTGTTCATGTTCCGCTCGTGCGGAGCCTGTGGCCTCATGAGCAATCTGGGCAAAAACCAGACAGTCCGAAAATGGCAAAAAATGAAATCTTCCAAACTCATTTCCAAACCTAAATTCATGTAAATCTAACTAAAAAAAAGGGTATACTAGCATGATTCAAGTGTAATTGCAACTCAAACATATCAATATTGTTTCAACATCAAATTCATGGTCTCATCTTTTTCATATATTCATAGTTTACATAATCAAGCTCATAACCCTTATAAACATGATGAATCTTTCAACAAATCTTGGTTGCATGAACCATCTAGAGTTTATTTCATCATAAATCACAAGATTGAGTTCTAATCACACAAAGTTGAAGAGGTTTCTTGAATTTAGTTCAAAGCATTACACAACCCAAAACCCTAACTCAAAATTCCCAATTTCCTCTTGATTTCAAGCAAAATATGAAATATATACAAAGATTCTAAGTAGATTTCCATACCTTAGTTCAAATCTAGGGTTTGCCCCTTGAATCTCTTCCAAAACCCTAGCTTCTCCTATTTTTCTCTCTCTAACTCGCTCTCTAGCAAAGCTCCCCCACCAAGATGAACTCAAAAGCTAGAGTTATATACATAATTTAAGCTAATTAAAACATTATGAATCATAATTTTACAAAATTTCACAATAGGCTCTGAAAATCATGCTAAACACAAATATGAAGTCGGTTTTGGTTTCTGACACCTCTAAGGCCTTCAATTTCAGTTCAAAGTTGTAATAGCAACAGATATTCCTACATTCAACAGATATAATTTCAAAATCACGTAGTTCACATACTTAAACGTGCAAATTCATATTAAACACATAATCACATGCATAATTAAACATAGTATGGGTTGGGTTATCACAGTCTTCCCCCTTTAGGAAGTTTGGTACTTCAAACTTGTTTACTTGCATAGAAAACAAATCATATGTCATTAGCCCGTTACTTTTCCCTTTTCCTCTTTCTCAAACAACTTTCTTACCCATCGACGTTCTCATCACAGAAGTTCAACTCATCTTCATTGAATGGCTAATAACCCAAATTTGTGATCTGTCCCAATGCATATTGGTATCAAAAGCTATTTAATAGGTCTCAAAATCAACCTCGTAACATCAAGCCACAAATCATATTAACCACGACACATTATCCTCATCTATCACATTGCCTAGATGCTTCTATTTAGATAACCACCTATTTGCTAATAATTCACATATTCCATATAACCCACACGGCTCCAATTCATTAAGGCTTGATCACAAATGATAGTCATAATTTTACTTAATTCCCAATGAATCAAAGTACTCCTTTCTTGGCACCTCATATGAAGTCTTCCAACTATATCAGTGGTGACACAACATTAATCGGACATTAATAACAAAGTCACTCTCGGTCCACCAATTCCTTTGCAACAATAATCCAGACATTCATTCTAATACAAGTTGTAAGCCATCAATAGCACATTAAGTAGAGTGGGGATTTCTTCCATGAGTTCCACTAGAAAAACTATTTAATCTCGGAGGGTGAACACTACTCATTTATAATCCAATGGGTCAAAATAAAAGAACGGATCCTAAATTAATCACTATGCGAACGTTTGTCCATAGGTAGTAAGGTTGCCTAATAATGGTCTAGGCAAATCGGAGCATTTTCATTCTACTTGCTTCAACAACTTAGATTAAGTTTCAACTACCCAAGTAAATGAGTTACAACTTCACCAATAATCAATTAAACAACCATAAAGAGTTCAATTCTAATCCAAATCTTCTCACACTTTACGAAACATATTGTAGACACCCCATTTTTGACCGTCCTCAAGACTTGGACGTCACTGTTTGAACACTCGGTGATTATCCATGTTCGTGTTCGTCTCGAGTTCCCGAAGGTCTCGGCTGCGCGCCTTGCCTTAGGACCTCCTGACTCGACTGCTTCGTGTTCGGTTTTGGCACCAAACACCTGTGTTTTTGCCTTCAAGGGCAGGGAATGGCTTGTTGGCCATCCCCACACCCCACCGGCCCTCCCCTACCATCACCGGCTGCATATGTGTACCACCGGCCATGGTTTATTAAAAACAATGGCCGGTCGGCACTATGTTTAGCCGACCGGCACTTTATTGTGCCGATGACCTATTTGGTTGGCCGATGACCCTTCTGCACCCCTTGGAGCATGGTGCATGCCAGCTGTGCCAGCTGGAATGCACCCACACCACTCCCCATGCACGGGGATGGCCCCTTTGCACCTTTGAACCCCTAAACCCCTTTGGCCAAGCTTCTTGGAGAAGCTTGGCTAGCTGTCTTAGCTTCTCCAAGAAGCCAAGACCCCTTTGCACCTCTTGACCCTTTCTCCTTTGCTTAGCCACTAAGCTTCTTGGCTTTATTTTGCCTATATAAGCATCATATCTCTCCCTTTGTTTGGGGTTGGCCATTCTTGAACAAAAAACCAGAGCTTGTGTATCTATATATCTGCCATACATCTCCTCTCTCTAGATTTTCCCTCTCTCTCCTCTTGTGTGTGTGTTTTTAGGCCTAAAAGTGTAGTTTTACCTTACTTTTGCACTCACACACACACTATCACACCTTAGCTCGAGATTGGGAGGCTTGGAGGTTTGTTTCTTGAGCATTTGGACTGATTTTGATCAATAGAGAGTGGCTGGACCAACTGCTCTTCAAGGTTTCTTCAAGGGTGAGCACTTTACTTTAGTTTCCCCATTTTTGCAACAAGTTTCTACCTGCCTTGTACACTGATTTGGGTCTTGTGTATAACATGAAAAAGTCTTATATTTTCTTGCTTTAGAACTTTCATTAAGGTCACTTTGTGGTTTGAGTGCAAACTCACCCTCTTAGGCCTTATTTTGGCCTCTTTGGTGCCTTTTCTTGAGGCTTTGTTTGCCTTGGTGTTTTGGTCTTCTCACCACTGAAAACCAGTGGGTTTTCAGTGGTGAGGAAGGTGGTTTGAAGTCTTGTATAGGGGAGGGACACCCCTCTCCCCTTTGTCCCTCCTTTGCCTTTTGTTTTGGCTCATAAGGGAGCATGCATACTTGGTTTGTTTTGGCTTCATTTCAGAGCTTATTTGGTGTTCATATGATATGTTATATCTCTGTTTTTGGTTGGATTTGCAGCCCTTAGCATGCATTTTATACTTGCTTTGTAATGCTCCACTTTGCCTAGAAATGTGCCATGTGTTTAGCCTTGTATATCCTCATGTTTTAGCTTGGCTTATTGAAGCTTTTGGTCATGATTTGTCATGTTTTAGGTCTGTTAGTCACTGATTTTGCCATGTTTGGCATGCTTGGTGTGGTTGCTTTGCATTATGGCTTATAAACCTTGAGTATGTGACCCATGAACATGCATTGGTTAGGCTATTTAGGTGATTTGGAATCATTTAACATGCTATTTCAGTCCCTATACCATGTTTATATGTCCCCATTTATCATCTCATTCATGCTTTGAAGTGTTGTAATCTTGTGCCTTAAAGGGTGGTCATTGTGCATGCTTGCATATTTAAGGCATTTGGGCTGCCATATTAGGGGCTTTGGGGGGTTGTTTTACATTCTAAACATTTGTTTTTGGTTGCTTGATTCATGCCATGGGTGGTCTTGCTAATGGTAATGGAGTACCCTCTTTGGTGCCTTAACTTTAAGCCCATTAATTTGTGTGCTTTTTGAACATTTTGTCCATGGTTTTAGGCACTTTTGGCCACTGTTTTGGGGTGGATTGAGGTCTGCCCCTTTATGGTTTAAGCCCACTTTTGCATGTTTGTCTCATGTTCTTTGCATACTTGCTTCATTAAGTGTGGTAGCATGATAGTTCTATTACATGATTTGTCCTTGTTTGCGTTGCATTTGCATCTCATAGGCTCTAGCATTTTGTATACTTAACATAATGTTGTATAGCATTTGGCATGCCTTGCATTTTAGTATCATGTTGCATTGTTAAGCCCTGTTTGCATAACATGCATTGCATTACTTGGTTTGGGGTGTCAAACCAAGTGTGAGAGATGAGGGGTGTTTGTACTTTAAGTGACAAAACACACCTCAATTCTCATGTCATCGAGGCCCTTGACTTTGACATGATAGGGTCTTGGTCCCCATTTACGTATTGCATGCATATTCATTGAAATGCAATCTTGGTCCCTTAGGCCATCATGCATCAAAATGCATAGTTGGTGGCCCAAGGACCAAGGGCCATGCTTCCTTGAGTCCCATACATGATAGGAAACATTTCCATGCTTACATGTGCCCAAAATTCCATGCCATACACTGTCTGTCCTTGTTGCTGTCAAAAACCAGATTCTGCAGGCATTGTTTGCCGACCGGCAGTAAAGAGTGCCGACCGGCAATGTATTGGTGGCCGACAACCTCATAAGCAGCCGACAGACATTTTACATGGCCGGTGGCCATTTCATCCAGCCGATGGTGTGAAGCAGTGTGCATAGAAGGTGTTCTGGGACTTTGGCAGTCTTTGGAAAGGCATGACAGTGAAAACAGAGGCAGCAGTGGTATGGTGCGGGTTTTCCGGGCAAGACGGATCGAGCATGTATCATTTGCGCACCCCGAGGCAGGGCTGAGGCCCCCCTTCTTTTTACATTCGATTTAATTTGATAATTAGAATTTTTGTAATAATTTATTCTGTATTTGGACTGTACTATTTGGGACTGTATATTCTTTTGGTCCCTCTGTGTGAGGGCACATTTGTAATAAGTGTGTGTGAGTGGTGTGTATGTCTTCCAACCTCCACTTCTTTCTCCCTTTTATTTACCTGCTTATAATGGTAGATTATGGCATATTTAAATTAGCATAACAGTATGATAGCATGCGTGCATCCATACATTCGTTTACATGCACCGGGCTCGGCGCATCATACTAACTGCATCGTATTTTCAATTCCGAATTGAATACATGCTACCTGTGTATTTCACATGCCATGTTTAGGATAGCCGAGCCTGTCTAGATTGCATCTTTGCCTATGTTGCATTAGCCACTTAACATGAACTAGGATCATGCATTTGAATATTAACTGGTTTCTGTTTTGGCTTGGAGTACCAGGTGAGCTGTTATGCTTTAGCATATCGCATGCGTGTGAATGTTATCATAATAGCATGATTACCATGAGGCTAGCTGCTTATGTGATATAACTGCTTGAATGCCTGTGGATGGAGGTCGAGTTACCTAAATTGGAATAAATGCATTAAAACCGAGAGTTTTAAGCCCACCAGATAGTGGCAAAACCATCTTTTCTAAAGCCCACTTAAGGGTGGCAAAATCTGCATTTTAGCCTACCTACGAGTAGCAAACCATTTTCAAAACAAACATGAAATGTTTTGTTCCAATTTGGACGATTCGGTCTATACTTGTTTGCTATGCGCATAACGTAGTAAATCTAGGCTAATAACTGGAATAAGAACACATAACGTTTTCAAAAACGGATATCACGGTTAGTAGAGGCCGGTCTTCGGACCGGGCGAGAGGGGGTGCTCATAGCTGACCTTCCCCAATCGTACCCAAGCTCCCGAGCCGAAGCAACTTTGGTGATGACGGACACGTGGCCTTTGGCACCGAGTCAGGGTTTCCTAAATTTTCCCATTAAAAAATATTTAGGTGGCGACTCTGTATCTGGCAAAGCAGTCCATGTTTGGCACTTCTTTTCAAAAAATCGGTTTCTCAAAACGATTTGCCGAATTTGGACTCCTTGGTTCAAGATTAAGAACCGTGACAACAAAAGGGAGTCCGAACTGTAGAGTGAGGCCCAAAATCAATCACATGATGTTCATAATTCTCACAACCCCATAGTATCAATTATAAGGTATGTTAATTCGAAGTTAAATTCAAAACTTATAAATTTGTATACTCCTAGATAGTTAAGTTTTTCTCAAGTAGTGTTTATAATCACATAATTCACAATTAACAATTCTTATAGCATCAAGTCAAAACACGGTAGCACTGAAGTAGCAATTTGGTAAATCAATCAATTGTCAGCCCTACATAACCTACTTCACCTATACCACATATTTGCCCCATAGTCGAATGTTTGTGCTTAATAGGGTTCATGTCTGTTGCTGGCAATCCACACACGATCCTTATCACAATATAACCCAATCATTTGTTTGTCAACAATTCGTAACTCGTCTGGAACAAAATCGAACTAGATAGAGATTCTTATCAAATTAAATCAGATAAAGGTCCTATCACATCATTCTCAACACGGTACTTTTGGTTCCAAGGGTTCAATCAGTTGGCCTATAGATTTCGGCCAAAGTTGCACAATCATTCTACGTTCATTTTTTCTCAAGATCAGACATCATAATAGTTCATATTAAAGTGGCTTAGGTCTTACACCATATAGTTTTCTTCAAATAAGTTTACATGTAGAGACACATATATATAGTTGTTCATAACATAAAGTTCTTACATAATACGAAAATTCCAGGTAGGTTATATCATCACAATTTCATGATTCTAAGAATTCAGTCAAATAATACAGTCCACGTTAACCAAGCGAAGTATGTAATTACACCTAACATGGAGTTCATTATATGGGGAATTTAATCTAGTCACATAATTGTATCGTTAGCTCCAATGGTCTAAGGAGTGGGAATCAATGCTATAATAATCATCTCGAACAATGTACAGAGAGATATATGTCCATAATCAATTAACATTATGAGCAAAGGTGCATATATATAAGAGTCCCTAATCAACTGACACATAAGTATTCGTTCATGAACAATAACGCCACCTAGGACAACGGTCCTAATATTCTGAGTGTTTTCTGGGACGAGTGCAGTTACTCTACCTTGGCTTGCAATTCCACTCGTCATAACAGATCTTGCCATTGGTACAAAACCGACCAAGGTAGCGGGTCTATTCACATTTTGTTCGATCTGGGGACAATCCCTTACCTTATGACACATTTCACCACATCTATAACAAGCCTCAGAAAGTCAATAACACATCCCTTTGTGCTTTTTCCAACATTCTGAACAAATCGATGCTGAATCCTTCCTTTGATTGGATTTATCTCGTGTAGATATTTCAGATTTCCATTTCTTATTCTTCATGAAGTTTCTGTTCACATCAGAACTTTGTCTCTTTCTTTTCCATTTAAGGACCCGGTTCAGGTTAGCTTCAAATATCAAGGCAAGGTCTAATGCCTTTTGCTGTCTTAGGTCCTCTGCCATTTTTTCTACTATTCTTTCCAGTCTATTAAGTTGAGAGGAGGTAGACTCCCCCAATTTGTCTGCCCTTAATTCCACTATTTTGCTTTATATATATTTATAAACACACATCAACAACAAAGTTGCATATGTGGGTTCACGTAAATCATATGACCCTCTTGTTCATATACTCATGTTCACATAAGTCACTCATTCATTATTAAAATCAAAATTACTCATCAATTCACATAACGTTTGTTCATACTCATATCATATAGGTTATTTCTCATGCTGAGATAGAAACATACACACGGTTTCACAATTTTCATGTTCATGCCCAAATAATAACCATACTTGCTCAAACAATAATCGTACTTACACATGTATTTTCATTTACTTTATATTCCATAAGAAGCTTAGAAAGCACACTTTTTTTCATGTTCATGCTCATATACAGATCATGGATTCACATCCTATCTCATACACTTGTAACGCAAATGCAAATGTTCCTAACTCTTTTCCGGACTCCTTGTTGCTCAAATGGACTTGTGTGTGCGGTGTTAACTCGTCCTTTGATACCACTCTGTCACGACCCAAACCCGTCCCTAAAACTTCATATCATAACTGACCAGTAATCACTTGATTACCTTCGGCCTCAAACAAACATATAGAATAATTATAATAATAGGGCAATAAGCAGAAGCATAAAACAAATGAAAAAATCCATTGAGCCGTGTCAAAATGATCAAAATTATACAGCTTACAACATAGCACATTCACATATTTACATGACCATGCAAAAACTTATTTACCAAAGAGCATTCCATACATATGGTTTACATATCCCAAGACCATTAAGCAAAACAAAGCAAAAGTCATAATAGAATGTGGGTCAAAAACTAAAAGCTCCATCTTGGAGACTCGACCAAACAGGTTCACAAAAATAACTCCTGAGGCAGACTCTAAGGTTGACCTCCATGCTGATCACCTATACTCATACAACATAGGGGATGAATGACACTCAATAAATAATAGTAAAGTAAAGAGAATCAAATGAATAATCTTGATTTAAAAGAAAGCATATTATGTTAACATAATACTCTTCCACAATTGCATCCTTCACAACATTATCCATAATCATATTTACAGAACAGCCTTAAGCCTAACAAATTACGAAATGGCCTCAGGCCCAACATATAACAGAACGGCCTCGGGCCACAATAGCCTTGAGCCCACATATTAACACAACGGCCTCAGGTCCATATATTAACATAACGGCCTCAGGCTCAATCATATATCACACTGGCCTCGGGCCCACATATTAACACAACGACCTCAGGTCTATATATTAACATAACGGCCTCAGGCTCAATCATATATCTCAATGGCCTTGGGCCACAGATTAACATAACAACCTCGGGCCCAATCATATATCATAGCATAAATGGAACAACCTTAGGTCCATAATGCACGTGTCATATAGCGTCTATAAAACTCGTTCATTTCGATCAAAGCAGAATATCAGAATAAGTCACCATACTTGGACCAAAATAATCAATTAAGAACATATCTTTACAATAGTATTACTCACAGTGCATTTGGTCTTGCAGCGTTGCCTTCGGCACACGACCTACACAAAACATTTCACATACACATTCGACAAATAATTCGTTTCATTCATACACTTTTCTTTCATAGTTCACAAACTTTTTTAATGGGTTTCTAATCATCATTTCACTTCCCAAAGGGTTTAAATAAAGTTAAGAATGCATTCAGAAGGTTGGGGAGATTAACACAAGAAAGCAAGAGTTTTCTCCCTGCTTGCCGCTCGTGCGGCAGGTCCAACTGCTCAAGCTGTCATGCTCCGCTCTTGCGGAAGAGTAAGCTACTCGAGCATGCAGAATGCAACTCGCAAATTTTCTTCATGTTCTGCTCATGTGGAACCCGTGGCCGCATGAGCGGTTTGGGTGAAAACCAGACAGTCTGAAAATTACACAAAATGAAATCTTCCAAACTCATTTCCAAAGGGGGTATGAAGTTGCCCTCTTTACAAGAGGGTCTGAATGGCCTAATTAAAGGGGGTATGAAATCTTCCAAACTCATTTCCAAATGGGGTATGAAATCAAGATCATTTTGGTCCAAAAAGGGGTATGAAGTTGGGATTTGACTCTCTGCTTGCCGAAGAAATCAACCCTTGCACTGTACAACTTTCATCACCAAGTAAATGATCAGTAGCGCCCAAGTCTTAAGGGCGATCAAAAATGGGATGTCAACAAGTAGGTATTGAAATACAAAGCAGTTTGAATGATGCACCGAGCCCGGTGCATGCGAGACAAATGAATGATGCAATCATGTAAGCATAAGGCATGCTAAATGAAACATGCCCTAAACTAACCATCAAAAGCGGTTATGTAAAAGGGAGAAAGACGTGGGGTTGGAAGACATGCACACACGCACACACACTTATTACAACATTATGCCCTCGCCGAATTAAAAAGCTAAGCTATACTACGCTAATCTACTTATTACAAGTAAACTAATTAACTAACTCTAGCTAATTAATTATTACAATCCAAATTGAAATAAATAGCTATGCTAAGCTAATTAGAACATTACAAAACAAATTGAATGATTATTTACACAAAGTAATCATAAGTAATGAAATGGCCTCATGGGCGAGGGAAACATGCGTGCTCGGTTGGCGTCGTCTCAGAAATCCATTGCTTTGCCATCAATTGCCTCTGTTTGCACTTGCCTCGATTTCCGAACAACGAAATAACCTCTACACTACTTCTACTCCTAAATGGAACATTTTCTGCACAAAATTGGACTAGTGGCTGTAGACGCCCCCCGCGTGAGGGCCTCGGTGCTACAGTTCGGACTCAAATTGTCACGGTTCTTAATCTGAACCAAAGAGTCCAAATCCGGCAAATCGTTTCGGAAAACAGATTTTTGTAAAGAAGTGCCAAACATGGACTGCTTTGCCAGATACAGAGTCGCCACCTAAATATTTTTTAATGGGGGAATTTAGGAAACCCTGACTCGTTTGCCTAAGGCCACGTGTCCGTCATCACCAAAGTTGCCTCGGCTCGGGAACTTGGGTACGATTGGGGAAGGTCAGCTATGAGCACCCCCTCTCGCCCGATCCGAAGATCAGCCTCTACTAACCATGATATCCGATTTTGAAAACGTTTATGTGTTCTTATTCCGGTTATTAGCCTAGATTTACTATGTGATGCGCACAGCAAACAAGTATAGACTAAGTCGCCTAAATTGGAACGAAACATGTCATGTTTGTTTATTTGAAAATGATTTGATGGTGCTACCAGCAAGTAGGCTAAGACGTGAATTTTGCCACCCTCAAGTGGGCTTAAAAACTCGCATTCAATGTATTGTTCCAATTCAAATAACCTAACCTTCACCCACAGGCATTCAGGCAGTTATATTACATAAGCAGCTAGCCTCATGGTAATTATGCTGTCATGGCGACATTCACACACATGTGGCATGCTAAAGCATAAAAGCTTACCAAGTACTCCAAGCCAAAACAGAAACTAGTTAGTAATCATATGCATGATCCTAGTTCATGTGAAAAAATGGCTAATGCGCAACACATGCAAAGATGCAATCTAGACAGGCTCGGCTATCCTAAACATGGCATGTGAAATGCAACAGATAACACGTATTCAATTTGGAATTGAAATACGATGCAGTTAGTGTGATGCGCCGAGCCCGGTGCATGCAAGACAAATGTATGAATGCACGCATGCGTAGCATAAGGTATGCTAATTTAAATATGCCCTAATACTAACCATCGAAAGCTAGTAAATAAAAGGGAAGAAAGAAATGGGGGTTGGAAAACATACACACACTCACACACACTTATTACACAAATGCCCTCGCTCGGAGGGTCCAAATAAATATTACAAACCACCTAATTAATTAACTCTCAAGCTAAATAATTAATTACAAAATTTCTAATTAATTAATAGATTAAATGCAAAAGGAAGGTGACCGCAGCCCCCGCTTCGGAATGATGGGATGATGCATGCTCGATCCGTCTCGCCCGGAAACCTGTACCATACCACTGTTGCCTCTGTTTACACTGCCTCACCACTCTGGAAATTGTGGAAGTTTCCGGAACTGCTTTGAACTTCCTTCTGAGTGCTGTGGAGTGCCATCGACCAGAGAAAAAGGGCACCAGCCATGAGAATACGGTTATCGGCCAAAGATGGTGTCACCGGCTGGACTTTGGTGGCCGGTCGGCACTTTATGTGGCCGGTCGGCCATTGCTTCCTGCAGAATCCTGCAATTGACAGCAGCAGAGGGCAAGCAGTGTATGGCATGAAATTTTCAAGCAAATGTGTGCATGGCCACTCTCCCAATCATGTAATGGACTCAAGGGAGTGTGGCCCTCGACCCCCGGGCCATCAATCGCACATTTCGATGCATGATGGCCTAAGAGGCCAAGTTGCAAATCAATGTAAATGCATGCAAACTAAACAAATGAGTGCCAACAACCTATCATGTTGAGATCAAGGGCATTGGCAACCGAGGGTTGAGGCGTGTTTCATCACTTTGAGTACGAACATACCTCACCCCTCATGCTTGGTTTGACATCCCAAACCAAGCAAAATGCTATGCAAGTATGCAATGTACCTCACATATGCGATATGAAACTAAGTAAGCAAGGCATGCCAAATGCAATGTAACCTAATATGCAAATGTGCAATGCACTAATCATACAAGAGGCAATGTAATGCAAACATGGTATAATGCAAGCATGTAATTAAAGACAATATGTCAAACATGCAACTGTGCACCAAAGAGGGACTTAAACTGAAGTGAGAGGCCTCGGCCATGCCCCAAAACAGTGGCCAAAGATGATGCAAATGGTAGACAAATGCTCATGCAAACATGCATACCAATGGGCCTAAGACTAAGGCATAAACAAGGAGCATTCTACTACAACTATCATCACCACACATGGCATGGGCTAAGCAACCAAAAATAGAGTTTTAATGCAGCAAAATACACCCCGAAACCCACATGAATGGCATCCCAAATGACTTAAACAAAAAGGCATGCACTAAGGCCTAAACATGGAGCATAAGACCACATCTCATCAAGGCATTAAAAGGGTAACAAATGCAAGCATGTAAGCACAAAACATGGACTGAAATGACATCATAAGTGATTCCAAATCACTGAAATAGGCCAACTCAAGCATGCTCATGACTCACACACCCGATGCCAACATGCTAGAATGCAAAGGGGCTATACAAAGCATGAAATGCATGACCAAATCAACACCCAACAGACCTCAAGCATGGAAAAATATGACTAAAAACTTCACAAAGCTAGGCAAAAATATGCAAGCGTGATGGTCTAATGGCAAGATGCATTTCTAGGCAAAATGGGGGAATACAAAGCAAGTATATTAGGCATGCAAGGGGCCATTAATCCGACCCAAAACAGAGATATAATATGACCCAATAACACCCAAAAACCTCTGAAATGAAGCCAAAAGCAACTAAGCGTGCATGCTACCCTTATGAGCCAAAAATGCAAACAAAAGAGAGACCAAGGGAGAGGGGTGTCCCTCCCCTATGCAAGACCTCAAAACCCCTTCATCACCACTGAAAATCTACTGGATTTTAGTGGTGAGAAGGCCAATACACAAAAGTCTCCAAGGCTTAACAAAGAGAGCACAAAAAGGGCCAAACAAGGCCTAAGAAGGGGAGGTCGACCCCCAACACCAAAATGACCTCAATGAAACATCTTAAGCATGCAAATACAAGACTTTTTTCAGTTATACAAAAAGTCTAAAACAGCGTGCAAGATAGGTTAAAGACTAGCGCAAGATTGGGGAATATAAAGCAATAGTGTTACCCTTGAAGATCCCTTGAAGAACAGCAAGGTCAGCCACCTTCTTCTGATCAAAACCGACCCAAAACTTCAAGAACAAACCCTCAAGACCTCCAAAGTCGAAGTATGCTGTAATGGTGTGTGTCTTAGTGCAAAACTAAAAATAAAACACACTTTTAGGCTCTTAAACACACACAAATGAAGAGAGAGAGGGAGATATAGAGAGAGAAGGTGTATATATCAGAATATATATGTATTTTGCTCTGGTTTTTTCCTCAACCCCATCAAAGGAGAAGAGGGGTCTCTTATATAGACAAGGGAAATGGCCAAGCTTCTAAGAGAAGCTATCCTAAAGGGGTCAAGTCTTCCAAGGGAAGCTAAGATAAGGGTGCAAGCTTCTTGAGGAAGCTATGACAAAGGGTCAAGCTTCCTCAAGAGGCTTGAGCAAAGGTTGCAAAGGTTCAAAACAGCCACACCTGTGCATGGGGGGCAGGGTCCGTGCATTCCAGCTGGCACAGCTGGCATGCATT
The DNA here is from genome assembly GCA_036172215.1 of Camellia granthamiana. NCBI lineage: Eukaryota > Viridiplantae > Streptophyta > Magnoliopsida > Ericales > Theaceae > Camellia > Camellia granthamiana. The sequence goes on along the minus strand of CM069907.1, from coordinate 83,089,583 downwards.
ATGCCTAAGAAAGGCAAAAAGGTGGTATTGGCCAGAAAAGGAGGCCATCAGCCAAACAGATGGTCGGCCGACAGCCAGGGCCGGTGGGTGTCAGGGGTAGCTAACAAGCTACTCTCTACCCTCAGAAGCAAAAGACAAGTGTTTGGTGCAAAATAAAATACAAAACAGTCGAGTTAAGAGATCCTGAGACAAGGCGCATAGCCGAGACCTCCGGGAACTCAAAAAGAATACGAACATGGGTGATCACCGAGTGTTCAAGCGGTGACGTCCAAGTCTTAAGGACTGTCAAAAATGGGGTGTCTACAGTGGCCTGTTGGCCACAAAAAGTGGCTACCGACCACCTTAACTGGCCGGTCGGCTTGTGAAAGTGGCCGGTCGGCTCCTTGAACTGGCCGGTCGGCCACCTGCTGTTCTAGACTTCTGGTTTTGCTACAACAGAGGACAACAGAGGCACAACAATGTATTTTCAAGAATATGTATGCACTGCCACACTCCTTATCATATCTTAAGCTCAAAGGAGCATAGCACTCGGCTCTCAAGCCACCAACCAAGCATCTCAATGCATGATGGCCCGAAAACCAAGCTTGTACAAGCTTAGTGAATGCACAAACAACACAAAGAGCCTCCACCCCTATCATGCATGATCAAGGGGGTTAGCGACCAAGAAATGTGGCACGTTTCATCACTTTGAGTATGAAACATCCCACATTTCTTGTGTTTTGATTAACGTCCGATCCAAACACAATGCAATGCAAACAACATGCTTATCTTTCACATGTTTTACTTGATCCATTTCTTGTTTACTCATTTTAACTTACCAAGCCATTCCTTAATTGGTTAAGTTCAATGTGATTGTCCTCTATTGGGAAAGATGGCCTAAGCCACAAGCACCTTAAGCATGAAAGAGGCCTCATGCTTTTGGTTGGTAGAAACCCTCAAGAGAAGGCTAAAACCATTAGGCATGAGTGCCTCGATTCCATGCTTAAGCCAACAAGGGGCTTAAGGCGACTTTCAAAATCAAATGAAAGATTGAAACAATGGAGTGCAATGACATATATTTCAGCGCTGATATAATATGCTAAGTGACTCAAAAATCATGCAAACAACTCATGTAATGCATGTTTAAAGACAAAGGCATCAAAGCTAGTAAAGTGTATTACACTAGAAGCATGCAAAATCAAGCTCAAACAACCAAACCAGCTTAGAATAGAGCTTAATCATGCTAAATCAGAGGCTAAAATGTGTTGAGGTGATAGCATGAAAAGCAAGAAAATGATGTTCATGTATTGGCTCACAAACAAGACATAAAGCTCAACTCTCAAAAGCACTTAAAGAGTGAAAGATGTGAGAGTATGACAGAGGAATATGCTCTGAAATCATAGCTAAATGATGCCATATCATGCAAATCACTCAAATAAAGCATGCCAAAGGGCCTAAAACACAAAACTAGTCAAGGCCATTTACACTGCAACCATGCAAGGCAAGCCTGAAAGGACCAAGACCACTCAAAATAGAGCTAAAGCATGCTAAAACATGAGCAAAAACATGCTGGAGCGTAGCCAAATTAAGCTAGAATAATAGGCTACAACATCAAGTAAGCTAAGCTAGCAAGCATGATTACACTACAAGTGTAAGAGGCAAGCAAGAGGTGCTCCAACCAGCCAAAATCAGAGCTATAACATGTTAAAATAAGGCCAAAAACATGCTCAAACTAGGCTACAAAAAGGTAGAAATACATGCTCATTTGGTAGGCCATCAATACATGCAAACAAGACAAGAGGAGAGGGGACCACCCCCTCCCATTTTGGACCTCAAAACCAACTTTCTACCACTGAAAAACCTCTGAGTTTCAATGGTAGAAAGGACAAACAAAAGGTGTTTTAAAAGCTTTAAAGGATGGCACCAAACTTAGCAAATAAGGCTACAAGTGTGGACCACCCTAACTCCAAAAGGGCCTCAAACAACCATCTTAAACACTTAAAAAGAAAGGTTTTTTTAGTTGATAACTAGGCCAAAACAGCATGCAAAGGTAGTCCAAACTAATATACAAAAATAAGCTAAAAAGGGGTAAATGCTCACCCTTGAAGCACTGCAGCTAAACAGCTCCAACTTTGAGCTAAAACCAGCTTTTTGAGCCCAAACAAAGCCTCCAAGAACCTCAGCTCCAAAGTAGTGGTGTTTTACTAGGTGTTTTAGTGCAAATATGTGAAGAAAATTCACTTTTAAGCACAATATAGCACAAAGTAGAGAGAGAGAGAGAGAGAGATAGAGTATTCTAGAGAGAGTAAAATTTAGCTCCTAAATTTTTTGAACCTCTCTAAAGGGGGAGGGACCTCCCCTTATATAGAGAAAGCAAGCAAAAAGCTTGCTTCATCCCTCCATACACATGTATGGAGATGAGCCTCAGTGGCCAACAGTTGGCTCAAAAGATCTAAAAATATTTGAAAAATGAGAAAATTGGCCGCCGGCCACCTCCCCTAGCCAACCGACCACTTCAAGTGGCTGGCAAGAAGGAAAAGTGGCCGGTAATCGTCAAAAGTAGCCAGCAAGGCCCTTCTCCCTTCCAGGCAAGAGGTAACAAGGTTTGGCCCCAAAACAAGGCCAAAACACAGAGTGTTTAGAGGCCCAAAGACAAGGCGCTCAACCGAGAACTTCGGACACTCAAAAACGAGCGCAAACATGCACGATCATCGCGCACACAAGCGATGATGTCTGAGTCTTAAGGTTGGTCAAAAATGGGGTGTCTACAATTGATTATCCTTCTTCTCTGGTGACCGGCCCTGATCATGACGTTGTACAGTCTGCTGGGACTTTGCTAACTCCAGAGCCAGTTCTTTACGTAGACGTTCATTATCAGCCGCCATATCTTCCAAACATTGTTCATTTCACTTTTCTTAGTCCATCATCATCTGCATAGTTTCCTACATCGAGGTTGAAGGCAAGGATAGAGCTATCAGATCAAAGTTCAAGGCTCTTTGTGCAATGATATTTTCTAGACCAAACGTTGTTCTTGGTGTAACATCGTCCTCAACGAGTGAAGGATCATTTGTTATGTCTTCCATGGATGAGCGTAAGTATTTCCCACAGACAGTGCCAATTATGGTGAAAAGGATTTTGAAATACTCTCTCTGATCAGGCTAGACCTTCTTGATCCTTGAGACGCTACCTGAAATAGGAACAAACACTCTGGTCGAGGGTGCCAGAATTAGCACTCTGACGAGCAGGTTAGTCTTCTCTTGATTTTTCTTTACTCACAAGTTATTTACTAGTTTTTTTTACGTACCTTCCTTTGATCGATGCTCCTCCTTTTTATATTGTTCTCCTGGGGCCCACTTCCTCCTTCTAGACATCCTAACCTTATAGTTGGGCCCCCATATAACCTATAGGCTATTAAGCTTAGTCGGTCATTTGGTATATTCAGCGAGGGCCTTCCTAGATGGGCCTGCCCAGGCTGACTTGTCGCCAGCCCATCTTCCATCGGCTATGGATCGTGGGCTTCTGCTTTTAGCTGACTTATCTATAGCACCTTTCCAAATGGACCGACCGCGTCATTTATTTATTCGGCCCCCACACTTATGTATCTCGACAACTGAAACCTCATTAAAAAACTATCCGACCCATGACTTGGAATTAGCCGCTGTTGTGTTTGCTTTGAAGATTTGGCGCCACTAGCTCTATGGAGTGACATGTGAAGTCTACACCGACCACAAAAGGAGATGGTTGGAATTGATTAAAGACTATGACTTACAGATTCAGTATCATCTAGGGAAAGCCAATACTGTAGTTGATCCTCTTAGTAGAAACTCAATGGCAAACTTCGCGTGTTTGCTTACTGAACAAAAAGAATTGTTGAAAGACTTGGAAAGATCAGAGGTAGAAGTGGTGTTCCATGAATAAGGAAGAATGTTAGCCACAATTTTGACACAACCTGCTATTACTGAAGATATCAAGCAAAGGCAAATGGATGATGAATTCCTCAAGAAGGTATGTGATGAGATTGAATCAAATCCAAGACCGGGGTTCAGTGTTGAGGACCAAGTGCTGAAATTTTGGGGAAGATTATGTGTTCCTAATGTTTCTAACCTTAAAAAAAGAATCATGGAAGAAGCCCACAAGTCCAAGTTCACTATGCATGCGGGCAATACTAAAATGTATCAAGATCTAAAGCAAACTTATTGGTGGCCTAACATGAAGAGAGAAATTGTTGAATTTTTGTCAAGATGCCTTCAATGTCAACAAGTTAAAGCTGAACATTAGAGACCGGCAGGGTTGCTTCAACCTCTCCCTATTCCAAAATGGAAATGGGAGCACGTTACCATGGATTTCATTGTTGGACTACCTTGGACACCTAAAGGTATGAATTCTATCTGGGTTATTGTGGATGGACTAACCAAGTCTACTCATTTTCTTCTTGTGAGATCTTTCAATAATGCTTATAGACTTGCTACCATTTATATCGATGAAATTGTTCATTTTCATGGAGTGTCAGTATCTATTATTTCCGATAGGGATCCTAAGTTTGTGTCCAGATTCTGGCAAAGTCTTCAAAAGGCAATGAGAACAGAGTTGAGATTCAGTACCAACTTTCATCCACAAACCGATGGACAATCTAAAAGAACCATTCAAACTTCGGAAGATATGATTCGAATGTGTGCTCTAGATTTTCAAGATAGTTGGAAAACCAATTTGCCTTTAGCGGAGTTTGCATACAACAATAGTTTCCACTCTAGCATTGGCATGGCACCGTATGAAGCTTTGTATGCTAGAAAATGTAGATCTCTTATTTGTGGGACAGAAGTTGGGGATAGAGTTTTGCCTCTGCCCGAAATTGTGCAAACAACCACAGAAAAGTTTAAGATATTCAGCAAAGGCTCAAAACTGCACAAAAACTGACAGGAGAGTAATGTAGATCAAAGAATAAGGGCTTTAGAATATGATGTTAGTGATCATGTGTTCATTAGGGTAACTCCGATAAAGGCCAGATGAGATTTGGAAAGAAAGAGAAGTTATCACCTCTGTTATTGAATCGTTTTAGATTTTGAAAAAGCTTGGTCATGTTGCATATAGAATTGTTTTACTGCCGAGATTGGAACAAATGCATAATGTGTTTCATGTGTCTATGTTAAAGGGCTATCTTCAGGATCCGTTTCACATTATTGATTTTCACTGGATAGCCAATGCAAATTGTCAACTAACAATTGAAACAATTGAGGAATAGAGAGATTTATATAGTTAAAGTGGAGTGGAAAGAACATTGTGGCAAAGAAGCCACATGGGAGAATGAAGATGAAATGGGGCAAAGGTATCTCAAATTGTTTCCGCTACAAGGTAACGCAAGTTTGGAAGACCAAACTTCTTAAAGGAGGAAGATTGTGATAACCCCACAATGTAATATACTTGTATTTGTTTAATTTTGAATTGTGATTATGTGCTTTGTGCTTAATTTGCATGTATCTGTTTGATTTGTGAATTATCTATTATGATTTTTGTTCTGAATTTGAAATTGAACGCCTTAATGACTTCAGAAACCAAAATTGATGACTTTAATTGGGATGGCATAATTTTTAGAGCCTTTTGGAAGGTTTGATTAAAATTTAATTTAGTTTAGTAAAATTAAGTTTTGTTTAATTAATCTTAAGTCTTAATTAACTAAGCTTAATTCTTAATTAGTGCTAAGCTACTCAACTTGTATATATATATGTTAAGAGAAGAGACTTAGTCATATTTATGAGCTCAAAATTTTGTTGGAGTATAGTTCTAGAGAGAGAGAGTTCGATTCTAGAGAGAGAGAAAAGCTAGAAAGCTTGGAGAATTGCTAGGAGATTGAAGATTTGAGAAGAGATATGCAAGATTTTCGTATATCAAACTAAATTCATGGCTCTTGGTATGGAATTAAACCTTAATTATAACTTACCTAGCTTATGAATTTAAGAAGAGTATGAGAATAATCACAAGAAAATAGCTCAAAGATGATGAATTTGAAGCTAGACATACATGCATGCATAATTTTGTGAAGTTTCATCATTTTGTGCATGGTTCTTGTCATCTATGTAAGAATTAGAAGTAATAACATACATGCATCCTTGAATGGTAATGTTTTGAAGTTTAGTTTCATGATTTAAGAATTGTAGAAAAGAGTTCGTAAATAATTTCAACATGCATGAAGTTTCAATTTTTAATATTGATGAATTCATAGTGTTTTTAGCTAATGACTTTAAATTGGTTATGTATTTATGTTTTTCAAAGTATTTTTAAGTGTTTGGACAAGCCTTGTAAGAGTTTCTACTTTAGAATTGAGTTTAGAGCATTTTTCTTCATGTTTTGAAAACCCAGAATTCGACCTCATCGCTCGAGCGATGAAGGCACCGCTCAAGCACAAATGAGAGCTTTCAGTATTTTTACAGAGCATTACACATCGCTCGAGCAACCAAGTGACAGCTCGAGGGACCTCAGTTTTCATTGCACATGGCTCAAGCGACCATCGAGCCTAGATTTTGAGCATTTCATACTTTTGCAAACCATGTGGTCCACTCGAGTGAACTACCCTATTTCGGCATATTTTGAAAAGTTGTATTTTTTTTTTTTTTTTGGTGAATAAGACATAAGATAAAAAAACAGAGAACTACACAGCTACAAGGGGCATACCCCAGGACCTAACAGAAAACTATACAAGAACGAATGAGAAACCCGAAAAACTAGCCCAACTAACAAGGATCAAAACCGGCTACAAAGAATAAAAAAAAAAGAAGAAAAGACATTACATGAAAGAAAGTTGTAACAACCCTCACTACTGCTTACCGATTAATTACTGTTTACCGCTAAACTGAGACTGATTATGAGAAGTAATTGAACTGATTAAAATACTGGACTGACTGACTGAGATCTAAAACTGAATCGATTGACTGCATCTGTTTAATTGCATGTTTATCTGTTTGACTGTTTAATTATCTGTTCAGTTTTCATGTTTAAACTGTTAATTGAAGGCCTTATCGGCGGCCGAACCAGAAATTGTTTAGTGTTTCGTGATCAGTAGAATTTATGTGATTTTATGGTGTATTTATTTAAAATGCGATTTGGTATGATTAAATTAGATTGAATATTAATTAATTACAAATGTTGGACTTAATTACTCTTCTGCCACTTAGTGGCCCACTACATGGAACATTTGAGACTTGCCTTCATTTCATTTCACACATTTCATCAGCTCCTTTTCTTGTTTCCACCGAATTAGAGAGAGAAAGTAGGAGGTTAGATTTGAGTTCATGAAAATTGACTTAGGAACTTGAAGAAATTGAAGTGTAGATTGCCTATTGAGCCTCCATACCTCTAATTCAAGACCTAGGTAAGGAGATTCACCTTCTTCATTGTGCCTTTGAGTTGATTCTTGCATGCTTCATGCTAATTTGAAGAATTGAGCCTAGATTTGGTTAAATTGTTGCATTAGAGGCTTAATCTTTGCATGCATGGCATACTCTTGCATTTTTGAGCTTGTTCTTCATAAACTTGTCACATGCATGTCCATGTTTTGAGAATAGACCATGATTTCATCATGTTTTGGAAGGAATTGGCTCACTTGAGCTAACATTGAAACTTTGAATTGAACCAACTCATGCATGTCATGTTTGAAGATTGTTCATGAAAATTTGTTTGAAATTGAGTTTGATTGATCTTCCCTTGGGCCTTGATTTTACAAATTGAGCTTTGAAATCATGTTATTCTATGTATCTACAAATGTTTTCCAAGAAATGGGCCCAAAGGAATTGATTTTGATGCATTTGTGTTTGAATTTGAGCTTGGAGGTGCAATCTGGGTTTTCCAGATTTTGCACTCCCGCTCGAGCGAGGAAAGTGGCGCTCGAGCGGGGAATTCGAGCATCCAGCACTTTGCACTGTCTTGCAGTCCGCTCGAGCGGGTTATTGGACGCTCGAGCGGGACCTCATGTCTTACACTCGAGCGGCTATCAAGCGCCCTATCGAGCGTGATTTTCACCCATCCAGTACTTTTGACTGTTTTGCAGACCGCTCGAGCATGGGAAGTGACGCTCGAGTGGGAACCTTTGTCTACATATTCGCTCGAACGGAGTGACCTTCGCTCGAGCGGGACCCTTGTTTTCTGGAAATTCTGAAAATGTTTTCTAAGTGCATCTTTGCATCCTCATCCCATCCTAGGCATTCTTAGGCCTAGTTTAAAGCATCTTAATGAGGATATAGATGTAGCACACACCGAGGCAAATTAGGGATTAAGTTATTCTCTTCCCAACTGCATAGCTTAGTGTATGTTCAATCTGTAACTGTGTAGGGTTGGCTTCTGGAGATGCGCTCTAGCTTACTGTAGCCCAGAACTCTGTGAGTAACAATTGTGTAAAGATATGTTCAACTGTGAATATTTCTGACTGTTTAACTGAACTACTTTCTGAACTGAAACTGTTAATTGAATGAATGTATGTCCTATATTCTGAACTGTATTGTGGCATCCTTAGCAACTACTGTTACTGACTGTTACTGTTACAGAGATCTCTGTCGGTTCCCTTGTTGGAACCACTACTGTTTACTGATGATGGCCATCATTGACTGTTCGGTCTTTAAGACCTACTGTTTACTGTACTGCTATGCTAATGGATGTATCACATATAACTGAATGACTGAAATACTGTTTAATGAACTATTTTCATTACTGTAAGGACATTCATTCTAAACCTCTTTACGCATTGTGTTATTCACTGGGCTTTAACTCACTGCTCATATATATATGTAGGTGTACAGGCACCAGACCGGAGCTAGGAGCGTGGGGTAGATTTCTCTTTTTGTCAAGCCAACTACTGTGCCTCACCGCGAGGTTCCGAACCTGCCAAGCTATGGCTTAGGGGTGTTTTAATTTCCCCCGCCTGTCTCCGTAACTGTTTTGTTTATTGTATAGACTATACTGTACTATTTAATAGGGATTTAGTCCCTGCGCTGAGTGATTGTATATAATGTACATACCGTTTTGTCACAGACTGTATATATGTGCATGAAAGTCTTTTTGCATACAGGCTGTCACAGCTCATTGGACATTGTTTGCTTACTGTATTGGCTTCCGCCAGCCCCTGTACTCTGTTTTACTGTTCTATTGTTAAGCAGGCCTTCGGTAATCTCGAATTACTGGCCGGTTACGGTGCTACACCCACAGGGGCGGGTTTGGGTCATGACAAAAGTAAACCCAAAAGGATATGTGCATAAGCCGCATACATGCGAATGAGGTCCATGAACACATCCAAGCAATAGCCCAAAGCTGAATCAAAAAACCAGTCCACACACGACACAACCAAAAGCAAACACAAATCTAAAAACCATGCACATCCCGCACGGCTAGGCCAAAAAGCTAACATCCCGTCAAAACCGTTTAACATCCAAACACAGAAATTCAACACAAAAGTATAAATTAAAAGACAAGTGTCCACAAAGGCGCTACAAGCAGCCATCAACACAAACCAGTAACCTCTAGCACGCGAGCTGCCAAACCCAACATCCGAAGTGCCAGGAGCCTTCGAAGCAACAAAGCAGCAGTCCCCAAATACTTGACACCACTGCCGACCCATACAACCCAAGACCTGCTCATACGTTATAGTCGACCCTGTAAGAACAGCCGTGAGTAAGTACCTCCAGCAAATAAGATACAATCTGCTATTATTTAATACAGAAACAGTGCCCTCAATATCGAATCTCACTCCACTCGACCCACAATTTATGGGCTCACACCACTCAACTTGTGCTTCCTTACCTTGCATATAAAGAGATACAATATATATTAACATTAGCAAAAAAATATGGAAAAAAAAAAAAAAAAAAAAAAAGATTAACAAGCTAGAAATGGACTTAAAGGAATTGGATAAGTAAAGAATGATATGATTAAGTAATGTGCCTCAATGTGTGTATATGTTTATGTATTGTGTAGGTTAATCCACGGAGACGTGACAACAATCTAATCACTGTAAATAATATCTTAGTAAATATATTTTTCATATACGCTATTTTCTAAATGTTTCCAATATGGTAAGCTTTTCTGAAATTATGATTTTTTGAAAATGAATGCGCTTTTATATGTCCGATCAACGTCATATATGTTCATGGAATTCATTAAGTACAAATATGTGAGATAGACCTATGGTCATTCTATGTATCTGATAAGATAGACCCAAGGTCGTTATGATTATCTAGTAAGTCTGAGATATCTATTATGTGTTAACCAAATGGTTGTTATACAGCTGTAATCAATTGGACCTAAGGTCGTTCCGTCAAGTTATGATATGTTCTGCTCTGTACATCTATCATATATTGGACCAGAGGTCGCTCTGTCATGTATAGGACCTGAGGTCATTCCGTTACATAGGGAATGTAATATGAAAATGATTATGTTTAAGTAATGAAACTCATTCACGTTACCGCTTTACTTTGATGTTATTCACTGGGCTCTGGCTCACTCCACTATATATATGTATGCGGGTGAGCAATGGGATGTCCAGCCCTAGTGACTATGTGGAAGATTACCCAAGTTTGTGGAGTCAACCAAGAAGTGCCTCTCAAATGAGGCTTTTGTTTTCTTTTTTGTTTTTGTTGGTCATGTTTGACCATGTTTGTTTATAAGGGAGTTAAGTTTTGTATAGCTATGACTTGTACTCATGTACGACTTTTGGATATGTAAATATGTATTTATGTATGAATATGTTTTGGATGTGAGTTACTAACATATGAAGTATCTGCTTCTACCATTATGCATAGCTCATTAGACAAAATTTTTAATTATAATTAGAAATTCTGTCTAAGGCCATAGGTAATCTCATGGTTACTGGCTGGTTATGATCGAAACCTCTAAGAGTGAGTTCAGGTTGTCACACCCCAAATCCAAGCATGACCGGTCGTGTCCCACAGGGACTAAGCCCAAGACACACATAAGCCTTGAACATGAATCTGTAATCACATTGAACAACTATACAATAGTCCAATAATAAATAACCAAAACTCAATCCAGAGACATGCCACAAGTATAAATGGCAAAACCAACTGTAATCAATACCATTTAAACTTATAGAATATAAACAACCCATATATCAAAATAATCCTAAATGAACCTCAACAAGAATAAAAAGAAATATGCACAAACTTGACATAACAATCTAAAACAAAATAAATGAATGTTCTAGAGGTCCATGCAATCAAGTCCCCACTATGCCACAAGTCCACTCTAAGTCTTTCTAACACCTGGAAATGATAAACAACTAAGTCAACTGATAGCTCAGTGAGTAGCAACATGGATAGTAAATACAGTTTTGAAAACAGGATTCAATTCCAAAATAAGATATATATCACAAAAACTAGATTGGCATACAGTTTGGTAAAGACAATCTGTTTCAAAAAGAAGGTTCCACAGTTCAACAATTAAAATACTCATGTCTCTGAAGAACATGATAAATGACATTTTCCACTTAAAACAGATTACAACATGAACACCAATAATTTTCTAGGTACCAAGAAATAACAAGTAACAAGCCACACAGTTCTCAAGGCTATAAGCCCCGTTGGATCCAATACCGAACTAAGAGTCATCCTCAGGGTGGCAACCCAGGCCTTTTCTCTAAGATGATCTGATTGAAGGTCACCTAGCGTAACCTAGGTCTTTTCCTTACAATCGTTGAGCATTAGAGTCATCACTGCCCAACCCGGATCTGTTCCCTAGTGGCCAGAGTCACCACACACAGTGGAATAATTTCCCTGGACTAAAATATACAGATGGTCCCAATAATCAATACACATTAGTTTCGCAAAACATGGTAGTTCACCATTATAAACATGAGACCAAAACAAATAGTTTACAGTATGCCAAGTTCACACATGTTTCAGAAATAATTTGATTCCATTGATAATATAATAATTTATCAAAACAGTTTAGTCCTGAAACAACAATTAAATTTTCCAACAGTTCAGGGTAGGGGAACATTTATAAAAATATATAGCATGAAACTACTCACCTGAAAACGAAATAATATAATCTTCGAATAGAGTATGAAAGTCCAACTAGTGCCCTGAACCAAGTATGAAGACTACACGTCACTACTAATTTAAAAATACTAAAGGGAATAATAAACTAAGTACCTCACACTGAAGCGCACTAACACAGCTCAACCCCACTCACCGTTACTCTTAAATAATACCTAAGTTCATATTCTTCAAGGTCTAAATTACCCAAGACATGGGTTCCGATCGAAACTTAACTAAAAGTAACTTTAAGATAAAACAGAGTTTTAAACAAGCCTTCCCAATCTATTCGCTAACTTTGAAAATTAAAAACCCACTCCATGCTGTTCAAAAAATTCCAAAACCCTCCAGATATCAACTAATATATCCTAAGTTTCAAACCCAATTGGTTTTACTTGATTTTCTTATCAAAATAATTATTTACAATTAATTACACCCAAATAGGTTGTTTTCTGCAGCACTTTAAAGAAATTAATGGTTCTCTTAGTATACACGAGCAATCAACACAAGGCCAAAAATGTTAGAAACTAGACTCGTAACTAGTTCTAATGACGCTGATTTGATAATTTTTAGATTTATACCCAAAGAGAACGACACTTCCGAAGTTACTGTTTTCAACTAGTTTTATGGACAAATTTGAACGCACCAGTTAATATAGATTTCGACTCCCAAAAATTATGAGAAAATTCCTGTAAAAATTTTAGTTCAAAATTCATTCATTTGATTTGGTTTCTTGATTTTTAAAGTTTGTGATTCTGTACAGAATTTTTGGACTAAGAATTACAGCATTCTTTATACATGAATTTAACTCCTCAGATTTCTTAACAGTATATATATACACAAATTACATACACCTACAACCTCCCAATCAATGAATTAAATCATAAAATAGAATAAGGATAAAGAACAAATATAAAATAAAGAAGAAAGTTAGGACCCTGTCATACACCCAAAAGTTCTTTGATTACAACTTCTTTTTCTTTTTTTTGTTTCCTTCTCTCAAACTCTCTCCCATGGCTGCTGTGTTGTTGCCCTATATGGTGAACAAATAATAGAGTAGGGTTTGTGTTTATTTTATTTTATACTAGTGGTGGGCACACATAGGTCAAATAAATAGATAAATATACAAAGCATATATATAAGTTATATGTAACTCAAATGGTAAGTGTCTTATATGTTAACCTTGTGGTCTAGAGTTCAAGTCACACCCTCTCTCTCTATATATATATATTTATAATAAATCTTGCCTCTAAATTAAAGACTTTCACCATAAATTTATTTTAGGTTTAAAATTAATTAAAAGATCATTCAATAATAATTAATTTGCACTTTAGGATTCACCATGAAAATATTTGAGATTGTGAAATTATTATTATTTAATTATTTACTTGATTTGCATATTCGGGTTCTCACACAGGTCGTGACACATGCACGCGTTTTTTGTTTTCCAACCCTCTTTCACATAGGACACTTCTTGGATGCATTTAACACTTATATAATGACTAAATGGATCTAGAATAATATTAGCACACTTGAGAGAATTTCAAAAAAATGCTTAACTAATTTAGACAACCAATTTGTTATGTTAATGCTTTAGAAGTTCAATACTTCGTTCTTGTTTTTGTAGGTTAAGCTTCGAGGACTTAAACCCTTGTTCACGGAGCCAATTGCGAATAGTAGTGTAGTAAAGTTATGTTTCTTAAATTATGATTTGAAAAGCAAACGTATGGCCTGTTTAAGGGAACTATATTACTATTTTGCTATGAATGAACATCATATACTCTTGTATCATGTATTAAGATGACTTCTTGGAACAAATTTGTTGTTGGAAATCAAGCCAAAGACAACTAGCTAACCAAGCTCTTTGCCACCTACTATGGACAAGTTATTTGAAAAGTGCTGGAATTTTCATCGCTATGTATATGCTTCCTAGTTAAGCTTTTGTTTATCATGTATAAGTTATATTTTGTTTGAAATGAGCTTGTACTTGATTTTAATAAAGTTTATCGGTGTTCATTCATATACCACTTTACTATATTGCTATTCACTGGGCTTTGGCTCACCCCTCTCCCCTATATGTATGTAGGTGATGGAGATGACCAGATTGAGGAGGAGATATCCAGTTACATGTCTTTTTACTTTTCTTCTTCTACTTTTGGAGTTGCAATTTTGAAAGGACGATCTTGTATATATGTTTTGGCTTTTGTTTACTATATATTTGTAATGTTGTATTTCTTTCGGATGTTGGACTTGTAAATATCAAAGATAAATAAATAAGATGTATGTTTGTTTTATTTTCATATAACTTATACACTTGCTCTAAATGGACTCTTGGCAATTAATAGACAATGTATTCTGCATAGGCCCTAATGTTTTTAGTCCAATCCTAATTTGTCTTGCTAGGCCTTTGGTAGTCAGGCACTACTAGCCGATTACAACTATTACCCGGAGATTGGTTCGTTGTACACTACAAGAAATTTCACTTTTGGCGACTAAAATTTAGTCACCAAAAGCCTTGTTTTTAGTCACCAATCACTTTTGCCGACTAATATATTTGGTCGCTCATTTGGTCGCCTATAGTTTGTCGGGGAAACAATCGGCGACTAAAATTTTTTTGGTAGCCAAAGGTGGCCTATTGGCGACTAAAACCTTAGTCGCCATATATTTTTAAAAAAAAAATTAAATAAATAAATATATTTACTTTTAGCAACTAAATTATTTAGTAGCCAATTGAGCATGTATGTTTGGCGACTAATTATTTGGTAGCCAAAAATTTTACTTTTTGAGAATTGGCGACTAAAATTTTAGTAACCGAAAGTTTCTTTTTTACAATTAGCGACTAAATTTTAGTAGCCAAAAGCCAACTTGTGACATTTGCTTAGTCAGCAAAAGGTCTTATTTAGTTTTTATAATTTATTCTGTAACATTTTTTGCGCCATCTATAACCTATGCATATACAAAATTATTCTACAACCAAAAGGTCTTATTTAGTGGTCGGCAGGCTAGTGTAAGTGGCCGGCCGGCCACTTTCCTTTCCACAACCTCAACTTTGCTGCAACAGAGATCAACAAAGGCACAACAATGCATTTACAAGGAAATGTGTGTGCAACTACTCTCCTTATCATTTCTCAAGCTCAAAGGAGCGTAGTACTCGACTCTCAAGCCACCAATCACGCATCTCAATGCATGATGGCCAAAGAGCCAAGCTCACACAATATTAGTGAATGCACAAACAACACATAAAAGCCTCCGCCTCTATCATGCATGATCAAGAGGGTTGGCGACCAAGAAACGCAACACGTTTCATCAATTTGAGTATGAAACGTGCCACATTCCTTGTGTTTGGATTAACGTCCGATCCAAACACAATGCAATGCAAACAAGATGCTTATCTTTCAATGCTAAAGTGGCATGCACAAGACTCTGTCATATAAGCAAAGCATGCATGGCATGTTTAGAAGCTAAGGCATCAAAGCTAGAGAAGTGTATTACACATGATGCATGCAATATCAATTTCAAATGGTCAAATCAACTACGGACAGACCTAAGATACTCCAAAACAGTAGCCAATACACACCAAAACTTAGGCACAAAAGACAAGAAATGCATGCTCACTCATTCATTTGCTCGCAAGGCATAAAGCTTAACTTTCAAACACATTGAAAGAGTGACATATATGAGAGCATGACAGAGGTACAAGCACTGAAATCATATGCCAAACGATGACATATCATGCAAACAACACAAGTATGGCATGCTAGAAGACTTAAGCATGAAAGCTAGTGAAGTGCACAACACTGGGACTATGCAATACAATGCTCAATGGACTAAACTAGCCCTAAACAGACCTCATGCATGCCAAAATAGTGGCCAAAATGCTCTGAAATGATAGCATGAAAGGCAAGAAAATGATGTTCATGCATTGGCTTATCAACAAGGCATAAGGGCACAACTCTTAAACACAATTAAAAAGTGATAAACATAAGAGTATGACAAGGCTATATGCTCTGAAATTATGTGTTTAATGATGCCATATCACATAAGCATCACAAGTAAGGCATGGTAGATGGCCCAAAGCATAAGGCGAGTAAAGGGCACTACACAAGATGCATGCAGTACATGGCACAAATGACCAAACCAACCCTGGACAGAGGTTAAACACGCCAAAACAGAGGCCTAAACATACTGAAATGGTGGCCCAAAAGCTTAGACAAGCATGCATAGGTATTGGCTTGTAAACAAGGCATAAGGCACAACTCACAAAAGCTATGAAAGAGTGGAATATGTAAGAGTGTGACTACACCATATACACTAAAATCATACGAGAAATGAGGCCAAGGCATGCAATCATCACATACACAACATGTTAGGGACTTTGAAACTCAAAGCTAGTCAAAGCCACTTAGACTACAACCCTACAAGGCAAGTCTCACATGGCCAAGACCACTCAAAACAAAGCTAAGGCATGCTAAAATAATGGCAAAAACATGCTGAGACAGAGCTAACACAAGCTAGGATGAGAGGCATAAAGCATGAAGCATGTTAGGCCAACAAGTAGGATTACACTACAAGTATAAGATGCAAGCAACCAATGACCAAACCAACCAAAAATAGAGTTAAGGAAGGTCCAAAAAGTCACAAAATCATGCTTGAGCTAAGTCACGAAAGAGTAGAAAAGCATACTCAAGTATGAGGCCAACAAGGCATTCAAGTAAGACAAAAGGAGAGGGGGACCACCCCCTCCTATTTGGGACCTCAAAACAAGTTTTTCACCACTGAAATTCCCTTGGAATTTAGTGGTTAAAAGGCCAAAACAAGATGATTTCAAAGGCTTTAAAAGAAGGCAAGAAGCTTAGCAAATAAGCCACCAAAGAGGGTGAAACACCCATAACTCCAAAAACACTTTAAACTACCATTTTTAAGCCTTAAAAATAGAGGTTTTTGTAGTTGAAAGCTAGGCCTAAAATAGCATGCAAAGATGGCTAAGTTAAGCAACTAAAACAAAGCTTTAAAAGGATTAGAGCCTTACCCTTGAAGATAAATAGCAAGACAGAAACTTCAGCAACAATTTTGGACCAAAACCAATGCAAAGACCTCAAAACAAGCTCCAAGGGACCTCAGCTCCAAAATAAAGATGTTTAACTAGGTGTCTTAGTGCAAAAGTGTGAAGAAAACTCACTTTTAGACTCAATATAGCACAAATATCTGAGAGGGGTATTTTTTGCTCTGAAATTTCTGAACCAACCTCAAGGGGGAGGAAGCTCCCCTTTTATAGAGCAATGTAAGCACAAGCTTGCCCAAATCCCACCATACACGTGTATGGAAGATGAGTTCAGTGAGCCACAGCTGGCTCAAAAGATCTGAAAATAACTAAAAAGGAGAAAAAGTGGTTGTCGGCCAGTTAAGGTGGCCTGCCGGCCACTTTACTAGCCGGTCGGCCACTTGAAGTGGCCTACAAGGGAGAAAAGTGGCCGGCAAGTGCCACAAGTGGCCAGTAAGGCCCTTTCCCCCCCCCCCCTAGGCAAAAGGCAACAAGGTATGGTCTGAAAACAAACCAAAAGGAAAGGATCCAAGAGACCCCAAGACAACGCACTCAGCCGAAAGCTCCTGAAACTAGCCTACAGGCCACTGCAAGTGGCCTACAAGAGAGAAAAGTAGCCTATAGCTACAAAAAGTGGCCTACAGGCCTTTCTCTCCCTCCAGGCAGAGGCACCAAGGTTCGGTCCAAAAACAAGGCCAAAAAGAAGAGAGTTAAGAGACTCCGAGACAAGGCACTCAGTCGAGACCTTCGAGCGCTCAAAACAAGCACAAACATGCGCAATCATCACGTGCATAAACAATGACGTCTGAGTCTTAAGGTCGGTCAAAAATAGGGTGTCTACACCATGCAGCGGGACGTTGCTTGCCAAGCAGAAGTTACTGCTCGCCAAACAGAGATTGCAGGCCAGCAGGCTGAACTGATTGCTAGGCTTCAACAGCAACAGCAATAACAATCGCAGCAGGCAACAGCTTGTGCATCCCACCCAATCCTATAGATATTCCAATACCCAGAGCTCCTATTCCCACAACCAATGTCCAGGAAAATGCGAACATCCCAGTGAATCCGATTCCACCCCAAACTTCCAAAGCACTGGTCTACCCAATGAAGGCACTATTTGAGTTTGAGGCCGACCCTACCACGTTAAAAGTGAGCAAGCTTGAAAAGCTTTTTAAGAGGGCTCAGGGTGTCAACTTGATCCCAGACATAGAGGACGGCTACACAAATTCAGCAGTGACATTGCCGGATAGGTTCAAAATGCCTCACATAGACCGCTTTGACAGCTCGGGTGATCCTATGGTCCATTTCCGGCTATTCCCAGAAATTCTGCGGCCGATGGGCCTAACTAGACTGCAGAAGCTATCCCTCTTTGGCCGAACTATATCGGGTATCGCAGCCATTTGGTATGCTAAACTGGAAGATTCTGTGAAGAGGAGCTGGGAGGAGATGGCTGAGACCTTTGTCGCCCAATATTCCTGTAACACTCAAATCGAGGTCACAACTCGTGATCTCGAGACTACTCGTCAAGAGTCGAAGGAGGGCTTCTCCAATTTCGTCACTCGGTAAAGGGCCAAGGCCTCCATGATGACAACCCGACCAGCTGAAAAGGACCAAATCCAGATGGTGGTCCGCAACTTGCAACCAAAGCTACTGCAAAAAAATGATTGTCTTATCCCTCCCTACATTTGCTGACCTCCATGAGCTAGGGGTGCAGATAGAGGATGCGATGAAACAGGATCTAATTGACCATGAAAAAGAGCAGCCCAAGAGGGCCTTTACACGTAGTTCAAATGCGACTAAGAGTAGTAGTGCAGTTGCAAGAACCTCTAATGTTGGTATGGTCACCACCACACCGAAAACAGCCACCCCTTTTACCGGTACATCCGAAACCACCTCACAACCTGCAAAGCACCCACCCCCGGGGCCAGAGGGTTTTCACACCCACTCTACATGTCTCTGTCAGTGGCCTTGAGGGCCCTAATCAGAAAGGGGCATCTAAAGCCCCTGGAGCCTCGCCCATTGCCTAATCCTTCCCTCCTACACACAACCAGGCCAAGTACTGCGCCTTCCACCAGCAGCATGGTCATGACACCGACCTATGCTTTAGACTCCGTCATGAGATTTAGGATCTTATTGACAACAAAGTGATAGCGCCTCCTGAGAAGCCTAACGTCACTACAAATTGTCTCCCACCACACAACCAACCCCCTCCACCCAGGCAAGTAAACCTTATCCAAGCAATGCTCGTCCCATATGACCTTAGCATAAACATCACTCCCTTCCACCTGCCTAAGCCGGCACTGTTCATTCCAGAAAGCACAAACTTGTGCCTGATGAGCGCGTCCATATCCCAACCCGAGCCCTTGGTGGTGGCTTGTGGTAGAAGAAGGCATGCTTGAGGGCCCTGCGAACTTAATTGAGGAAGCATACAACCCCTGTTGCTACATTATGCCAACAAGTTAGGCCAGACCAGGGGTGGAATTGCCAAAGGGGATGGAGGTTAATGTAGTCTGGGAGGACGAGCTAAGCCAGGGACTGGATGACTTAGCTGAGCTTGAGGAGGACATCAATAATCTGCAGTTCTTTGATGAATAGGATCTGGGGAACGTACAGATTAGCTGGTTTGATATGAATGGATCAATGGATAATTCAAGGTGGCTTAGTGATGAGCCGGACATTGATGAGAGGTCTCAGCCCAAGCTAGAATAGCTGGAATAGCTGGAAGCAGGAGCTGCTATGGGACCGAAATGGTCGATAACAAGGAAAAGTTACCGGAGAGCACCGGCACTAAGAATTTTGCTCAACAATTGAGCAGCGTTTGTACAGCCGATATAGAACAGGAGGCCGCACTGAAGCAGTTCAAACATGAGAGAGCTGAGAATGATCAAAAGGTTAGAAAAGCCAAAGGCCCTGCGGGGATTGACTGTGTTGTGGACACGGGAAAAATTACAGTGGAACTGGACATGTGCTTGTTAGTTACTGGAAGAACATTGTGGGAAGACGATGATTTGCGTCTTGCCCATATTGATGAGGACTGGGGATAGAATCTGCCAAATGATACATGGTATACCAAAGAAGTGGATCACATGACCCAGAGCGGGTGGTACTTCAAGCCCCCACACCTAGACCAACCGGAAGCATCAGAGAAAGATAAGGAAACTGAGAAACAGAAAGATAAACTATTGGAGGAGGAAGCTGTACTGAAGCAGCTGAAAAAGATTCAAGCAGATATATCCATTTGGGAATTGCTCATGGCATCACGGGTGCACAGACAAGATATCCTATCTGCAATGGACAAAGCCAAGCTCTCTATTGACACAACCCCTGAACAGTTTGTGGGATTGGCTTTCCCAGGTAGCGCTTCACCGACTTTGACTTTCACAAATAAAGAATTGCCGCCAGAGGGCTTTGAGCACAACAAACCACTATACATCTTTGTTGAATGCAAAGAGAAGTAGATACCAATTGCCTTGGTTGATACCGGGTCTGTAATCAATGTGTGCCCGCCACGCACGACCTACGCTATTGGCTTGAAGCCAGCAGACTTCGTACCAACAAGCCAGGTGATCCAGGCTTATGACAATACAAGCCGGGAAGTGATGGGGACAATCCGGATCAGAACACAGGTTGGCCCAGCGCAACAGGATATTGAGTTTCATGTCCTAGATGTTTCGGCCACCTTTAACTTACTCCTTGGACGGTCGTGGTTGCACCAAGTGGAGGCTATCTCTTCCACTTTGCATCAGATGCTGAAATACCCCCACGGGAAAGGGGTAGCTATTGTTTTGGGAAATTCTTCCATACATCCTTCGCCGAAAGTCTCTATGCCGATACTGGAAATTACAAACGGTAATAAGGATGTCTTTTTGTCTGGGTTCACCTTGGCTGAGGCCCGGATGGTGGAAGATATTCTGGCTATTTATGAGGGATTGTACATCAGTGTTCAATCTATCTACCTCATGAACAAGCTACGACATGTACCCAGAACGGGATTTGGAAGGAGCGGCCAGAAGGGCGTCGCTGCATTGGCCAAAGTGCCACACAACCCTTATACCTTTGGTTTAGGTTACACGCCTACCAAAGAGGATTGGGCAAGAAAGGGAAAGGAGATAGCCGGAAAAGCCAAAGCAAGGCAAACTGGGAAGCACTATGAGTTAGTGCATAGACCAATTCAAGGAACCTTAAACGGCCGCTTTGTCCAGGAAGGGGAGGATTTCCCATTTTGCAACTTTCTGGAGCCATGGCTGAATTCTGAGAAGCAGCGTTTGCTCGGCTTTGATATCTTCTTCAATCTATAGTTGCAAGGGGATAAAGTTGCAGAAGAGCAGACTGACCTACCAACCGAGACTGAACAGTGTATAGAAGATGAGTCCGATGGCATAGAACTTGAGATGGGAGCAACGCTGGCTTGTCTCTTGTCAGATCCTCAGATCGAATCAGAGAGCTTGGGGGATGACTTCACCGTTTCCATGATTGGGGTGGACCCAGGTGTGGACCCTTCTACCGGCATTCTGGATGCATCTATCGCACCCTCCCTCATTTGGCAGTTCGAAAAGGGCTTTTTATCTTACAGTTTTGAATCAGGTAGTGAGTCGGAATCTGATTCCATAAAGTCTGTGGAGTCGGAATCAGATTCCAGTTCTTCTGAGTCAGAGTCCGGTATTCCTTGGGTTAGTAACCTGGATGCCGTTGTGTTGTCTAGGTCGTCTTTTTCTTTTTCCTCTGAGTCGGTTGCAACCGAAGAATTGAACGAGCTGGAAGTTATGAATGAGAATGGTACCACTGCTGTTTCTTAGTACTTTTCTGTGCCTTTAGTATATTACATTGATCATGACTTTCAAAATTTTGATGAAAACGACGAGGAAGGAATTCCTCCTATTTTAAAACATTTGATTGATCGAGAGGAGGAAAGGTTTGTAAAACCCTTGGTTGATGAAATCATTTCACTTAACGTGGGTACTGAGAAGGATCCGCGTCTGGTCTAGATCAGGTCCATGTTGTCTTCGGAGGAATGCGAGTGCTTGGTCGCTTTATTAAAAGATTTCAAAGATGTTTTCGCGTGGTCCTACGAAGACATGCCTGGAATCGATCCTAAGATTGTACAGCACTGGATCCTTCTTGACCTTGAGGCCCGACCTATTAAGCAGAAGCTTCGGAGAATGCGCCCGGACTGGGCTTTGAAGATTAAGAAAGAAGTCACCAAGCAGATAGACGC